>CANIUD010000213.1:302500-707374 GCA_947470075.1 Closterium sp. Yama58-4
TGAGGCGCCTTTTGAGTCGACTCAACAGTCAACACGATGCCTCGTAGGTATTTTTGAGGCGCCTTTTGAGTCGACTCAACAGCCAACACGATGCCTCGTAGGTATTTTTGAGGCGCCTTTTGAGTCGACTCAACAGTCAACACGATGCCTCGTAGGAATTTTTGAGGCGCCTTTTGAGTCGACTCAACAGTCAACACGATGCCTCGTAGGTATTTTTGAGGCGCCTTTTGAGTCGACTCAACAGTCAACACGATGCCTCGTAGGAATTTTTGAGGCGCCTTTTGAGTCGACTCAACAGTCAACACGATGCCTCGTAGGTATTTTTGAGGCGCCTTTTGAGTCGACTCAACAGTCAACACGATGCCTCGTAGGTATTTTTGAGGCGCCTTTTGAGTCGACTCAAAAGTCAACACGATGCCTCGTAGGAATTTTTGAGGCGCCTTTTGAGTCGACTCAACAGTCAACACGATGCCTCGTAGGTATTTTTGAGGCGCCTTTTGAGTCGACTCAACAGTCAACACGATGCCTCGTAGGTATTTTTGAGGCGCCTTTTGAGTCGACTCAAAAGTCAACACGATGCCTCGTAGGAATTTTTGAGGCGCCTAAAAAGCCTTCCATTTCAATCACTCACAAGGTACCCGTGCCACAAGCTCATTAATGATGTCAGCTATGCCCTCTGCAGCTGCTGCTGGTTGTGTTTTGAGGCGCCTCAAAACAAGATCACTCACAAGGTACCCGCGCCATGAGCTCATTAATGATGTCAGCTATGCCCTCTGCAGCTGCTGCTGGTTGTGTTTTGAGGCGCCTCAAAACAAGATCACTCACAAGGTACCCGCGCCATGAGCTCATTAATGATGTCAGCTATGCCCTCTGCAGCTGCTGCTGGTTGTGCTGCTACTGCCTTTTCTGGTGCTGCTGATGGCATGGCTGCTGCTGCTGTTGCAACCATGGCAGCGTCAGCAAACTTGGTGCCTTTCAACGTGGCTCGTAGCCGCTTCCTCATCTGTAAGAGGGATGGCAGAGAGATGTAAGCAGGGGAGAACTAGACATGCATCCAAGTTTGAAGTGCCTCACAAAGGGGCAAGCGACAAGTTTAGAAGCACCGTGAGGGACAAGGGCTGTTGTGTAGTGATTTGTGCGATGTGCACATGAATCCATTTATACACATCATATCCGATCATATCCGGACCAAAAAAAAAAAAAAAAAACTCATATTGCCATCAGTCAGCCAGTCATGGCCCTACCTACCTTATCGATTTGTGCTTGCTTCGTGGCAGCAGGTAAAAGGTCCTGATTTAAGGGAACGGAACGGAGAGCAGAGGATCGATTGAGAAGGGGCCAGGAGCCGGCAGAAGGGAGGAAAGCTGGCATGGCATGGCACGGCGAGGAATGGCATGAGTGTATGTGGTACCGTTTTGTTGAGCACCACGACCATCTCCTTGGTTGGGGAAACCTCACCCACTACCAAACACTGCCGATACACACACGGGCAGGGGAGAGGCGGGGAGAGGCGGGGAGAAGCGGGGAGAAGCGGGGAGAAGCGGGGAGAAGCGGGGAGAATCAAGAGAAGGGGTTGGAATAAAGGGGAGAAATGGCGGAGAAAGGGAGAAATGCAGGAATTCAAAAAAATGAGACGGAGGAAAAAGAGTGTGTTACGAAAGCATTGGCCAATATCAAGAGCAAGCATTCTAGACAGTCACTCCAACAAAAGCAAGCCTCCCCCTCACCTCTGCTGTCTGCGTCTGAATGCCCTTGGTGACGTCAACCACAAGCAGCATCATGTCTATGATCTGTGCTCCTGATGGATATGATTGATGGGTGGGGTGAGCGGGAAAAGGGTTGAACGGGGTGGGAATGATGGGGATGATAGTCATGTGGGGGAGGAGGGGGGGACGGGGTCTCTATACCTGTTAGGAAATCACCTAAACGGCATTTTCTTCAGAAAAATTTGGCAATCATAAAATCATAGGGATAACTGACAGGAGGCGAGGGACGGACCTCCAATGATGGTGCGGATAAGGGAGGCATGGCCGGGGCAGTCGACGAGCGTGAACTGAATCTTGTCGTATGGAAGCTGATGTGCTAGAGAACCGGGTACGTCCACCTGGGTGTGAAGGGAGAGAGAGTGAGATGGGGGAGAGGTAGGCTGCAAGTGAGAGGGAGAGATGAGAGAGGCGTGGCCGGGGCAGTCCACGAGAGTGAATTGAATCTTGTCGAAAGGCGGCAGCTGAGCAACAAGGGATGGAGGGACGTCCACCTGACAAAAGGGTGCGGAGAAAGGAGTAGAAAGGAGTAGAAAGGAGTGGAAAGGAGTGGTGAAATGAGACAGGAGAGGGCAGATGGGTTATACAAGAACCACTTGAGAAGCTACTTGAAAGACACGCGGAAGCTACCAGGGAGCTACCTGGAAGGCGGAGAACCCGAGGTCGAGGGTGATTCCCCTCTCCGCGCTCTGCGGGTGTTTGTCCAACGCGGCTGTGCTGAGCAGCGTGCTGAGCGCCCTGGCTGGGGAAGGGAAGAGTGTGGGAGTTGTGTGGAGGGGGCATGGGAGGGGGGCGGAAGGTACAGAGAGGGGACGGGAAGAGCGGATTTAGCGCGGCTGTGCTGAGCAGCGTGCTCAGCGCCTTGGCTGGAGCCAGGGAAGGCGTAGAGAGGGGCACAGGGACATGGGGGAGTGCGGGCATGGGGGAGTGCGGGCATGGGGGAGTGCGGGCATGGGGGAGTGCGGGCATGGGGGAGTGCGGGCATGGGGGAGTGCGGCATGGGGCAGTGGGGGCATGGGGGAGTGCGGGCATGGAAGGATAGGGACATAGAGTATTTTTGAGAATTCTAAAAAATTCTCTGCATAGACATGCGAAGAGCGGGTGGAGCGTGGCTGTACTCAGCAACGTGCTTAGCGCGCTGGCTGGAGAGGGTCGGGAGAGGAGGCATGTGGAGGGGTGGGGGTGGCAGGACACTATCCAGCTACTCTGCCACCCCCACCCCGTGTCGCGGGACCGAGGTGGCGCGGGACGAAATCCGTGTCGTGCTGCCACGTGTCGGCTCAGCTCACCGAGGTTCGCCTGGAATTTTGAGAAATTCCCATTGACTCTTGAGAAATTCCCATTGACTCTTGAGAAATTCCTCAAAAGTCAATCCTGAACGTGTCGGCTCGGCTCACCGACGCTCGTCTTGCCTTTGAGAATCCTCCTTGACTTTTGAGAATTCTCAGAACGTGCGGCTCGGCTCACCCAGGCTCGTCTTGCCGCTGTCGATGTGCCCCAGAATGCCGACATTCACGTTGAAGACACGTGCCGCGGCGCTACTGGCTGCGACATGTGGCGCGGTGCTACTCGGTGGGTCACTCGATGGCGACGGCGCCTCCATCGCACGGAGGTCGTCGCACGAGAGATAGTCGTCGCACTAAGATTGGTCGTCGCTAAGTCGTCGCACGAGCGGCAATGACGGTCACAACCCCTGATTGCCAGTCGTCGCTAGCTGCAAGTATGGGATGATTGATCCCGGAAGAGCCAATCGTTGCTTGTACGCGTTAGTGCAGTGCCATAGTTCAGGAAATTATAACATGACACCATAATACGCAACTTAGCTGCATATCCCCCATAAAGATCTAAGGGTACATTCCGCTGTGGACCTGGTCCCAAAGAATGAGTCCCAATCACAATTTGGCCGAGTCGCCCTCAAATGTCTCGAGTCTGCATGTCCCAATCGATCGATGTATTGCGACTCTGCACAGACGTGCGACAATTATATGCGACCGATTGTGATTGGTCAGCTCATAAGCTGGGCCACTCATCCATGCGCAGCACATACACCAACACCGCCAGGCCCGCGAGCTGACGGGGCGTGCGCGGCCCTGTCAATAATTCCGTGTGAGACGTCTCGACCAATCACGAGGCAGTGTACGCGTTGATGGGGATTGCGGATTCCTTGAGATGTTGTCTAGATACATGCAACATGAGTTGACATTTGGCACCGCGTGCGACAGATGGAATGTGTTGCAATTAGCTGGCGACTGTTCCGCGTTTCACGTCACCCAATGATAAATACATTTGGCGACAACCACGGGCGGCCCGGCTTTCTGACACCTGGCAGCATACCGTAATCACCCGGACATACCACCCTAGGGTGCTATGATAACTACATCAAAAAAAGGGGGGGGGGGGTCTTTTCATGGGAAAAAGCTACATAACACCCGGGTCTTTTTATAATGTACATTTTTTAAAAAGCAGAAACGGTTGGGAACAAAATGTACATGCTTGCTGCGGTGGTAGATTGTTGGTTGGGTGCGCAAAACCGAGGATGAGGCGATAACGTTAGGGCGTGTGCACTTTGGGCGAAATTTGTCAAAGTTCGAACATTCACCGCTTTGCACCGAGTAGAACCTCGCTAAAAGTTCGAACTTAGACAGAAGTTCGAACCCCTAGTGCACACCAGGGCTCAAAATATCAGGGTAAAACACCCTGATTACCCTGGGGGCCGGCCGTTTTTTCAGGATTACCCTGCTGAAATCAGGAATGCCGAATAGTTACCCTTCTCTCAAAAGAGCATGTTTTGTTTTACCCTGATAGGTTTTATAGTTAGCCTGACGGAATCAGGGTTGGGTGTACATTACCCTTTTACAGAATATTCCCTAGCGCGAATCAGACCACAGTTCGCGTGGTGACGAAATGTACCACACCCCCACAAACACCAGTCGGAAACGCGCCATGTTGCCCCATGTGTCGTTTCTCCCGTAGGATTGCCAAGTCATTCTCGAATCTTGCCACCCAGAGCCACGCCCACCGCCACCACAGCAGAATTCGCTGTCAAGGACAGGTTCAAGCTGTCCTTGACTGCAAATTGCAGCAGCAGTCCTGCCTTGCTGGCCATGCTCTCCCTGCCGCATGCAAGGAACGGCCCCCGAGAGTCAGCCAGAGGCTCGTTCTCTACGAGGGGGTCTCTCGCTTGGCCCTCACTCTCAACCATTCTCAATTTTCAGCTCCACAACGCCCACTGAAGAGCCCGATCCACCAGATGGCGCGAGGAACCAAAACAGGTTTGGCCCAAAACTACCCTGCTCAAATCAGCCTAGTGCCTGAGTTACCCTGCTGAAATCAGGCTACGGAAAAATCTACCCTAGAGGTCTGTTCAAAGAGGGGCTGGTTGTCAAAATGCTAGGCCAAAACGAGAAACAGGCAAGAAGGGTTTTGACTAACAAGCATAGGGATACATATATGCAAACCCTATAAGGGCTGTACTCGCTATAGAGTACCCCACTGCAGGCTAGACAACCATCACATTCTGACACACCCCCATAGTCAAAGTGGGGTACAATCAACATAACAAGCAGACAGAGCAATAGTTCACAATTATAAGCAAAGCTAGAGGCTATCACAGAGGGCAAGTGAGGAGGAGGAGAAACTGTGGGAGCAAGAAGATGAGAGGCGACGGCTGAAGCTGCAGACACACAGGCAGCAGGAGTACGCCGCACTGACGCTACCAGGCTAAACCCGGACTACACGGCGACAGGGGGTCGCAGCTGGCTCGCTGTGCTCCCAGGAGTGCACACACTGTAGCTACCGGGCGCAGAGCCCCGGACTACTCAGGCCACAGGGGGTCGTGGCTCCCTGGACTTCAGGCGCTGCGGACGACAAGTCGACGGCCTCCTCTCAACTTCCCCCAGCTGTCCCACCCCCTTTTTACACACCCCCTGCTGTTCCCCTAGCACCGCTCACACTACACCCCCTAGCGCCACTCCCTCGGCTCCCACACACCCACCCCCCTCAGCGGCAGCTGCAGCAGTGGGAGACGGAGAAGGAGGAGGAGGAGGGGAACGGCACTCAGTGGCTTCACCCCCATACCCCTCACCCCCAAACCCTAATTCAGGAGAACGGGCTGTAGGAGGGGTGGGGCGCCAGTAGAAGCACGGGGGACAGTGGGGAGGGCAGGGGCAGCGAGGAACGGGCCGCCCACGGGCCTGGCATAGCCGCCCGAACCGCGCGCAGGCGGCCCGAGCCGCGCGCGGGCCTGGCGCTTCCCGTACGGGCCGCGCGCGGGCCTGGCGCAGCCCGTACGGGCCGCGCGCGGGCCTGGCGCAGCCCGTACGGGCCGCGCGCGGGCCTGGCGCAGCCCGTACGGGCCGCGCGCCGGCTGTACGGGCCGCGCGCAGGCCACGACGGGCGACGGGGGGCGACGCGCGGGTCCCCGTCGCCCGTCGCAGCGCCTCCCGGGGGCGACGCGCCGAGTGACGGGGCAGAAAACCGCCGCGCGCCCCGGGCGCGCGGCGGGAAGAAAAAATCGCTGCGCGCCCGGAGCGCGCGGCAGGCAGGAAACAGCAGGAAACAACAGCGGAAGCTTCTGGTGGGACCACCCACAGGATCGACCCAGGAGGGTCGACCCGCTCTGATAGCATGTCAGAATTCCAGCCACTAACCACTGGGATAAAAGGGCTTGTTTGTGTAGCGGGTGAGTGCGCCCATAACCCCCAAGGCCAACGTGCCTGTAACCCTTCCCTAGGATCAATCGGGGATCACCAGTGGACCTCTGACACCCCCCCGCACTGGGATGCCCGAGGTGCACACACCGGGATTCGAACCCGAGACCTTCGCTCTGATACCATGTCAAAATGCTAGGCCAAAACGAGAAACAGGCAAGAAGGGTTTTGACTAACAAGCATAGGGATACATATATGCAAACCCTATAAGGGCTGTACTCGCTATAGAGTACCCCACTGCAGGCTACACAAACAACCATCACATTCTGACACTGGTATCCTGATTTGTAAGAGTAGGCCTAAACCAATTTTGGGCCCTGGTGCACACGCCCTTAGCCTCGAGTGGAAGCTGCCACATTGCAAGCTCCAACAGGCCCTCTGTCATGCCCTGATTGGTCGAAAACACACCCCCCGTCGCTCGACGAGGATTCATGCAGTCACAGAGGCGAGAGTCCGCAACAGGCTTAGCAGCCTCGCTGGTGCGGTCACGTCCCTGCGCAAAATTTAGGCGAAAACAGCAATTTTTTCCGTACATACCACCCCCCCCCCCGGGTCTTATACCGGATCGGCCCAAAAGGGGGGTATAGTAGAAACGAGGTCCGCTATAGCACCCACCCCGCACAAGCCACCCGGGGGGTGTTCAATTTCGGCGGGTGGTATGTCCGGGTGATTATGGTATGCTGTACGTACGCGTCACAATCGATTCGGACACATTCTTTGGGACCAGGTCCAAAGCGGAATGTACCCTAAGCAATAGCCACATCAGACATGAGTCATGTATTGAGGCTCACAATGGATGATGAGTTGAAAATGGAACGCACATCCAATTAAATTGAGCCTGGTTACAACAAACCAAAAAAAAGAACACACGGGCACTTAGACACACATACCATACCCATAAAATTTGTAAAAATTTTGTAATGTCCAACAAGCTGGAAGAAGAAAAACTCAGGTCAGGAGGTGCATCCATTCGAAGAAACTTGGTAGGGAATTTAGGACGCTCAAACTTTGAAGCACACTCAAAGACTTTCAGCTCTTGTGGCGCTATCTAATTTCGAGTCTCGATTTGTGTACGAGGGAGTCTCACTATGGAGGCCCCTCAAACAAGAGAACACCTGGCCTAGTCTCCCCCGCCCGCACCCCCTGGCCCTGCTCCTCCCCCCGCCACCACAACTCACGCCCCCAGTCCCACCAGCACCTCACATCCATGTCACCCTTTCGTCACCCCGGAAGCTGATGTAAATCAATCTTTGGGGTCCCAATCAAACTTGTCCCTCGCACCATATGGTAAATAACCTGATGTTGGGCCTTGGCCCTTGTCACCCCCCCCCCCCCCCCCTCCCCCCCTCCTCCTGATTCTCCCGTATTCAAGCTACCATCTCACCCTTTCTTCCCCCAGGAGGTTGATCGCCAAATCGGTCCCCCTTCAAACTTGTCCCTCGCACCACTGCCAAACCTGATGTCGGGCCTCGTATCTCCCCCACCCCCTTGGCCTCTCCCCCCTCCATTTCCTCCTCCTCCTCCTCCTCCTCCTGCTGCTTGAGACTGCCCCCCCTCCTGCTGGCCCTCCCTCCACTCCCCCTCTGTTCGTACCCCCAGCACTTCCACCAGTGCTCGACCCAGCCTCAGCCCCCTTAAAGCTGACTAGCTTCTTAAACAGCCCCTCCGGCTTAATTATCGGTCCCTGCTGAGGCTGTTGCTGCTGCGGCGGCTGTTGCTGCTGCGGTGGCTGCTGCTGAACCTGCTCTGCTATCCCATTCCCGTCCCTCCCATTCCCCTCCTCTGTGCTACTAGCAGGGCGTTTGAAGCTAGGAGCACGGATCGAACCACCCGGCCTCTTAAAGCTGCCCATTTTGCTCAAGCTGCCCGACTGAGCCAAGCCCGCTCCAGCACCCAGGCTCCCAGCCCCATCCCTATCTCGAGATCCACTCGACCCACCAATCCCACCAGTCCCACCAGACCCAGGCCTCTTAAAACTCTCCATTTTCCTGAAGCTGCCTTTCTTACTCTCCAGCCGTACAAACAGCTTCACCCTCCCTTCCTGCCCATTCTCCTGCCTCTGCTGCTCCCGCTCTTCCGCCGTCTCCCTGATCCCTTCACCTCCGGGCACAGAAGCGCTTCGGAACCCTCCAGCCCGGGCCACAGGGCCCCCTTGGAAAGCCTCGGACTGTTTGAACGAGGCTGACCGCATTGACTCCGCCCTGAACGACGCTGCTCTCTTGACTGGCGTTGACTCAATTGACTCCCTCCCCTCCCTTGCGTCTCTCGCCTCTCTTGCGTCTCTCGCCTCTCTCGCCCCCTCCTTGCCAAGTTTCGACTGCTGGAAAGACCGTTGCTTTTGGTAAGCATCTGCTTTGAACGAGGTTGACCAGAACGAGCCTGCCCGGAAATCATTGTTCTTGAACGAGTCTGCCCGAGAAGCGGCGGCTCCCCTGGAAAACCGCCTCTTGAGTGACTTGCTTGACTTGGGACGATTGCCGCTGCTGCTGCTGGTCGGTCGGTCCGCATTGCTGAAGCTCCTCCCACCCATGCTTCCAAGTCGGTCGAATGCTCCTCCGGCTCTCTCCCCTCTCTCCCCTTCGTCTTGTCCAAAACTTCTGAGACGCATCACAAGTCGACTTGTGCTGCTGGTGGTGGTGCCTTCAGTGTTCTTGAAACTCCTCCCACCCATGCTACCAACTCGGGCAAACACACCCCCTCTCTCCCCTTCCTCCCCAGCACCACCGCCTAACCCACCAGCAGCATCAAACCCACCAGCAGCATCAAACCCACCAGCAGCAGCAGCACCGAAACCACCACCAGCAGCACCACCACCACCAAAACCACCCCCAGCACCGTAGTTATCAAAGTCAATGTGCTGCAGCTGGTTGGTGACCAGAGCGGAGTGCACGTCAGGGGGGTCCTTCCACCCCAGCCCCACGAGGAGAGCATGAAAGAAGTTGATCTCCATCATCGTCTGCAGCCCGGAACGAATGCTGCCCCACACCCCGCCTCCCTCACCCCCCTTCGCTCCCTTGCTGCTGCTGTCGCCCCCGGTGATTTCCCCCTCTGCCTTCCCCTTCCTGGCGGACCTGCAGTGAGAACCAGCACAGGGGAGGAACGTGGGCAGGGGAGGGAGGGTTTATGGTTTAGGGGGGGGAGAGGACTGCACATCAGAATCCTTTTCCAGCTTCTGGCAGTAGCTCAGAATCCTGTACCCCATATAAGCCAACCTGGCATAGTGCACAGATGCAACTCCCTGTGTCTTTTCACCTTGAGGTAAGCCCGGATTGCTATGTAATTTGTACTCACCCTGCTTTGCCTCCCTCCAATTCCTCCTTCAGCTCCTCCAGCTTCGGGCAGTAGCTCAGAATCCTGTACCCCGTATAAGCCAACCTGGCACAGTGCAGAACACCTTTTTCCTCACCTTGCTAAACACAACTCACCCTGCTTTGCTTCCCTCCAACTCCTCCTTCAGCTCCTTCTCCAGCTTCTTGCAATAACTCAGAATCCTGTACCCCGTATAAGCCGACATGGCGCAGTACACAAGGCAGCACAGCACCGCCACCGCGCTGTAGATCACAAAAAGTGTCCAGAAGTTTTCGGGGCCGAGGCTGGTAGAGGACACGGAGGGCCCGAGGGAGCAGGAGGTGGAGCCCTTGATCCAGAAGTCGTGCATGCTCTGCAGCTGCCCCGACTGCGCCAGCTTTGAAATGGCAATGGATAGGTCATAGGGTACCCGCATGTCCTTGTGGAACGCCTGTGGTGAGGGGTGGGGGATGGGCAGGGGGGCAGGGGAGCAGGGGGGCAGGGGAGCAGGGAGACGGAAAAAATGTCAGCAAGGGAGTGGTAGCAGGTGGAGCGTCCAGAAGTTTTCGGGGCCGAGGCTGGTAGAGGAGACGGAGGGCCCGAGGGAGCAGGAGGTGGAGCCCTTGATCCAGAAGTTCTGCATGCTCTGCAGCTGCCCCAACTGCGCCAGCTTTGAAATGGCGATGGATAGGTCGTATGGCACGCGCATGTCCTTGTGGAAGGCCTGGGGGTTTGGGGGGTTGCGAGGAAGTGGGGAGTTGACGAGGGGGACAGGGGGACAGGGGGACGGGGACAGGGGGACAGGGGGACAGCTTTGAAATGGCGGTGGAGAGGTTGTAGGGTCCACACATGTCCTTGTGGAAGGCCTGGGGGGGAGGCCGGGGAGGGCAGGATGGGAGGGGAGGGGAGTGGGGAAGGCTTTGAGATGGCGATGGAGAGATCATAGGGCATGCGCATGTCCTTGTGGAAGGCCTGGAGGGTGAAGGGGGGGAGGGACAAGGGAGCAGGGGAGCAGGGGAGCAGGGGAGAAGGGAAGAAGGGGGAAGGGGAAAGAGTTAGCAGGGGGAAAGAGGTGGACAAAGCGTCATGTCATGTGCCCATGTCAATTAGCTTCACTCACGAATCCCCAGTTGAAGGTGGAGAGCTGCTCTTTCACGCGTGTGTAGCTGCAGAAGCGCGAGTTGAACACGTCCAGATACGGCGCCTCGTCAATCACCGCCTTCACCTATTCCCCATGCATCAAGCCACATACACCACGCCCTATGCATCAAGCAGGATAGGCAGCAGCACTCACGAATCCCCAGTTGAAGGTGGAGAGCTGTTCTTTCACGCGCGTGTAGCTGCAGAAGCGCGAGTTGAACACGTCCAAATACGGCGCCTCGTCAATCACAGCCTTCACCTTGCCCGACCCCAGGGCGTCTGCGAACTCAGCCATGGATTTCAGCGGGAACAGCACAGACTGGTGGGTGCGGGGAGGGGTGGGGCGGTGAGTGGGGGCAACATGATTGTGTGAGCCTCATCAATCAATCACCACCTTCACCTTGCCTGAGTCCTGACCGCAGGGCATCAGCGAACTAAGCCATGGATTTCAGCGGGAACAACACCGACTGTTTGAGGGGGGGGGGGCGAAGGAGGGGGCAGGGTGTTAGAATCCTGTGAAAGGATGAGGACTGAAAATTGAAAGGATTGATCTTAGAATGAAAAGCAGGGGTTTACATAGTTGAGCTAGGAGAGTGGGGTTGGTTGGGAGCGTGGCCAAGATTATTGGCCCCCACCAATAATTGGGTTGGAGGAATTATTGGAGCCTCCAATAATCATAGGGCTCCAATAATTCTCTAACCCAACTTTTGGGGGCCAAACATTTTGGCCAAGGTTGGAACCAAACCACAACTAGGGTAAACCCCAGTTGTACACCCAAATCAGGTTTGGGTGCGTAACTCTAGACAAGCAAACTAGAATATGCAGGATAAATTGAATAGAGGTATTCTAACACAACCCCTTAGCCTGCATAAAGCTAGGAGGCTTGAATGAGAGACGGGACAACCCCTGAAGCATGAAGGGGGAGGAGGGGGGGGGCCTGTCGTAAGTGAGGATGCAGGCCAGCCGAAGGTGACGTGCCGTGCGGTGACAGCAGGAGGGCTGTGAAGGAGAAGGGAGAAGGCTGCGGCAGCGGAAGGGGGACGGCAGCGGCAACGGGGGCTGCGGCGGCGAAGGGAGACGGCGGCGGCAGCGGGAGAGCTGCGGCGGCGGAAGGGGGATGGCGGCGGCAGCGGGAGAGCCGCGGCTGCGAAGGGAGACGGCAGCGGCAGCGAGAGGGCTGCGGCGGCTAAGGGGGACGGCGACGGCAGCGGGAGGGCTGCGGCTGCGAAGGGGGACGGCGGCGGCAGCGGGAGGGCTGCGGCGGCGGAAGGGGAACGGCGGCGGCAGCGGGAGAGCTGCGGCGGCGGAAGGGGAACGGCGGCGGCAGCGGGAGAGCTGCGGCGGCGGAAGGGGGATGGCGGCGGCAGCAGGAGAGCCGCGGCTGCGAAGGGAGACGGCAGCGGCAGCGAGAGGGCTGCGGCGGCTAAGGGGGACGGCGACGGCAGCGGGAGGGCTGCGGCTGCGAAGGGGGACGGCGGCGGCAGCGGGAGGGCTGCGGCGGCGGAAGGGGAACGGCGGCGGCAGCGGGAGAGCTGCGGCGGCGGAAGGGGAACGGCGGCGGCAGCGGGAGAGCTGCGGCGGCGGAAGGGGAACGGCGGCGGCAGCGGGAGAGCTGCGGCGGCGGAAGGGGGACGGCAGCGGCAACGGGAGGGCTGCGGCGGCGAAGGGAGACGGCGGCGGCAGCGGGAGAGCTGCGGCGGCGGAAGGGGGATGGCGGCGGCAGCGGGAGAGCTGCGGCGGCGGAAGGGGAACGGCGGCGGCAGCGGGAGAGCTGCGGCGGCGGAAGGGGAACGGCGGCGGCAGCGGGAGAGCTGCGGCGGCGGAAGGGGGACGGCAGCGGCAACGGGAGGGCTGCGGCTGCGAAGGGGGACGGCGGCGGCAGCGGGAGGGCTGCGGCGGCGGAAGGGGAATGGCGGCGGCAGCGGGAGGGCTGGATGGCCCGAGGGAGGAGGAAGCGAGGGGGAAGGGGGGGGGAGGGCTGGATGGCCCGAGGGAGGAGGAAGCGAGGGGGAAGGGGGAGGAGGGCCGGATGGCCCGAGGGAGGAGGAAGCGAGGGGGAAGGGGGAGGAGGGCTGGATGGCCCGAGGGAGGAGGAAGCGAGGGGGAAGGGGGAGGAGGGATGGATGGCCCGAGGGAGGAGGAAGCGAGGGGGAAGGGGGAGGAGGGCTGGATGGCCCGAGGGAGGAGGAAGCGAGGGGGAAGGGGGAGGAGGGCTGGATGGCCCGAGGGAGGAGGAAGCGAGGGGGAAGGGGGAGGAGGGCTGGATGGCCCGAGGGAGGAGGAAGCTAGGGGGAAGGGGGAGGAGGGCCGGATGGCCCGAGGGAGGAGGAAGCGAGGGGGAAGGGGGAGGAGGGCTGGATGGCCCGAGGGAGGAGGAAGCTAGGGGGAAGGGGGAGGAGGGCCGGATGGCCCGAGGGAGGAGGAAGCGAGGGGGAAGGGGGAGGAGGGCTGGATGGCCCGAGGGAGGAGGAAGCGAGGGGGAAGGGGGAGGAGGGCCGGATGGCCCGAGGGAGGAGGAAGCGAGGGGGAAGGGGGAGGAGGGCTGGATGGCCCGAGGGAGGAGGAAGCTAGGGGGAAGGGGGAGGAGGGCCGGATGGCCCGAGGGAGGAGGAAGCGAGGGGGAAGGGGGAGGAGGGCTGGATGGCCCGAGGGAGGAGGAAGCGAGGGGGAAGGGGGAGGAGGGCTGGATGGCCCGAGGGAGGAGGAAGCGAGGGGGAAGGGGGAGGAGGGCTGGATGGCCCGAGGGAGGAGGAAGCGAGGGGGAAGGGGGAGGAGGGCCGGATGGCCCGAGGGAGGAGGAAGCGAGGGGGAAGGGGGAGGAGGGCTGGATGGCCCGAGGGAGGAGGAAGCGAGGGGAAAGGGGGAGGAGGGCCGGATGGCCCGAGGGAGGAGGAAGCGAGGGGGAAGGGGGAGGAGGGCCGGATGGCCCGAGGGAGGAGGAAGCTAGGGGGAAGGGGGAGGAGGGCCGGATGGCCCGAGGGAGGAGGAAGCTAGGGGGAAGGGGGAGGAGGGCTGGATGGCCCGAGGGAGGAGGAAGCGAGGGGGAAGGGGGGGGGAGGGCTGGATGGCCCGAGGGAGGAGGAAGCGAGGGGGAAGGGGGAGGAGGGCTGGATGGCCCGAGGGAGGAGGAAGCGAGGGGGAAGGGGGAGGAGGGCCGGATGGCCCGAGGGAGGAGGAAGCGAGGGGGAAGGGGGAGGAGGGCTGGATGGCCCGAGGGAGGAGGAAGCGAGGGGAAAGGGGGAGGAGGGCTGGATGGCCCGAGGGAGGAGGAAGCGAGGGGGAAGGGGGAGGAGGGCTGGATGGCCCGAGGGAGGAGGAAGCTAGGGGAAGGGGGAGGAGGGCCGGATGGCCCGAGGGAGGAGGAAGCGAGGGGGAAGGGGGAGGAGGGCTGGATGGCCCGAGGGAGGAGGAAGCTAGGGGGAAGGGGGAGGAGGGCCGGATGGCCCGAGGGAGGAGGAAGCGAGGGGGAAGGGGGAGGAGGGCTGGATGGCCCGAGGGAGGAGGAAGCGAGGGGGAAGGGGGAGGAGGGCTGGATGGCCCGAGGGAGGAGGAAGCTAGGGGGAAGGGGGAGGAGGGCCGGATGGCCCGAGGGAGGAGGAAGCGAGGGGGAAGGGGGAGGAGGGCTGGATGGCCCGAGGGAGGAGGAAGCGAGGGGGAAGGGGGAGGAGGGCCGGATGGCCCGAGGGAGGAGGAAGCGAGGGGGAAGGGGGAGGAGGGCTGGATGGCCCGAGGGAGGAGGAAGCGAGGGGGAAGGGGGAGGAGGGCTGGATGGCCCGAGGGAGGAGGAAGCGAGGGGGAAGGGGGAGGAGGGCTGGATGGCCCGAGGGAGGAGGAAGCGAGGGGGAAGGGGGAGGAGGGCTGGATGGCCCGAGGGAGGAGGAAGCGAGGGGGAAGGGGGAGGAGGGCTGGATGGCCCGAGGGAGGAGGAAGCGAGGGGGAAGGGGGAGGAGGGCTGGATGGCCCGAGGGAGGAGGAAGCGAGGGGGAAGGGGGAGGAGGGCTGGATGGCCCGAGGGAGGAGGAAGCGAGGGGGAAGGGGGAGGAGGGATGGATGGCCCGAGGGAGGAGGAAGCGAGGGGGAAGGGGGAGGAGGGCTGGATGGCCCGAGGGAGGAGGAAGCGAGGGGGAAGGGGGAGGAGGGCTGGATGGCCCGAGGGAGGAGGAAGCGAGGGGGAAGGGGGAGGAGGGCTGGATGGCCCGAGGGAGGAGGAAGCGAGGGGGAAGGGGGAGGAGGGCCGGATGGCCCGAGGGAGGAGGAAGCGAGGGGGAAGGGGGAGGAGGGCTGGATGGCCCGAGGGAGGAGGAAGCTAGGGGGAAGGGGGAGGAGGGCCGGATGGCCCGAGGGAGGAGGAAGCGAGGGGGAAGGGGGAGGAGGGCTGGATGGCCCGAGGGAGGAGGAAGCTAGGGGGAAAGGGGGAGGAGGGCCGGATGGCCCGAGGGAGGAGGAAGCGAGGGGGAAGGGGGAGGAGGGCTGGATGGCCCGAGGGAGGAGGAAGCGAGGGGGAAGGGGGAGGAGGGCTGGATGGCCCGAGGGAGGAGGAAGCGAGGGGGAAGGGGGAGGAGGGCTGGATGGCCCGAGAGAGGAGGAAGCGAGGGGGAAGGGGGAGGAGGGCCGGATGGCCCGAGGGAGGAGGAAGCGAGGGGGAAGGGGGAGGAGGGCTGGATGGCCCGAGGGAGGAGGAAGCTAGGGGGAAGGGGGAGGAGGGCCGGATGGCCCGAGGGAGGAGGAAGCGAGGGGGAAGGGGGAGGAGGGCCGGATGGCAAGAGGGAGGAGGAAGCGAGGGGGAAGGGGGAGGAGGGCTGGATGGCCCGAGGGAGGAGGAAGCGAGGGGGAAGGGGGAGGAGGGCCGGATGGCCCGAGGGAGGAGGAAGCGAGGGGGAAGGGGGAGGAGGGCTGGATGGCCCGAGGGAGGAGGAAGCTAGGGGGAAGGGGGAGGAGGGCCGGATGGCCCGAGGGAGGAGGAAGCGAGGGGGAAGGGGGAGGAGGGCTGGATGGCCCGAAGGAGGAGGAAGCGAGGGGGAAGGGGGAGGAGGGCTGGATGGCCCGAGGGAGGAGGAAGCGAGGGGGAAGGGGGAGGAGGGCTGGATGGCCCGAGGGAGGAGGAAGCGAGGGGGAAGGGGGAGGAGGGCTGGATGGCCCGAGGGAGGAGGAAGCGAGGGGGAAGGGGGAGGAGGGCCGGATGGCCCGAGGGAGGAGGAAGCGAGGGGGAAGGGGGAGGAGGGCTGGATGGCCCGAGGGAGGAGGAAGCTAGGGGGAAGGGGGAGGAGGGCCGGATGGCCCGAGGGAGGAGGAAGCGAGGGGGAAGGGGGAGGAGGGCTGGATGGCCCGAGGGAGGAGGAAGCTAGGGGGAAGGGGGAGGAGGGCCGGATGGCCCGAGGGAGGAGGAAGCGAGGGGGAAGGGGGAGGAGGGCTGGATGGCCCGAGGGAGGAGGAAGCGAGGGGGAAGGGGGAGGAGGGCTGGATGGCCCGAGGGAGGAGGAAGCGAGGGGAAGGGGGAGGAGGGCTGGATGGCCCGAGGGAGGAGGAAGCGAGGGGGAAGGGGGAGGAGGGCCGGATGGCCCGAGGGAGGAGGAAGCGAGGGGGAAGGGGGAGGAGGGCTGGATGGCCCGAGGGAGGAGGAAGCTAGGGGGAAGGGGAGGAGGGCCGGATGGCCCGAGGGAGGAGGAAGCGAGGGGGAAGGGGGAGGAGGGCCGGATGGCCCGAGGGAGGAGGAAGCGAGGGGGAAGGGGGAGGAGGGCTGGATGGCCCGAGGGAGGAGGAAGCTAGGGGGAAGGGGGAGGAGGGCCGGATGGCCCGAGGGAGGAGGAAGCGAGGGGGAAGGGGGAGGAGGGCTGGATGGCCCGAGGGAGGAGGAAGCGAGGGGGAAGGGGGAGGAGGGCTGGATGGCCCGAGGGAGGAGGAAGCGAGGGGGAAGGGGGAGGAGGGCTGGATGGCCCGAGGGAGGAGGAAGCGAGGGGGAAGGGGGAGGAGGGCCGGATGGCCCGAGGGAGGAGGAAGCGAGGGGGAAGGGGGAGGAGGGCTGGATGGCCCGAGGGAGGAGGAAGCTAGGGGGAAGGGGGAGGAGGGCCGGATGGCCCGAGGGAGGAGGAAGCGAGGGGGAAGGGGGAGGAGGGCCGGATGGCCCGAGGGAGGAGGAAGCGAGGGGGAAGGGGGAGGAGGGCTGGATGGCCCGAGGGAGGAGGAAGCTAGGGGGAAGGGGGAGGAGGGCCGGATGGCCCGAGGGAGGAGGAAGCGAGGGGGAAGGGGGAGGAGGGCCGGATGGCCCGAAGGAGGAGGAAGCGAGGGGGAAGGGGGAGGAGGGCTGGATGGCCCGAGGGAGGAGGAAGCGAGGGGGAAGGGGGAGGAGGGCCGGATGGCCCGAGGGAGGAGGAAGCGAGGGGGAAGGGGGAGGAGGGCCGGATGGCCCGAGGGAGGAGGAAGCGAGGGGGAAGGGGGAAGCGCCGTTAAGCGCGAGGGCGGAAGCGACGGTAGCAGGGCGCCGTTAGGCGCGAGGGCGGAGGCGACGGCCGCGCAGCGGTGGCGATGCGAAAACGCCGCAAAATCGCGTCCGCGCGGCTGCTATTCACGACGGCCGCAACGGTCGCGATTCGGCGGGCGTATGGCGGCGAAATCGCCGCGAAATCGCGTCCGCGCGGCTGCTGGTCGCGACGGCCGCGACGGTCGCGATTCGGCGGGCGTATGGCGGCGAAATCGCCGCGAAATCGCGTCCGCGCGGCTGCTGGTCGCGAAGGTCGCGACGGTCGCGATTCGGCGGGCGTATGGCGGCGAAATCGCCGCGAAATCGCGTCCGCGCGGCTGCTGGTCGCGGCGGCCGCGACGGTCGCGATTCGGCGGGCGTATGGCGGCGAAATCGCCGCGAAATCGCGTCCGCGCGGCTGCTGGTCGCGACGGCCGCGACGGTTGCGATTCGGCGGGCGTATGGCGCCGAAATCGCCATAAAATCGCGCGGCTGCTGGACGAGACGGGAGGGTGGCCTTGCGCAAGGCAGCCGATGGTCTCGCGAAAGGCGGAGCAAGCGTGGAAGTACACGCAAGACACATGGTCCTAGGATCGGAAGGGGCGTGAGCCAAAATGCTCTGATAACATGTTAGAATCCTGTGAAAGGATGAGGACTGAAAATTGAAAGGATGATCTTAGAATGAAAAGCAGGGGTATACATAGTTGAGCTAGGAGAGTGGGGTTGGTTGGGAGCGTGGCCAAGATTATTGGCCCCCACCAATAATTGGGTTGGAGGAATTATTGGAGCCTCCAATAATCATAGGGCTCCAATAATTCTCTAACCCAACTTTTGGGGGCCAAACATTTTGGCCAAGGTTGGAACCAAACCACAACTAGGGTAAACCCCAGTTGTACACCCAAATCAGGTTTGGGTGCGTAACTCTAGACAAGCAAACTAGAATATGCAGGATAAATTGAATAGAGGTATTCTAACACAGGGGAGATGGGGGATGGACGAGGATGGGGGAAGGGGGTGGAGAGGAGGGGAAAGGAATGGGGGCAGAAGGAGTTGTGAGCGTTCACGTCAGCTGGGTGGAACTAGGGTGTCCACGAATTCAGCCATGTAATCCGTTCCACTAGGGACTGGGCGGAGGCAGCATTGACTGTTGAGGGGAGGAGGAGGGGTTGTGGTTGTGGGGAGGGGGGGAGTTGCAAGGTTTTGGGAAGAGGATGGACGGGGACAGCTTAAGCGCCTATAGTGGGGATGAGATGGCTTGCTTACAGAGGGGATAAAGAGTGCTTATAGCGAGAGCTCGAGGGATAAGATTGTGGGAATCAGAGAGAGTGCTTATGAAAGGAGTTTGAGATAGAGGAACTAGGAGTTTAGAGAGGCTGCTTACAGCGGGGATGCCGATGGCCAGGAGGTAATTGTAGGTGAAAGAACCTTCGTGGTAACCAAGAGGAAGCTTCAGAGAAATTGCCACGGAAAGGCTCTGTGGTGCGATTGGTACAGCAGGATGAAAACACATAGGAGGGGAGAAGAAAGAAGGGGGGGGGGGAAAAGGAGAGGGTTGGGGTTGGGGGTGAAGGGGGTCGATTGGGAGTGGGGATGGCAGGGGTTGGGGGTGGGGGTTGGAGAAAGGGGGGATTGACCCATACAGCAGGAGCCTAGTAGAGAAGGGAGAGGAGAGAAGGGAGAGGGAAGAGGGGAGAGGGAAGAGGGGAGAGGAGAGAGGGGAGAGGGAAGAGGAGAGAGGTAAGAGAGGAGAGGGAAGAGGGGAGATGGGAGAGGAGGAAGAAAGGGAGGCATGAGAGGGATGAGCGGAAGGTGAGAGCGGGTCAGACGGAAGTAACGATATTGAAGGGTTCAAGACAGGGAGCAAGTTGAAAAGGTACGAGTGGGAAATGGCATGAGAAATGGTTGCAGCAGGCAACAAACAGTGCTCGCACCAGGGGTGATAATGAGGTTTCCAATGGTAAGGATGGATGGAGGACGGTGAGGGGGTGGCATGGCGGCGGTGTGGATTGCCGATGGACTAACCTAGCAACATGGGTCGAGTTCTGTGTTCAGGGTTTAGGATGTAGGGTATAGGGCGCTAGGGGTGCTCACATCAGGGGTTGCAGCAAGGTTCTGAACGGTGAGGATGGAGGAGAGGGAGGCGGTGTAACTGGCAGTGACAATGAGCACGAGGAAGAGCCAGCACATCATGGCTAATCTCCCCATGGTGGTCTGAATGGGCTTGTCTGCTCATACCACATCACATCACACGTCAAGTAGGGTAATAAGGGGTATGAAGGGGCGAAAGGGGGGGGAAGATAGCTTCTGAGGAAGAACCAGCACATCATAGCCACGCGGCCCATGGTGGTCTGAATGGGCTTGTCTTCTCGCATCGCATCACAACATTACATCACATCACATGCCATGGTAGGGTCGAGGGCGTTTTCACCCATCCCATACACACGCTGGAGGGAAGAAAGAGCGGGGACAAAACATGGTAGCATATAAGCAAGAGTCAGCATCCCATGACGTAGCACACACACACACACACAGGGTGGTGATGTACGCTGATGGTGATGCATAGACGTTATCATGAACCCTAAACCCTAAACCCTTAAACCTGTTGGCGTGATGTGAATGAACGGTGAGCAAAGGCGTACCTTGAGCAAAGGCGTACCTTGAGCAAAGGCGTACCTTGAGCAAAGGCGTACCTTGAGCAAAGGCGTACCTTGAGCAAAGGCGTACCTTGAGCAAAGGCGTACCTTGAGCAAAGGCGTACCTTGAGCAAAGGCGTACCTTGAGCAAAGGCGTACCTTGTGCAAAGGCGTACCTTGAGCAAAGGCGTACCTTGAGTAAAGGTGTACCTTGAGCAAAGGCGTACCTTGAGCAAAGGCGTACCTTGAGCAAAGGCGTACCTTGAGCAAAGGCGTACCTTGAGCAAAGGCGTACCTTGAGCAAAGGCGTACCTTGAGCAAAGGCGTACCTTGAGCAAAGGCGTACCTTGTGCAAAGGCGTACCTTGAGCAAAGGCGTACCTTGAGTAAAGGTGTACCTTGAGCAAAGGCGTACCTTGAGCAAAGGCGTACCTTGAGCAAAGGCGTACCTTGAGCAAAGGCGTACCTTGAGCAAAGGCGTACCTTGAGCAAAGGCGTACCTTGAGCAAAGGCGTACCTTGAGCAAAGGCGTACCTTGAGCAAAGGCGTACCTTGAGCAAAGACGATCGTTGTGAGAGCGTACCTGCACAGCACACGAGAAGATAAGTACGACACAGGGGGGGGGGCACAAGAGTCTGACATACAGGAACATGGGGGAGAGGGAACCAGAGAAGGAGAGGATAAGACTGGGTTCATAGGGCTTGCATTGACACATAAACGGGAGAGGATATGACCGGGTCCCAGCTTGAGGGAGGTTGTATGGCCAAAACAATTGTATCACCGCGAGAGACGATTGTGTTCAAGCCTGTGCTTGGCGAGTCCTGCGCTACCGCCATCGACAGACAGGCTTCCTTGTGCGGTGGATGCGAGGATCACCAGCCACATGGTGAGCGAGAAGGGCGACCAACCCTCCCTGGGAGGGAGGGACCCATTCATCTTCATACCACCCAACAGGCAACGCGGCTTACCAGACGCTGGGGTTGAAGAAAAAGGGAGGGGAGGGGGAGGGGAGGGGAGGGGAGTGGCCTCACCAGACACTATCAATGATCTGGCTGGAGAGCTTCCCGTGGGCATAGAAGTCCTCGTTCTGATTCTTCTCGAGGAACCACACGGTGACGACGGTGAAGGCGGTGGATGCGAGGATCACCAGCCACATGGTGAGCGAGAAGGGCGACAGGAACGACCACGCCCCCGTGCTTGTCGGCTCCTGGGCCACCGCCATTGACAGGCTGGCAGACTGGAGGAAAGGGGGGAACGGGGTGAACGGGATGAACTGACTTTAGAGTTGATTCAAAAGCCACATGGTGAGCGAGAAGGGCGACAGGAACGACCACGCCCCCGTGCTTGTGGGTTCTTGTGCCACCGCCATTGACAGGCTGGCAGACTGGAAGAAAAGGGGGAAGGGGGTAATTAAACACCTAAGAATTCTCATGAGTCACCAATATCTGAAATAAAATTAAAAAAAAAAAAAAAAAAAAAAAAAAAAAAAAAAAAAAAAAAAAAAAAAAAAAAAAAAACGCTTATGTAGTGCAATTGAGAGAGAAGCTCAAGCAGTGGGCGCGGAGAAAGCAACGGAATGGAAGGACAGAATAAGAGAGTTGTGTTATTGCTAAGGGTGTACCCTGCACTGGGTGTACCTGTAATGAAGGGAAGGTGTACCTGTAATGAAGGGAAGTTGTACCTGTAATGAAGGGAAGGTGTACCTATAATGAAGGGAAGGTGTACCTGTAATGAAGGGAAGGTGTACCTGTAATGAAGGGAAGGTGTACCTGTAATGAAGGGAAGGTGTACCTGCACTGGCTGTGTGAACTGCACGAGCTTTTGGCGCTCCTGTGTGATCGTGATGTCCCCCACTGCCCCATCGAATGTCTGCAGGGTGAAGTCGAGAGGACAAGAAGGGAGGGTGGAAAGGGAGCAAGAGGAGCAAGAGGGACGAGCTTTTGACGCGCCTCAAAAGTCGAGCTTTTGGCGCTCCTGTGTGATCGTGATGTCCCCCACTGCCCCATCGAATGTCTGCAGGGTGAAGTCGAGAGGACAAGAAGGGAGGGTGGAAAGGGAGCAAGAGGAGCAAGAGGGACGAGCTTTTGACGCGCCTCAAAAGTCGAGCTTTTGGCGCTCCTGTGTGATCGTGATGTCCCCCACTGCCCCATCAAATGTCTCCACGGTGAAATTGAGCGGACAAGTAAAGAGGGTGGAAGGTAGTAAAACGAGGAAAGAGAATTGAGGCAGAAAGAGGTTTTCTTTGTAGGCTTTAATGGGGATGGTAACTCCTCTCTCCCCCTTCTCACGTTGTTCGCAACAAGCGTGAGCATGTCCGTGTAGCTGAGAGACTGGTTCCCAACGCCAAAGGGCACAAACTCGAAGTCCAGCGTGCACGGCAGCAGCCCCACTCTCGAACATAACACTCAGCCCAAAGCCTTTGTTTTGTTACCTACCTTGTTGGCAACCAGTCTAAGCATGTCGGTGTAACTTAAAGACAGGTTCCCCACGCCAAAGGGCACAAACTCGAAGTCCAGCGTGTATGGCAGCAGCCCCACTGCGGCCCGAAAGACCTCCACACAGAAGCCGGTGATGGTGTCGTTGGTGGCTATCTGCACGAACTGCGTGAAGTCCTGTTGTGGGTCAAGAGTGGTTGGATGGGTAGGGAGGAAGAGGGAGGAAAGGAGGGAGAGGGAAGCATTCGAAAGGCCTCCACGCAGACAGAAGCCGGTGATGGTGTCGTTCGTGGCTATTTGTACGAACTGCGTGAAGTCCTGTTGTGGGAGGAGAGGATGGCGGGGAATGAAGGAGGATTGGAGGGAGACAGAGTGAGATAGAGGGAGGGCGATAGATGGAGCAGAAGGAGGGGGCATACGAAATTCCTCCCACGGAAACATCCCGTTGTAGCACAGCAAAGTTGCCTGTCCTACCCAGGAGGGGGATGTTACCTGGTGCTTGTACGGCACAGCGACCTGCACGGGCATGTGGGCACGTGAGAACCAGCCAGGCGGCAGCTGGGCGGATTTTGAGGCGCCTCAAAATACACTTCAACAGACATGTGGGCAAGTGAGAACCAGCCAGGCGGCAGCAGCAGGGCGGATCAGACGAATGAGCATTTGACTCTCTGTGCAGACAGACAGACTTACCTGCTTGTATGGCACGGCGATCTTCAAGGGCGTGTGTGCTCGTGGGAACCAGCCACGCGGCAGCTGGGAAGAACAAAGAAATAAGGCGAGCGAAAAAAAAGGAAGGGGGGGGGGGGGGGGGGGGGTCGTAGAATGAAATGAATGCAAGAGAAGCAAGGCACTTGTGGTGAGCAGGCTGGCTCAAGATGGGCAGAAGCAAAACGCTCAAGTGAATACCCTTACTCTGAACAACAACACCATCGTAATGCTCGAACAAATTGATTCGAATAACGTGTATATACTTGATGTGTAGATCTGCGAGGAATGCCTGTAACTCATTTGAAGCTGTGTGCAACTGTGACTTACAAAGGAGACCCCGCCCGGCCATATGACACCTGCCAGGACTGATTGGCCCGAATCCTTGCTCGTCGATGTGGGCTGGTGTGGGTGGGTGGGTGTGACACGGGAAAACGTTTGAGACATCTCAAAAGCCGTCTGTGACTTACAAAGGAGACCCCCCACCCAGCCATATGACACCCGCCAGGACTGATTGGCCCGAATCCTTGCTCGTCGATGAGGGCTGGTGTGGGTGGGTGGGTGTGACACGGGAAAACGTTTGAGACGTCTCAAAAGCCGTCTGTGACTTACAAAGGAGACCCCCCGCCCAGCCATATGA
The DNA here is from genome assembly GCA_947470075.1 of Closterium sp. Yama58-4. Taxonomy (NCBI): domain Eukaryota; kingdom Viridiplantae; phylum Streptophyta; class Zygnematophyceae; order Desmidiales; family Closteriaceae; genus Closterium; species Closterium sp. Yama58-4. The sequence continues at coordinate 326,270 of CANIUD010000213.1, forward strand.
CACCCGCCAGCACTGATTGGCCCGAATCCTTGCTCGTCGATGAGGGCTGGTGTGAGTGGGTGGGTGTGACACGGGAAAAGAGCTGGACCATTGTGAGAGAGGTCTACTTTTGAGGCGCCTCGAAACTCAAAACTGAGGCGCCTCAAAAAGAGCTGGACCATAGTGCGAGAGGCTGGCTCGAAAACAGTCAGAAGGTTTTGAGACGTCTCAAAAGTCGTCTGGCTCGAAAACAGTCAGAAGGTTTTGGAAATGCCTGCTGACTGGTCGTGGAACAAAATAAAGAATGCAAGGGACAGTGCAGGCTGGTGTGAGTACCGCTAGCTAGTATCACTCCACTCCTCCTCACCTCGAGGGAAGACGCGAGGCCGCTCTCCGTGGTCCAGTAGCCAACGGAACGCAGCCGGCCGTTGACTGCATTGACTATTTCAAATGACATGGCATTACGACGGTCACCCAGTGTCACTCCTCACCTCAAGAGAAGACGAGAGGCCGTTTTCTGTGGTCCAGTAACCAATGGAGCGCAGGCGGCCGTTGACTGCATTGACTATTTCAAACGACGTGCCAATGCGATCTCCCTGTGCATCCAGTGACACTCTGTTGGTGGGGGAGGGAGACGGGAATGGACCAATGAAGGCGGGGGGTAAAAGATTTGTAGAGTAGCCGGCCGTTGACTGCATTGACTGCATTGACTATTTCAAACGACGTGCCAATGCGATCTCCCTGTGCATCCAGTGACACTCTGTGGGGAGGTTGGGGGAGGGAGGCAGGGAAGGGGTGTGGGGGACGGGAAGGTGGTAAGGTAGAGCGCAGCCGGTCGTTGACTGCATTGACTGCATTGAGTATTTCAAACGACGTGCCCACTCGATCATCCTGTGCATCCAGTGACACCCTGTTGGTGGGGGGGGGAAGGGAAGTGGGGGGAGAGAGAGTGGGGGGAGGAGAGGGGATTTCGTTCCAGGGATGATGCCGTTGACTGCGTTGACTATCTCTGCAATGCAAGCATTGACTAGTCCGATCACCTCCCTCCCTGTGACCCCGGCGTCGATGGTCATTCGTTCGTATGATAGACGCCATGAGCCGTGTGGAAACATCAAAGCTTGAACCCTTTATCTGGTCTGGTGCACAGCACAGCACAGCACAGCACAGCACAGCACAGCACAGCACAGCACAGCACAGCAGCACCACTAACAACATGCACCGATCACCTCCCTCCCTGTGACCCCGTCAATGGTCGTTCGTCACCTCCCTCCGTGTGATAGCCGCCATTAGCCGTGTGAAAACATCAAAGCACGAAGCCACTAGCATGCACCGCCAGCACCACCACTAGCATGCACAGCGCCACCCACCACGAACAACATGCACCGCCAGCACCACCACTAGCATCCACAGCGCCACGCCACCCACCCACTCACCTCCCTGTGACCCCATCGATTGTCGTGCGTGTGACAGCCGCCATGAGCTTTGTACCATCTGGGAGGAGAGGTGAAGTGAAGAAACAGGAAGCAAGGAGAACGGAGTGGCATGGCATGTTGCTGAGCAACCACAGCAGGCACGGAGATCTGAGTGGCATGTTACTGACCAACCATGCTCCCATGATGGCAGTGACAAACATGAGCTTTGAACCATCTGAAAGGACCCGTTTCAGAAGGCGAGAGGAGTAAGCACACATGCAAGCCAGAGTGGGAAGGGAGTGTGTGCTCATGCACTCACTCGCGCTCCCTATTATGCACTCACTCGCGCTCCCTATTATGCACTCACTCGCGCTCCCTATTATGCACTCACTCGCGCTCCCTATTATGCACTCACTCGCGCTCCCTATTATGCACTCACTCGCGCTCCCTATTATGCACTCACTCGCGCTCCCTATTATGCACTCACTCGCGCTCCCTATTATGCACTCACTCGCGCTCCCTATTATGCACTCACTCGCGCTCCCTATTATGCACTCACTCGCGCTCCCTATTATGCACTCACTCGCGCTCCCTATTATGCACTCACTCGCGCTCCCTATTATGCACTCACTCGCGCTCCCTATTATGCACTCACTCGCGCTCCCTATTATGCACTCACTCGCGCTCCCTATTATGCACTCACTCGCGCTCCCTATTATGCACTCACTCGCGCTCCCTATTATGCACTCACTCGCGCTCCCTATTATGCACTCACTCGCGCTCCCTATTATGCACTCACTCGCGCTCCCTATTATGCACTCACTCGCGCTCCCTATTATGCACTCACTCGCGCTCCCTATTATGCACTCACTCGCGCTCCCTATTATGCACTCACTCGCGCTCCCTATTATGCACTCACTCGCGCTCCCTATTATGCACTCACTCGCGCTCCCTATTATGCACTCACTCGCGCTCCCTATTATGCACTCACTCGCGCTCCCTATTATGCACTCACTCGCGCTCCCTATTATGCACTCACTCGCGCTCCCTATTATGCACTCACTCGCGCTCCCTATTATGCACTCACTCGCGCTCCCTATTATGCACTCACTCGCGCTCCCTATTATGCACTCACTCGCGCTCCCTATTATGCACTCACTCGCGCTCCCTATTATGCACTCACTCGCGCTCCCTATTATGCACTCACTCGCGCTCCCTATTATGCACTCACTCGCGCTCCCTATTATGCACTCACTCGCGCTCCCTATTATGCACTCACTCGCGCTCCCTATTATGCACTCACTCGCGCTCCCTATTATGCACTCACTCGCGCTCCCTATTATGCACTCACTCGCGCTCCCTATTATGCACTCACTCGCGCTCCCTATTATGCACTCACTCGCGCTCCCTATTATGCACTCACTCGCGCTCCCTATTATGCACTCACTCGCGCTCCCTATTATGCACTCACTCGCGCTCCCTATTATGCACTCACTCGCGCTCCCTATTATGCACTCACTCGCGCTCCCTATTATGCACTCACTCGCGCTCCCTATTATGCACTCACTCGCGCTCCCTATTATGCACTCACTCGCGCTCCCTATTATGCACTCACTCGCGCTCCCTATTATGCACTCACTCGCGCTCCCTATTATGCACTCACTCGCGCTCCCTATTATGCACTCACTCGCGCTCCCTATTATGCACTCACTCGCGCTCCCTATTATGCACTCACTCGCGCTCCCTATTATGCACTCACTCGCGCTCCCTATTATGCACTCACTCGCGCTCCCTATTATGCACTCACTCGCGCTCCCTATTATGCACTCACTCGCGCTCCCTATTATGCACTCACTCGCGCTCCCTATTATGCACTCACTCGCGCTCCCTATTATGCACTCACTCGCGCTCCCTATTATGCACTCACTCGCGCTCCCTATTATGCACTCACTCGCGCTCCCTATTATGCACTCACTCGCGCTCCCTATTATGCACTCACTCGCGCTCCCTATTATGCACTCACTCGCGCTCCCTATTATGCACTCACTCGCGCTCCCTATTATGCACTCACTCGCGCTCCCTATTATGCACTCACTCGCGCTCCCTATTATGCACTCACTCGCGCTCCCTATTATGCACTCACTCGCGCTCCCTATTATGCACTCACTCGCGCTCCCTATTATGCACTCACTCGCGCTCCCTATTATGCACTCACTCGCGCTCCCTATTATGCACTCACTCGCGCTCCCTATTATGCACTCACTCGCGCTCCCTATTATGCACTCACTCGCGCTCCCTATTATGCACTCACTCGCGCTCCCTATTATGCACTCACTCGCGCTCCCTATTATGCACTCACTCGCGCTCCCTATTATGCACTCACTCGCGCTCCCTATTATGCACTCACTCGCGCTCCCTATTATGCACTCACTCGCGCTCCCTATTATGCACTCACTCGCGCTCCCTATTATGCACTCACTCGCGCTCCCTATTATGCACTCACTCGCGCTCCCTATTATGCACTCACTCGCGCTCCCTATTATGCACTCACTCGCGCTCCCTATTATGCACTCACTCGCGCTCCCTATTATGCACTCACTCGCGCTCCCTATTATGCACTCACTCGCGCTCCCTATTATGCACTCACTCGCGCTCCCTATTATGCACTCACTCGCGCTCCCTATTATGCACTCACTCGCGCTCCCTATTATGCACTCACTCGCGCTCCCTATTATGCACTCACTCGCGCTCCCTATTATGCACTCACTCGCGCTCCCTATTATGCACTCACTCGCGCTCCCTATTATGCACTCACTCGCGCTCCCTATTATGCACTCACTCGCGCTCCCTATTATGCACTCACTCGCGCTCCCTATTATGCACTCACTCGCGCTCCCTATTATGCACTCACTCGCGCTCCCTATTATGCACTCACTCGCGCTCCCTATTATGCACTCACTCGCGCTCCCTATTATGCACTCACTCGCGCTCCCTATTATGCACTCACTCGCGCTCCCTATTATGCACTCACTCGCGCTCCCTATTATGCACTCACTCGCGCTCCCTATTATGCACTCACTCGCGCTCCCTATTATGCACTCACTCGCGCTCCCTATTATGCACTCACTCGCGCTCCCTATTATGCACTCACTCGCGCTCCCTATTATGCACTCACTCGCGCTCCCTATTATGCACTCACTCGCGCTCCCTATTATGCACTCACTCGCGCTCCCTATTATGCACTCACTCGCGCTCCCTATTATGCACTCACTCGCGCTCCCTATTATGCACTCACTCGCGCTCCCTATTATGCACTCACTCGCGCTCCCTATTATGCACTCACTCGCGCTCCCTATTATGCACTCACTCGCGCTCCCTATTATGCACTCACTCGCGCTCCCTATTATGCACTCACTCGCGCTCCCTATTATGCACTCACTCGCGCTCCCTATTATGCACTCACTCGCGCTCCCTATTATGCACTCACTCGCGCTCCCTATTATGCACTCACTCGCGCTCCCTATTATGCACTCACTCGCGCTCCCTATTATGCACTCACTCGCGCTCCCTATTATGCACTCACTCGCGCTCCCTATTATGCACTCACTCGCGCTCCCTATTATGCACTCACTCGCGCTCCCTATTATGCACTCACTCGCGCTCCCTATTATGCACTCACTCGCGCTCCCTATTATGCACTCACTCGCGCTCCCTATTATGCACTCACTCGCGCTCCCTATTATGCACTCACTCGCGCTCCCTATTATGCACTCACTCGCGCTCCCTATTATGCACTCACTCGCGCTCCCTATTATGCACTCACTCGCGCTCCCTATTATGCACTCACTCGCGCTCCCTATTATGCACTCACTCGCGCTCCCTATTATGCACTCACTCGCGCTCCCTATTATGCACTCACTCGCGCTCCCTATTATGCACTCACTCGCGCTCCCTATTATGCACTCACTCGCGCTCCCTATTATGCACTCACTCGCGCTCCCTATTATGCACTCACTCGCGCTCCCTATTATGCACTCACTCGCGCTCCCTATTATGCACTCACTCGCGCTCCCTATTATGCACTCACTCGCGCTCCCTATTATGCACTCACTCGCGCTCCCTATTATGCACTCACTCGCGCTCCCTATTATGCACTCACTCGCGCTCCCTATTATGCACTCACTCGCGCTCCCTATTATGCACTCACTCGCGCTCCCTATTATGCACTCACTCGCGCTCCCTATTATGCACTCACTCGCGCTCCCTATTATGCACTCACTCGCGCTCCCTATTATGCACTCACTCGCGCTCCCTATTATGCACTCACTCGCGCTCCCTATTATGCACTCACTCGCGCTCCCTATTATGCACTCACTCGCGCTCCCTATTATGCACTCACTCGCGCTCCCTATTATGCACTCACTCGCGCTCCCTATTATGCACTCACTCGCGCTCCCTATTATGCACTCACTCGCGCTCCCTATTATGCACTCACTCGCGCTCCCTATTATGCACTCACTCGCGCTCCCTATTATGCACTCACTCGCGCTCCCTATTATGCACTCACTCGCGCTCCCTATTATGCACTCACTCGCGCTCCCTATTATGCACTCACTCGCGCTCCCTATTATGCACTCACTCGCGCTCCCTATTATGCACTCACTCGCGCTCCCTATTATGCACTCACTCGCGCTCCCTATTATGCACTCACTCGCGCTCCCTATTATGCACTCACTCGCGCTCCCTATTATGCACTCACTCGCGCTCCCTATTATGCACTCACTCGCGCTCCCTATTATGCACTCACTCGCGCTCCCTATTATGCACTCACTCGCGCTCCCTATTATGCACTCACTCGCGCTCCCTATTATGCACTCACTCGCGCTCCCTATTATGCACTCACTCGCGCTCCCTATTATGCACTCACTCGCGCTCCCTATTATGCACTCACTCGCGCTCCCTATTATGCACTCACTCGCGCTCCCTATTATGCACTCACTCGCGCTCCCTATTATGCACTCACTCGCGCTCCCTATTATGCACTCACTCGCGCTCCCTATTATGCACTCACTCGCGCTCCCTATTATGCACTCACTCGCGCTCCCTATTATGCACTCACTCGCGCTCCCTATTATGCACTCACTCGCGCTCCCTATTATGCACTCACTCGCGCTCCCTATTATGCACTCACTCGCGCTCCCTATTATGCACTCACTCGCGCTCCCTATTATGCACTCACTCGCGCTCCCTATTATGCACTCACTCGCGCTCCCTATTATGCACTCACTCGCGCTCCCTATTATGCACTCACTCGCGCTCCCTATTATGCACTCACTCGCGCTCCCTATTATGCACTCACTCGCGCTCCCTATTATGCACTCACTCGCGCTCCCTATTATGCACTCACTCGCGCTCCCTATTATGCACTCACTCGCGCTCCCTATTATGCACTCACTCGCGCTCCCTATTATGCACTCACTCGCGCTCCCTATTATGCACTCACTCGCGCTCCCTATTATGCACTCACTCGCGCTCCCTATTATGCACTCACTCGCGCTCCCTATTATGCACTCACTCGCGCTCCCTATTATGCACTCACTCGCGCTCCCTATTATGCACTCACTCGCGCTCCCTATTATGCACTCACTCGCGCTCCCTATTATGCACTCACTCGCGCTCCCTATTATGCACTCACTCGCGCTCCCTATTATGCACTCACTCGCGCTCCCTATTATGCACTCACTCGCGCTCCCTATTATGCACTCACTCGCGCTCCCTATTATGCACTCACTCGCGCTCCCTATTATGCACTCACTCGCGCTCCCTATTATGCACTCACTCGCGCTCCCTATTATGCACTCACTCGCGCTCCCTATTATGCACTCACTCGCGCTCCCTATTATGCACTCACTCGCGCTCCCTATTATGCACTCACTCGCGCTCCCTATTATGCACTCACTCGCGCTCCCTATTATGCACTCACTCGCGCTCCCTATTATGCACTCACTCGCGCTCCCTATTATGCACTCACTCGCGCTCCCTATTATGCACTCACTCGCGCTCCCTATTATGCACTCACTCGCGCTCCCTATTATGCACTCACTCGCGCTCCCTATTATGCACTCACTCGCGCTCCCTATTATGCACTCACTCGCGCTCCCTATTATGCACTCACTCGCGCTCCCTATTATGCACTCACTCGCGCTCCCTATTATGCACTCACTCGCGCTCCCTATTATGCACTCACTCGCGCTCCCTATTATGCACTCACTCGCGCTCCCTATTATGCACTCACTCGCGCTCCCTATTATGCACTCACTCGCGCTCCCTATTATGCACTCACTCGCGCTCCCTATTATGCACTCACTCGCGCTCCCTATTATGCACTCACTCGCGCTCCCTATTATGCACTCACTCGCGCTCCCTATTATGCACTCACTCGCGCTCCCTATTATGCACTCACTCGCGCTCCCTATTATGCACTCACTCGCGCTCCCTATTATGCACTCACTCGCGCTCCCTATTATGCACTCACTCGCGCTCCCTATTATGCACTCACTCGCGCTCCCTATTATGCACTCACTCGCGCTCCCTATTATGCACTCACTCGCGCTCCCTATTATGCACTCACTCGCGCTCCCTATTATGCACTCACTCGCGCTCCCTATTATGCACTCACTCGCGCTCCCTATTATGCACTCACTCGCGCTCCCTATTATGCACTCACTCGCGCTCCCTATTATGCACTCACTCGCGCTCCCTATTATGCACTCACTCGCGCTCCCTATTATGCACTCACTCGCGCTCCCTATTATGCACTCACTCGCGCTCCCTATTATGCACTCACTCGCGCTCCCTATTATGCACTCACTCGCGCTCCCTATTATGCACTCACTCGCGCTCCCTATTATGCACTCACTCGCGCTCCCTATTATGCACTCACTCGCGCTCCCTATTATGCACTCACTCGCGCTCCCTATTATGCACTCACTCGCGCTCCCTATTATGCACTCACTCGCGCTCCCTATTATGCACTCACTCGCGCTCCCTATTATGCACTCACTCGCGCTCCCTATTATGCACTCACTCGCGCTCCCTATTATGCACTCACTCGCGCTCCCTATTATGCACTCACTCGCGCTCCCTATTATGCACTCACTCGCGCTCCCTATTATGCACTCACTCGCGCTCCCTATTATGCACTCACTCGCGCTCCCTATTATGCACTCACTCGCGCTCCCTATTATGCACTCACTCGCGCTCCCTATTATGCACTCACTCGCGCTCCCTATTATGCACTCACTCGCGCTCCCTATTATGCACTCACTCGCGCTCCCTATTATGCACTCACTCGCGCTCCCTATTATGCACTCACTCGCGCTCCCTATTATGCACTCACTCGCGCTCCCTATTATGCACTCACTCGCGCTCCCTATTATGCACTCACTCGCGCTCCCTATTATGCACTCACTCGCGCTCCCTATTATGCACTCACTCGCGCTCCCTATTATGCACTCACTCGCGCTCCCTATTATGCACTCACTCGCGCTCCCTATTATGCACTCACTCGCGCTCCCTATTATGCACTCACTCGCGCTCCCTATTATGCACTCACTCGCGCTCCCTATTATGCACTCACTCGCGCTCCCTATTATGCACTCACTCGCGCTCCCTATTATGCACTCACTCGCGCTCCCTATTATGCACTCACTCGCGCTCCCTATTATGCACTCACTCGCGCTCCCTATTATGCACTCACTCGCGCTCCCTATTATGCACTCACTCGCGCTCCCTATTATGCACTCACTCGCGCTCCCTATTATGCACTCACTCGCGCTCCCTATTATGCACTCACTCGCGCTCCCTATTATGCACTCACTCGCGCTCCCTATTATGCACTCACTCGCGCTCCCTATTATGCACTCACTCGCGCTCCCTATTATGCACTCACTCGCGCTCCCTATTATGCACTCACTCGCGCTCCCTATTATGCACTCACTCGCGCTCCCTATTATGCACTCACTCGCGCTCCCTATTATGCACTCACTCGCGCTCCCTATTATGCACTCACTCGCGCTCCCTATTATGCACTCACTCGCGCTCCCTATTATGCACTCACTCGCGCTCCCTATTATGCACTCACTCGCGCTCCCTATTATGCACTCACTCGCGCTCCCTATTATGCACTCACTCGCGCTCCCTATTATGCACTCACTCGCGCTCCCTATTATGCACTCACTCGCGCTCCCTATTATGCACTCACTCGCGCTCCCTATTATGCACTCACTCGCGCTCCCTATTATGCACTCACTCGCGCTCCCTATTATGCACTCACTCGCGCTCCCTATTATGCACTCACTCGCGCTCCCTATTATGCACTCACTCGCGCTCCCTATTATGCACTCACTCGCGCTCCCTATTATGCACTCACTCGCGCTCCCTATTATGCACTCACTCGCGCTCCCTATTATGCACTCACTCGCGCTCCCTATTATGCACTCACTCGCGCTCCCTATTATGCACTCACTCGCGCTCCCTATTATGCACTCACTCGCGCTCCCTATTATGCACTCACTCGCGCTCCCTGTTATGCACTCACTCGCGCTCCCTGTTATGCACTCACTCGCGCTCCCTATTATGCACTCACTCTTGCTCCCTGTCACGCACTCACTCGCGCTCACTATCACGCACGCACCAAGGTTCTCCAGCAGCCGTGCCAGGTCAGTAGACGCCCCTCCTCCTTTTGGCAACTGCACCGCTTGCCACCGCTCTAAGCCCACCACTCCCCCATTCGTACCCCCCGCCACCGCCCCCAATCCCCCTGTTGCTGCTTCCGCTCCTGCCAGCCTCCCGGTGCTATTGACGCCGCCGCCACTGTCACTGGCGTTGCCGTAGGCGGCAGGAGGAGGGGCGTTGATGGGGGGTGAGGAGTTGGGGTAGAGGAGCGCATGGATGGAATGGGCGATAAGGGAGAGGGAATCATACGCAAAGGGAACGTAGAGTGTGGTCTGCACGGGGGAGAGAAGGGGCAGGGGACAGGGTGTAGGGTGTAGGGGGACAGGGGGAGAGAGAGGTGAGCAGGGAACAGTAGGAGAGTTGGGGTAGAGGAGCGCGTGGATGGAGCAGGCGATGAGGGAGAGGGAGTCGTAAGCAAAAAGCGTGTGGAGTGTGGTCTGGGGGGGGAAGCGGGGGTGACAGGGGGAACAAATGGAGAAGAATGGGGGGAGGGGGGGGTGAGAAAGAGAGAAGAGCTGGGAAACAGGTTGGAGTAGAGCAGCGACTTTTGAGGCGCCTCAAAAGTCACGAGAAGAGGTGGGGAACAGCTCGGGGTAGTAGAGCAGCACGTGGAGGGCGCAGGGCGATGAGGGAGAGGAGAGAGATTTCAACCACTCAACCCCTCCCCCCCCCTCAAAACTTGGAGTTGAGTGCCGCCTCAAAACTCCACTCAACCCCCCCCCCCCCCCCCCCCCCCCCCCCCCCCCCCCACTTCAAGTTGGTTTTTGAGAATTTTCAAAAACCAACTCTTCCCCACTTTGTTCTCACCTCGTCAAACGCGGCTGCACCGTTTGTTGAGTTCCCATCCCCATCTGGTACGCCACGCCACGCCCGCTCAAACTCAGACAGCTGGGGACCGAGCGGCTTTTGAGGCGCCTCAAATATCGACTCATATTACAGTTGGTGCTGCTCCCTCGCCCCCTCTTCCTCGCCTCGTCAAAAACGCAGCAGCACCGTTTGTTGCATTCCCGTCCCCATCCGACTCGCCCAAACTCGGACAGCTGGGTGTTGGGCGGCTTGTGAGGCGCCTCAAAAGTCACCCTCCCTACCTCCCTCACTCGTCAAAACTCCCCTCCCCCCCTCCCCCCCCCCCTCTCTCTCTCACCGTGTCAAACGCCCCTCCGCCATTCGTCGCATTCCCGTTCCCATCCGCCTGCCACGCGCGCTCAAACTCCGACAGCTGGGGGTTGGGCGGCACGAAGATGCGCGTGCCGATCATGCCCTCCGTGGAGAGCTCCGGCAGGTTCTCTAACTCGGACACCACTCCCTCAGTGGCGATCCACACATAGCCCGGCGTCATCATTCCCACCTCGGACGCTGCTCACGGGTGAGGAAGAGAGCGGGCATAGGGAGGCACGGAGGTGTTTGTTGCTCCGCTTTCTGTTAAAGTTTTTCCAGCCCCGAAAAATTGGAGGGGTTGGGCGGCACGAAGATGCGTGTGCCGATCATGCCCTCAGTGGAGAGCTCCGGCAGATTCTCCAGCTCCGACACCACTCCCTCAGTGGCGATCCACACATAGCCCGGCGTCATCACTCCCACCTCGGACGCTGCTCACGGGTGAGGAAGAGAGCGGGCATAGAGAGGCACGGAGGTGTTTGTTGCTGCGCTTTCCGTTAAAGGTTCTCCAGCCCCGACGGCTGGGGGTTGGGCGGCACGAAGATGCGCGTGCCGATCATGCCCTCCGTGGAGAGCTCCGGCAGGTTCTCTAACTCGGACACCACTCCTTCGGTTGCGATCCATACGTAACCTGGCGTCATCATTCCCACCTCGGAAGCTGCTCACGGGTACATGAAAAAGGGAGTGAGTGCCGGGAAGAGAGGGAGGGGAAGAGGGGGTGGAGGGGGGCGGTGTCAGGAAAAAATATGAGCAAGGCAGGGGAAGAGGGGAGGAGGAGGAAGGGCATTGGGCGGCACGAAGATGCGCGTGCCGATCATCCCCTCCGTGGAGAGCTCCGGCAGGTTCTCTAACTCGGACACCACTCCCTCCGTGGCTATCCACACATAGCCCGGCGTCATCATGCCCACTTCTGACGCTGCTCACGGAGAGGGGGAACATGGGGAGGGTGGTAGCAAGAGGACAGTAAGCGGCATGGAAACGTTGGATTGCAGATCACCCCCTCAGTGGAGAGCTCTGGCAGATTCTCCAGCTCGGACACCACTAGTGACGGGAAGGGAGAGAGGAGAAGAGGGAAGGGACGGGGGGGAGGGGGGCGGTGACAGGAAGAAAGACGAGCAAGGCAGGGCAAGGGGGGGTGGGGCGTTGGGTGGCACGAAGATGCGTGTGCCGATCATCCCTACAGAGGAGAGCTCTGGCAGGTTCTCTAACCCTGCCACCACCACTAGCTCTCCCTTCAGAGGAGAGAATTCTCAAAGTAACAGACGCACGATGAAGTCGGAGAGGCAGACCATGGGATGGGTATGGGACAGACATATGATATCAGAGCCAGCAGTCAGTCAGCATAGCAGCAGGCAGCCGTCAACCAGCCTACCAGCAGTGAGAACAGGCACGATGAGCTCGAGGTTGAGATGGAGAATAAAGACCGTGGACTCCAGATTCTGGGCGGCGAGCACCGGGCAGTCAAGCGTGGGACCATACCACTGACCACGGGACAAACATACAGCCGACCATCAGGACAGAAGCAGGCAGCACTCAACCCACCAGCAGTGAGCACGGGCACGATGAGCTCGAGATTGAGCTGGAGAATGAAGACCGTGGATTCCAGCTTCTGAGCGGCGAGCAGACGCACGATGATGTCTGAGAGCGAGGCGTCCAGTGGCACGGCTATGCTCTTCACCACGTCCACTGACGCCTGGTGGGTGTGGTGTGGTGTGGTGTGGTGTGGTGTGGTGTGGTGTGGTATGGAAAGAGGGGTGAGTGGGAATTAGGAGAAGGGGGCGTGATGGGCGATTGGGGCAGCAGGCGCACAATGATGTCTGAGAGGGAGGCATCGAGTAGCACGGCTATGCTCTTCACCACGTCCACTGACTCCTGGTGGGTGTGGAATACACGGAGGAGATGGGAAGAGGAGGGGAGGTGGGAAAGAAGGAGAAGGAGAAGGCGTAAAGGAAGGAGAGGAGGAAAGGACCTGAGGAGGATACCTCACCTTGTCCGGTTGCACTGCCAGCTCAACTTATCCGCCAGCTTACCCTATCCGCCTCCCAGGCCACGTTATCCGGCAGCTCACATCATCGGCCAGCGCACCTTATCCAGCAGCACTGCCAGCTGGTTGACTCCGTTTCTGCCGTAGTCGTCATCGCTGTAGATGGTGATCACCTCCAGCCAGCTGAAATGCGTCACAAGGTCTGGGGATGAGATACGGGTTTGCGGAGAGGGGGAGGGGGGCTTTTGGGGGTTGGTGGGATCGGTTTTGGTGGTTTCTACCGTAGTCGTCATCGCTGTGGATGGTGATCACCTCCAGCCAGCTGAAATGCGTCACTAGGTCTCGGGGATGAGGGGGGGTGGGGGGGAGGAGGGGGGTGGGTGGGTGGGAGGCAGAGTTGTTAGTGAGCGTGTCTGCACGGAAAGTCACTGCAAATGGTGATCAACTCAAGCCAGCTGAAGTGTACATACATGCGTACACTTCAGCGTACATGTTAACTGGAATTTTGAGGCGCCTCAAGAGACGTCTCACCCGCTATGACCTGTTTACTTACGTGGGCCCAAAACGGCTTTACGTTTACGGTCAGCCAGAAACATTTCTGCCTGCCCGGAAATATAAGAATTCATCGGACTAAGTGGCTGCATGGGAAGCGCCTAATCTATCACTAGCTTGGTTCTTCTATGCCCAAGCATGTTAGCACATTATTACATCAACTTACAGATGCCCCAAATCTACACGGACATGTCACAGCCTCTCCCACCTCATATCAGTCAGATTTTCCCATTTCGCAGACAAAAAAAACCTTTTTGCCCTGCCAGAGACTTTACGTAAAGTTACGCGTAAGAAAACGTAAAGGTAAACTCAAGCGTACGTTTACGTTTACGTGACCCAAAAAAACGTAAAGTACCAACTAAGACCCGTACGTACATGTTGGGTTGAACTCGTGGAGGCAACAACACCATTCCCTTCCCATCATCACCATGGAACATGCCTCACACCCCCATGCCCATCAGCTCGCCCTACCCTGGTGCGCGTGAAGAAGGGTTGGGGCCCCCCCACAGCCAGTCACATGCTGCTGTGCCCATCAACACGCCCCACCCCACCATTCAGCTCGGCACGTCTCACTCACCCGCTATGGCCTGCGTCTCGAGGGCGTCGCTGTGGATGGTGCGCGTGAAGAAGGGGTAGGAGGCGGCTGAGAGGAAAGGGTCGGGCCCCACAACCCCACACTGCTACAACCAGCCAGCCATGTGTCAAATGCTGCTACCATGCTACGCCCGTCCAATTCACGTTTATCTCACCCGCTATGGCCTGCATCTCGAGAGCGTCGCTGCGGATGGTGCGTGTGAAGAAGGGGTAGGAGGCGGCTGAGAGGGAGGGATCCGTGGCGGAGTAGGAGACCATGGGAACCTGATGGGAGGGGGGAGAGAGAGGGGTGGAGAGGAGGTGGGGGAGAAGAGGCAGGAGATAGAGAAGACGACGAAATATACGAGGTAGGGACGGAGATGAGATGCATGCACGAACACACAAGCGCACTTACGCAATCACGCACGCAACTGAAGCGCGCACCTGCACTTGCGTGTGGACGGCGGAGAGCACGTGCGCCTGGGAGGAGGTCATTGGGCCCACTGCTTCCGCCCTTGCTGCCAGCACCGAGACATTCTGAGTCGACTCAACTCATCTCATCAGCCCCGATACACGCACACACGCACTGCACGCACGCACGCACGCACCTGCACTTGCGTGTGGATGGCGGAGAGCACGTGTGCCTGGGAGGAGGTCATTGGGCCCACTGCTGCCACCACCCTCTCTGCTAGCATCGTCTGCACCACTGCAGGGCGGATGGGAGAATGGCAAGAGGGGAAGGTGGGTGGGTGGGAGAGAGGGAGGGCTCGCTGCTGCCACCACGCTCCCTGCTAGCATTGTCTGCACCAATGCAGGGGGGGAGGGAGAATGGCAAGGGGGGAAGGTTTGGGGGGGGAGAGGGAGGGTGGGAGAGGGAAGGCTCGCTGGTGCCACCACCCTCCCTGCCAGCATTGTCTGCACCAATGCAGGGGGAGGTGTGAAAGAGCCTCAACAAACAATTGCATGAAAAGAGAGAGCAGGAGAGAGAGTTGTACCTGAGGCGGCAGCCTGCGTGGTGGAGACACTCGTGTTGACTGGCACGACCTGAATCGTGTAGTCCGGCAGCAGCAGGTCGTTGCCGTTGACCTGAGCCTCGGCCAGTCGCACGGCTACACGTGGACAGGGAGGGGAGAAAGTGGGGGAAAGGAGGCGAAAAACAGCGAAGGTGAAGGGAATGTGTATTGGAGAAACAAGAGGGTTGTTGTGACCCTTTAGAATAAACATCCCGGATGAACTATGCGGCTAAGATTGAGCATTTAGTTTTGAAAGACTATAAGCAATAACGGATAAGCAGAGAGAGGCTGCACGCAAACCGTAAGTACTGCTTTTCGCCATTCCCAGCAGAGCAACTGCTACAATGGCGAGCGCGCCGTGTTCCCCCCTACTTCCCCTCAGCACGGCATTTGCTGCTACAATGGCGAGCGCGGTAAAAATATATTATATACATCTAATGAAAATCACCTTTGTATATGGCCTGGCCGAAAGGAATCTCCAGCGGCACAAAGCAAGCGACTTTGATAACCTGTTTCCCGCCATTATCTGCTGCAGCTGCTACATTATAGACAGTTGACGAAGAGACTGTTAACGAGGATGCTTCGGACGAGGCGACAGGAGCAAGGGAATCGGCTGTAGCGGTGGCTGGTAGCCCTAGAAAGGACAATGTGAGTACTAGCCACAACATAGCTGGTAACCCTAGTGTCACGAGCAGCTTCTGTTGATGGCATGAACACGAATACTTAAGTAGGTTCATCCTCCGTGGCCAGTTTGAATCCTTTTTACGAATATCAGAGAGAACAGGACGGAACCGGCCGCCCGAGGGAATGCAGAACGAGAAGGAGCCTGGGACTAACTTAGCTGGCTATTATGCCAACGGGAGACCAGTACAGCCCATGTTACTACGAGTTTAAAATAGAGACTACCCGTCATTTCCCATAATCAAGAGTCCCGGCATCTGGTGCTGCTCGAACGACGACATAAACAGGCGATAGTCTTTAGCAGCACGTCTCATAGGGCTGCCAGAAAGTTCGCGAAACCCTAATTTAGTGGTGCTGAGGCACCAACCCAGAACCTGAATTCAATGAACTGTACAGTACTTGTGTTCAAGCACAAGCAAATGCAACTGTACATGAGAGGCAGGGGGCAGGGCAGGGAGGAGCAAGGGAGGAAAGCATTTCTGTAGGTCGGACGGTCAGTGGGTACCGTACGGAGGTTGTTTGTGCCGTTGGATGTCAGTCAACAGTGCTGCGAAAACGGCATTCCCTTGACCTCGAGTTCGTCGCTCGCAAACGAACCTCCTCGCGTTATTACTGGTGGAAAACACCACACAGACCATTGGCGAAAGCTCAACAAAAGTCGAGGCCTCACGTCGATTGTACACAAGATGCCCAACACCTGCACGCGAATTTGCCCTGCCCGCGATGGAAACTCTGCACCCGTGTATTAGGGTACCAGCCAGTTGCACCCCATTTACAAGCACCTCGAGCAATACGAACCACAAAAACCGAAGTTTGACAGAAGAGACCCATGTCAAACGGTCAACAGCGAGTTACAAAATCTTTTAAAAGCCCTTTTTGCTAAGTGCGAATTGACGAAAGCTTAGCGAAATGCAAGAATCACTTAAGAGCCCTCTTCACAAGGCAACCTTGGGTTAGTCAAACGGGCATCGTGTGTAGAAGATTGTGCGGCATCGATGTTGACGATTGGCCGAACGACCAGTTTCTGTTCGGTGACGGCACAAGTAAAGGGGTAACAATGAGTACACTCTGACTTGTCGCATTTTGCTCTTTTGATTAAAACCGGCAGCCCAAATTGCACAAGTTTTTAAAAGAAGACGAGAGGGAGTTTTACAGGTTTGGGTTTTGGCGAGTGTTTCTGATTTCGTCAAAATCGTTTTTTCGCCAAACCCAGCAAGCCTCTCGATTTCTCCCTGGTGGGTGTGTCAGACTTCGGAAGTCCCAAATTGCACCTGCGCTACTTTTCAAAGCTTGCACAGGTCACTTCGTCCAGTTTTAAAATCTTGACCCCGCGCGGGCCGCACTTTGGGCCGCGGGCTTTAAGAAATCCCGAAAACACTGATAACTACCTTCGAGGTCACTGCATTCGCAAAACATCTATGTGCTTGTGTAGGCAAAACACCTGATGATGCTATTTACCTTTAGTTTCAAACTTATATTACTCCACGAAACGTTTCCACGGTAATGCCTGAAACGTATCAAGTCCATATTATAAGCCAGCCCTGGGTCATGCATGCAGTTAGTAATTCGCATGCCATCTTGACTTTTCCCATCATGACAGCTGTTTACTTGGGCTTGACATATCCATGCCACGCTCTATGCATCCTATTGTACCGTATCTCACAATTAGCACATTTGGCATCAAACAGAACACTATGTGCATAGTCGCAAGATCCGCAACATGGCTAAAAAACGCTACCCAACTTGCTACAAAACGATGTACAGTGGATCAGCTAACCCATTGCCAGCTGAGCGCAACAGTGCCCATTCTAAACCACTTCATCCACCCATTCCCCACACCTGGCCAATACGACTCTCACGAATCAACCACCTGAAACCCTGCCTGGTGCGATCAAAACCCGGTAGGCGGCCTCTCATCAGTGACAACTATGGGCCGCGGCTCGATTTCCCGTGGCCTCAGGTAGGGTCCCCTGCGCACTGCCTCGGCCAGCTGGTGTGATGCAGGGAGGGAGATTGGGTAGGGAAGGGGAATGGGGGCAGAAGTGGTCGTTGTTGGATGCAGAGCGAGGAGGAAGAGGAGTGAGGTATGCTTTCCAGCGCACTGCCGCACTAGCCTCAGCTAGTCTCAGTAAGCCGGTGTGATGCAACGAGGGAGGTTGGGGGGGAGGGACGACAAGGGAGAAGAAGAAGTGGTGATAAGTTTCATGTTCATCAACCAAGCGCAGTGACTGGAGGGAGCAGACTGATTGACAGGTGGAAGACTGACAGGTGGCAGGCTGACAGGTGGCAGACTGACAGGTGGCAGACTGACAGGTGGCAGACTGACAGGTGGCAGGCTGACAGGTGGCAGACTGACAGGTGGCAGTGGCTGACCTGCGCAGTGCAGTTAAAGGAGATGGACGCGTGCTGTGCCTCTGCTGCTGTTGACATGGCCACACAGCACGAATGCCTCCAATCCATGGCTGCCACGTGGCATGGGAGGGCGTAGCAGTGTGGGTAGGGTAGGGTAACTTGGATTCACAAAGGGCGTTGCGTGTGGATGCAACAATGCATGCCCCGTCACCTGTTGTGCCCCTCACCTGCTTTATGCCTCTCGGTTTGAGCGTCTGTGACATTCTGCACCAGACCCCAGTCCTCACACAGCTCCACTGCCGCCCACTCACCCGAGGAACAGCCCCCCTCCCACTCCGCTGACCAGCCCAGCACAGCACGAGGGTGCCTTATACTAACAAGGAAGACACAGCGCATTCTTTTCCTGCCCCTCACCTGCTTTGTGCCTCTCCGCCGTGCGCGTCTGTGACCATCTGCACCAGACCCCAGTCCCCACACAACTCCACTGCCGCCCACTCCCTCTCCACCACTGCTGCCAGCAGACGATACACCTGCAGGGAAAGAAAAAATGAGAGTTGCGCTTAGCAGAGAGGCGAACATGCCCTGTCAGGCATGCTGCTGAGAATTGCATGAATGTGATATAGCAAGTAAGTGTGTGACTGTAGGACTCACAGCAACGCGAATCTCCTTAGAGCGCTTAGGCAGAGATTTGAACAAGCCTTTTTTGGTACTTTGACTCGACTAGAAACTGGAAAGTGCATGAATGAGTCGGCAAGTAAACGTGGTGGCGAGACTCACAGCAACGCGAATTTCCTCAGAGCGCTTAAGCAGAGCGACAAACACGCCCTGCCACGCACAAAGCAAGCACAACGCCACAAGTCAGCAAAAAAAAAAAAAAGAAAATGCGGAGAGCTCAGGGTGCAGCAAAGACTTCAAGATTATTCACAATGACAAGGATAACACCACGACGGTACCTAGGCTGACAATTGCCGTAGTAACTTCATTGGAGGATGCATCTGCGGTTCTTTCTTATGAAAGAAACAAGAAGTAAGCTTGACAAACCTTTACTTGTGCGAACCGTTTTCTTGTTGAGCCAGGAAGTACTGATAAATCGTTTCTCGTTGCAGTTCTGTTTAAAAAATTTTAATTTTCCAGCATAAGCAAGAACCGCAGCTGCATCCTTCAATGACGTCACCACGGCAAGTGTCAGTCAAGACATGTCGTCGTGTTATCCTTGTCGCTGTGAATAATCTTGTAGTCTCGCCATCCACCCCCACCTCTACATCCATCCTCTCACCACCCCCACCGGCCCCTCCTCCTCCCCCCTCGTCCACCCCGCTGATTCCCGAGTGGGTGGCATGCACTGGCACCATCTGCACCGGCTCGCTCCCTTCCAACCCAGCCGAATTTCCTAACACCCTGCACCGCACTCCTGCCTCCTATCAGCACTCACCGCCAAGGTTGGTCCGCCAGGTGCTTTGGCCGCAGCAGCAAACGTCACTTCCTTGAGCTTCGTCTCGCCATCATCCCCCACCTCCAAATCCATCCCTTCACCACCCCCCCCACCGGCTCCTCCTCCTCCCCCCTCGTCCACCCCACTGATCCCCGAGTGGGTGGCATGCACTGGCACCATCTGCACTGGCTCGCTCCCCTCCACCCTGTCTGCTCCGAAAATGGAGGCAAGAGCATACAGTGAGGCCTGGAGAGACCAAGTGGGGGAATAAGGGAAGGGATTCGAGGCATTAGAAGGCTAACAGTGCATGCGCCGACTGCCACCATCTGCACTGGCTCGCTCCCCTCCACCCTGTCTGCTCCGAAAATGGAGGCAAGAGCATACAGTGAGGCCTGGAGAGACCACGTGGGGGAATAAGGGAAGGGATTCGAGGCATTAGAAGGCTAACAGTGCATGCGCCGACTGCCACCATCTGCACTGGCTCGCTCCCCTCCACCCTGTCTGCTCCGAAAATGGAGGCAAGAGCATACAGTGAGGCCTGGAGAGACCACGTGGGGGAATAAGGGAAGGGATTCGAGGCATTAGAAGGCTAACAGTGCATGCGCCGACTGCCACCATCTGCACTGGCTCGCTCCCCTCCACCCTGTCTGCTCCGAAAATGGAGGCAAGAGCATACAGTGAGGCCTGGAGAGACCAAGTGGGGGAATAAGGGAAGGGATTCGAGGCATTAGAAGGCTAACAGTGCATGCGCCGACTGCCACCATCTGCACTGGCTCGCTCCCCTCCACCCTGTCTGCTCCGAAAATGGAGGCAAGAGCATACAGTGAGGCCTGGAGAGACCACGTGGGGGAATAAGGGAAGGGATTCGAGGCATTAGAAGGCTAACAGTGCATGCGCCGACTGCCACCATCTGCACTGGCTCGCTCCCCTCCACCCTGTCTGCTCCGAAAATGGAGGCAAGAGCATGCAGTGAGGCCTGGAGAGACCACGTGGGGGAATAAGGGAAGGGATTCGAGGCATTAGAAGGCTAACAGTGCATGCGCCGACTGCCACCATCTGCACTGGCTCGCTCCCCTCCACCCTGTCTGCTCCGAAAATGGAGGCAAGAGCATACAGTGAGGCCTGGAGAGACCACGTGGGGGAATAAGGGAAGGGATTCGAGGCATTAGAAGGCTAACAGTGCATGCGCCGACTGCCACCATCTGCACTGGCTCGCTCCCCTCCACCCTGTCTGCTCCGAAAATGGAGGCAAGAGCATACAGTGAGGCCTGGAGAGACCACGTGGGGGAATAAGGGAAGGGATTCGAGGCATTAGAAGGCTAACAGTGCATGCGCTGACTGCCACCATCTGCATTGGCTCGCTCCCCTCCACCCTGTCTGCTCCAAATACCGATGCGAGCGCATGGAGAGAGGCCTGCAGAGACGAAGGTGAGTGGAGGGAGGGGGGGGAAGTTGAAGAGTGGGTGGTGTCAGAGGTCCACTGGAGATCCCCGATGATCCTAGGGAAGGGTTACAGGCATGTTGGCCTGGGGGGTTATGGGCGCACTCACCCGCTACACAAACAAGCCCTTTTATCCCAGTGGTTAGTGGCTGGGATTCTGACATGGTATCAGAGCGAAGGTCTCGGGTTCGAATCCCGGTGTGTGCACCTCGGGCATCCCAGTGCGGGGGGGTGTCAGAGGTCCACTGGAGATCCCCGATGATCCTAGGGAAGGGTTACAGGCATGTTGGCCTGGGGGGTTATGGGCGCACTCACCCGCTACACAAACAAGCCCTTTTATCCCAGTGGTTAGTGGCTGGGATTCTGACAGGTGGCATGCACTGGCACCATCTGCACTAGCTCGTTCCCCTCCTCCCGGTCTGCTCCGAATATAGAAGCCAGAGTGCATACAGAGATGCGTGCAGACACGAAAGGGAGCGGAGGCATAAGAAGGCTAAAGGCTAAATAGGCTTGGACTAATGGCACGGGCCCGCTCCCCTCCACTCTGTCTGCTCCGATTATAGAAGTCACGAGCTTCACTCTGTGCAGGGAGGTGTGTAGGCCGCAGCCCCTAGAGACGTGCTTGAGAGGAGGGAGGAAAGGGCGAGCAGCACTCACGAAAGACTAGAACTGTGCGTGCAGAAGCGAGGCGCAAGCACGGAACACTCACAGTGTGCAGGGAAGTGTGAGGGCCGCAGCCCCCGAACGCGTGCTTAAGAACGAAGCTGACGACATGACGGCGCGGGTTGAGCAGCAGGCGGGTGCCGTGTGTTGCTGGAAGGAGAAAAAAATAGTAAAGGGGGGGAAGTAGGCAGAGAGTCAGGGAAGAGGGGAGAAGGGAAATTTGCAGCAGGCATCTCCAAATTACAGGCAGCAACTCACAGCGTGCAGCGTGAGAATCAAAGAACCCTCCACTTTCTCAGCCGGCACGTGCTCCTCACATGCCCCTCAGATACCCCTCAGATACCCCTCAGATACCCCTCAGATACCCCACAGATACCCCTCAGATACCCCACAGATACCTCACAGACGGGCATAGGCAACAACTCACAGCAGCAGTAAGCAGCAGGCAACTCACAGCGAGCGTAGGTGGCGAGAGCATCAAAGAATCCCTCCACTGTCTCAGTGGGCACGTGCTCCTCGCTACGCCCCCATGCCTCACACATGCTGTTGAACAGCGCTGCTACCTCGTCCGCCTCTGAAACACACGAGAGGGGAAAGCAGGGCAGGGAAGGTGCACAAAGGGTTTTTTACTTCACTCAAAATCCGCCTCCATGCCTCACACACATGCTGTTGAACAGCGCTGCCACCTCGTCCGCCTCTGAAGCACAAGGAAGCAGGAAAGAGACGGCAAAACTCTTTAACCCACGATAAAGAAGGTTCAAATTACCCCATAAGTCAGCACCTCATTGCGGCCCCACGCCTCACACATGTTGTTGAGCAGCGCTGCCACCGCGTCCGCCTCTGAATCTCAAACATGGGGAAACGTAAGCGAAGGGAAGCAGAGGTCAGAGGAGGGAAGGGGAGGGAAGTAGCGAAGGTGGAACAATGAAGAACCCCTCCACTGTCTCTGTTGGCACGTGCTGCTTGCCACACATGCCTCAGGCATGCTGTTCTCAGGCCAGCTATGCCCCCATGCCTCACACATGCTGTTGAACAACGCTACCACCTCATCCGCCTCTGAATCACAGGGGAGGGAAAGCGAAAGAAATGCAGAGAAGGCTGTTGATCCAAACTCAAGCCATCATCTCACTGCGCCCCCACGCCCCACACACATGACTTTTGAGTCGACTCAAAAGTCATCTCACTGCGGCCCCCTGCCCCACACACATGCTGCTGAGCATCGATGCCACCTCGTCCGCCTCTGACGAACAGGAGCGGGGGTGGAAGAGAAAGAGAGAGACAAAGATCTGAGGATGCGGCTTAAGGTACCCCTTCCAGGTGCACCTCACTGCGCCCCCACGCCCCACACACATGCTGCTGAGCAGCGCTGCCACCTCGTCCGCCTCTGATGCACAGGAGAGGGAGCAACGGGCAGGGAAAGACTGACAGGGAAAGAGAGTGAGGCGTACGAATGAGAGCAAGAGGTGCATGGGTGCGTGCGGAACAAGTTACAGGCAGGGGCATGCGGACCAAGGTGTGGAACACTGCATAAAAATCAAGGTCAGAGGAGGCGTGCAGGGATGAGAAAAATAGGGAGGGGCGCGTACGGATGAGATCAACAGGGAGGGGCGCGTACGGATGAGATCAACAGGGAGGGGCGCGTACGGATGAGGGTGAGAGGAGCCATGACTCCTGGTGTGCAGGGAAGTATGAGGGCCGCAGTATGAGTAGGGGAAGAAGAGGGGCGCGTACGGATGAGGGTGAGAGGAGGGGCGTACGGATGAGGGTGAGAGGAGGGGCGTACGGATGAGGGTGAGAGGAGGGGCGTACGGATGAGGGTGAGAGGAGGGGCGTACGGATGAGGGTGAGAGGAGGGGCGTACGGATGAGGGTGAGAGGAGCCATGACTCCTGGTGTCGCTGGCGAGGTGAGGCGAGCAGCACACTTGAGAGCGGCTGGCAGGAGCAGGTCCAACCCCACCTGCAGCGATGCTTCCGCTGGTCGTGCTGCTGCTGCTGCTGCTGCTGCTCCTTCTGCTGGTGGTGCTTGTGCTGATGCCTTGGTGCAGATTTGAACGAGTGCCTGGTGGATTTCGTCGATGCGTGGTTCGAGCAGCTCTGCACCCACCCTGCTGCTCGTGAACTGGCACGTGGGGAGAGGAGAAGGGATCATACAGTGGGCAAAACCAAACACCAGGGACGCAGGGACACAAGGAGTGGGATCGATGCCTTGGTGCAGATTTGGACAAGTGCCCGGTGGCTCAATTAGCTACACGCCCACTCTGCTGCTCGTGAACTGGCAGGCACGTTTCGAGGGGCGGAAGCAGAATGCAATCAGGTTTGCTTGCACAGATACAGATGACCAAGAAAAAAGATGGAGCAAAGATGGAACGATGACAAGAGGTGGAAACTGCACCTCCGAGACGAGTTCACACGCTGCAAGAGCCGCCAGAGCATCACCACCCTCTTCACTTGCACCTCCCCCTTCTGTTCCACCTTCACTCATCCCTGCCACTCCTTGCAGCTCCACGACTAATGGCTGAAGCAGATCCAGCTTCTCGACTGCTGACATGGCGTGCTGCGATTGGTTGGCCAGACGCAGTGCTGCCTCCACAACTCGTTGCTGCACCTGGCGAGGAGAAGAAGAGGATAAAAACGATACAGAAGAGAAATAATGAGAGGAAACGATCATTTGGAAATGAGAGGAAACAAAATAAATCATGGAAGTAGGCAATTTATATATACATAAACATATATGTATATACATACATATATACATACGCAGAAAATGCAATGCCATTGGTTCCCCTGGTATACCTGTGAGTGCGACGAGCGTGTAAGCTTGTACAGTTGATCACTACTGAAGATTAGGCTCTGAAACGAACGAAAGGCAGGAAGGGAGGATTGTGGGACAGAAGAATTGTGGGAGGATTGTGGGACGAAGATTGAAACACTTGAGAGGTCGCAGGAGAATGGGTGAATGCATGCATCACCACGAATGGAGTGCACTGACAGTTTTTCAAAGACAATAAACACCCCAACACACAGAACCCAAGGGCGATCGGCAGTAGGCCTCGGGGGCGTCAGTAACAGCGGGCGGCAGCCACTCGCAGGTGCTCGTCGCCCAAGCACCGCCCCAAAACCGCACGCTTTCTGAAGCACAAACACACTTGGGGCCCAGAATCCAACTTACCACTCCCAAGGGCGATCGGCAGAAGGCAGCAAGGGCGTCAGTGGCGGCAGCAGCCACAGGCAGGTGGTCGTCACCCAAGCACCGCGCCAAACCCTCCCCCACCACTCGCCTTGCCACCTCCCCCTGACTCCCTAGCTCCTGCATCTCCTCCTCTCCCCCCTCTGCCATGCGCTGAAGCTGCGGGAAAGAGAGAAAGGGTAGAGAGGGTACGGAAAGCATGACGATGCGTTCCGATTGGGCTAAAATCCAAACAAAACAAAGAAGCAAGCAAACAATAGAGGAATACAGTAAATGGTAAGGCGCGTGGATCTGTGTTGAACTCACCGCAAAGCAGCAGAGGCGGCGCATGTCTGGCGAGGGCGAGAGCATCCCTTTCTCCGCGTATGGCTGCACATGCACATATCCATGGCAGAAGAGGCACAGGAAACGCACATGATTTGGCCCGCATTAGCATGCTTTGAAGCGCCTCAGCTCTATGCATTGGAGTAGAAAAAAAGGAGTTTTGATCATATGCCTCCATCGAAGTACAGAGGAAGAATACACGAAATAGAGCCATAAATTCTGGTTTATGATGCATGCACATTGACGTGGACATGGCATGAATGAGCCGTCTTACCCACCAGAAGGCCTGGAAGGACGGGAAGAACAACATTGGACTTGAAAACCCTAAAGAGAGCCTGCACGGCTGCCTGCTGCAGCTGCATTGCTGCCTCTGATGCCTCCGATACCCCCCTCTCCCTCTCGCCCTCCTCCCCCTCCTCCTCCAGTCCCTCCATGCCACGTGTCTGTGATGGTGAACCTGAGTCTAATGCCCTGAAAAAGGTTGAGAGAAGAGGCAAAAACAGGATATGATTTCTATGACGGCCGTGACCAAACATACAGTACCTGGAAACCTGAAACTTTTGCGTTGCATGAAAGGATAAATTACAGAACAAGTAGTTACAGATATTAACTTGTGAAGCACAGGTGTGAAGTGTGGTGTAGTGTTGTGTACTTGAAGAGCTGTTAGGAGTCACATGAGCACAGTTGTGCAGTGCAATCAGTGTGCTTTGCAGTGGACGGAATATGGCGATCTCAACTGTACAGTGAACGGTAGAGGACGGATTGCAGAATACACAGAACAGAACGCTGCACAATGTAATGTACATGAATGTGCAGTGTACCTGAGAATGAGCGGCAGCGGGAAGCTGCTCAAGAAGGCAGTCACCGACCCATCATCCGATGCTGAGAAACACGGGAATAACGGAAGAAAGAAAGAAAAACTAAAATAGAAGCTCCAGATGGACGTCAGAACAAGCTTTCTCGACGTAACAGGGAGACTTCTGCGACGTCTCCATGTCGTTTGTACAGAGGTAGGGAGCAGTTTTCACACGTATAATCACTCTGTGCTGGTGTTCACACGGCTCATAATAGCCACCACGAGTTCATAAGGCTCACGATGAGTTTATACGGCTCACCATGAGTTCATGCGACTCACCATGAGTTCATGCGACTCACCATGAGTTCATGCGACTCACCATGAGTTCATGCGAGTTGCCATGAGTTCATGCGTGTCACTATGAGTTCATGCGAGTCACCATGAGTTCATGCGACTCATCATGAGTTCATGCGACTCATCATGAGTTCATGCGACCCATCATGAGTTCATACGGCTCACTGTCGGTTCATACCCCTCACCATAAGTTCATACACGTCTATGATGAAGAAATTTAATCGAACCATCCGCAAATAGAAGGTGGAAATTCAGAGAAAGCTCTCGAATGAATCAAAGCTCGCAAAGCGCTTCAAAAAAATCTTTCTCTAGGTGCGTGGATGAAGATGGCTTACTCGGGGTGCTGACCAGGTCAGCTGAAGCCGCAACAAACGCGTCTACATCGAGCAATCGCTCCTCTGGAGCCAACGGTCCCATGGGTACCCGAGGAAATGTTGTAGAATCGCAAAACCGGACTGCTGTTCGACTATGGGTACTTCAAATATAAACCTTGAACCGAAATACGAGGACAAACAAATTCGCTTTCACGTGGAGAGAAGTAGGTAGTTGTAGTCGCTACGCGGTACGAGGAACAGGAGGCGTCGCGGTCACGGTTCTTTGATTCTTGAAATGGAAAATGTGAATTTGATCAGTTCACTGTTGAGGCTCTGTCATGTAAACTGCCGCTTCAATGGGTTGGCGCTGCAGAACGGTGCCCAACAAAACGGTTGGTAAGGATTTTGTGACGCGGAAGCGGACTACACTGCGACAGAAGACTTAGGACAATAACAGGGTCTGAAGTCTGGAATCCCGTTCATGGCGAACCATTTTATAACGAGTTAACTTCCCATTTGTCAGGCTTTTGAGCCTGGAACCAGCGTGGGTTACCGCAATGAACGACATGCAGGTCTGGCTCCAACTTCCCCCCAACGCATTCTTCTGTTTGCCACGTCATCGCTGAGGAGCCTGATGGCTGACTAGAACCCCGCACTGTGTGACGTGACGAAGCGCCATGCAAGCACCAAGCACCATGCATTCTGGCGCTCGGAATTATTTGTCGCACATCGGGTTTCGCGAAAGATCCGCAAGGATCAAACGACGAAGTAAGTCGGAATCGACGCTGCACGACTCACATCTCGGCTGTGTATTGTCGCCTAGCGAAGGCGACAGTGAGGTTCGGCACTTATCACGAGCCGTCGATGCCTCGCTCGACAAACCTTACCTGGTGGCAGGTTTGAATTCCAAACCTTACATAGCAAACCGAGGCTGGCTGTGAGCAGATAAAACGCGAATGCTTGTGACAGACCGTCCAAACCAAACCCAATTGATTCCAGATGGCAGAGCGGTTCCCAAACCCTCCAGGGCACGGCAATCAGGTGCGTGATTTCCGTTCCGTTTGGCCCACCTCCCCCTTTCGACAATCTCGAGGCGAGCTAATTCACTCTCTGGCACTTCGAAAATGCAACCCCAAGGCTACGCGATGATGAACAGAAGTGGATCGCGTCACAAGCCCAAGCCAATCAGAGAAGCCTGACGGGCACACGGCCCACTTCAGTTTTCACTTCCACCGTACTAGATTACTTATTATCGTACGCAACCTAGATAGATCTGCAATCAACCACCGGAAAGCTAGACTCAAGGCTCCCTCGAGCATATACCTTCACCAGCGTTGTCACTCTGGCTACTGTCAGTCTTAGCTTCCCATCTTACGGTGTGCATCTCCACGCTGCTCCAGCCTCGATTCGCGCTGCTGCGGTCGTCGCCGCCAAGCCGACAGATGCTCCCGTGCTGGATGGATTAGTTTCAGCTTTAGCTCGCCTTCGAGCTCGATTCAATTGGCTTAGCAGAGAAAACAGCCGTACACGAAAGGAGTCCAAAGCTTCAACGCTACGCGTCGCTGGTAGCAACTCGAGCAAGGTAGTACCACCAGACGAATTTCTCTTTTGTGCTGGAGCTCTTTCCTCGGACGAAGCAGCCGAGCCGAAGAATCGGATCTGTCTACCTTTGTTTTCACGCTCGTCAGGCTCGGCGCGTTCGTCAGGCTCCATGACCGAACCTCGCCTCGTGAAATCCTCCTCCGCAATGAGCTTAGAAGCCGAACCTTTACGTTCGGAACACGTAAGATCACCATCTTCACCGTACGGGACGCCGCAGAAGCCAGAAAAAGAGCCATGGCGACCGCATCGCGCGTTTCGTCAAGCCGTTCAGGACATTTCCAACATCAAGCAGCAGGCGTCGCAAGTCATTGACAGAATCAGCGGCGTGGCCGGAATCGGACCCAGACAAGGTTCATCTGGGGGTGGCGGTCAGGGTTTCTTCGGTTCTGGGTCCTCCCCTCCACGAAATTCCTCAGACGCTTTTTCGTCCATGGCAGGTTACATGAGCGAATCTGAGCTTCTGGGTTGGGAGACTATTATACGCAGTCCTAGAGATGGAGCTGCTGCTACCGGCGGCGCAGGGCAGCTGAGCGCTAGTTTAAGTACGCAGGAGCGCGCTGGCGGGAAGTGGATTAAGGAGCTCTCGTCAATGGCTAACGTGGTTGTTGGCCGATGTGCGAGGTATGCACCGTGAAACTTGTAGAAACCCGCTGCATGCTACTTTTTTTTAGTTCCGTAGGGTTTCCAGCGTCATTCAAGTTCCGCGGTTTTGAGCCGTTCACTTGTCGCTGCTGCTCTTTACCCAAGCGTTTTCCAACCTTAACCTAGTAAGCATCGTCAACCCGGACTACTGTATTATGTGATTTATGTGATAACGTCCGTCTTACATCACACCCTCGTTTTTTCCCTTTCAGGGTCCTAATGCTCAAACCGGAGGAGCTAAAAGCCAATTTCGAGGAGGAGGCGCCCGCGAGCGCGCGAGAGCCCGCGCGGTACGCGCGAAACTTCCTCGAGTACTGCTGCTTCCGCGCGCTGGCCGTGGCGACGCAGGTGACGGAGCATCTCAAGGACAAAGACTTCCGGCGGTGGACGTTCGACATGATGCTCGCGTGGGAGGCGCCGGGAGCGTCGAATCAGCCCACGGGACAGGTAGGGTATGGTTCAGGTTCGAATGTTGTAGGGACCAGCGTTTTTCCTCTGGAAATTCCTGTCTCTGGTGGGCCTGTGAGAGCTGCTGGTGTTTGGTGGACCATGATGCTCGCGTGAGAGGTTGCAGGAACAGCCAATTAGCCGCCTGGACAGGTAGTATTAGGTTTTTAGTCTTGGCGTGCGTAGAGGGGTGTAAAGGGGGATGTGATGAGCAGGTAAAGAGTTTAGTTCACTTCTGTGTAAATTTACTCGTGCTGCCCACCTGTTTCTGTTGTTGTGAACACCAAGGGCTTCTACATGCGGCCTTCTGCTACCTTCCTCACCAGTCCCCGTCCACCTTTCTCCCTCTACCTCTCTCCCGAATACCACTCCTCCCCTCTGTCCCCCCTCCTTCAGATGGACGTGGAGAGCAGTGTGTGCATGGACGCGTTCGCCCGGCTTGCCCCAGCCAGTTTTTGAGGCGCCTCAGAAACAGACACCTCCCTCCTTCCCTCTCCCCTCCTCTCCTCTCCCCTCCTTCAGATGGACGTGGAGAGCAGTGTGTGCATGGACGCGTTCGCCCTGCTCGCCCGTCGCCAGTTGTAGGCGCTTCAAAGACATGTACCTCTTTCCATCCTCCCCTCCCCTCCTTCAGATGGACGTGGAGAGCAGTGTGTGCATGGACGCGTTCGCCCTGCTCGCCCGTCGCCAGTTGTAGGCGCTTCAAAGACATGTACCTCTTTCCATCCTCCCCTCCCCTCCTTCAGATGGACGTGGAGAGCAGTGTGTGCATGGACGCGTTCGCCCTGCTCGCCCCTCGCCAGTTGTAGGCGCTTCAAAGACATGTACCTCTTTCCATCCTCCCCTCCCCTGCTTCAGATGGACGTGGAGAGCAGTGTGTGCATGCATGGACGCGTCTGCCCGACTAGCCTAAGCCAATTTTTGAGACGCCTCAAAATCTGACACCTTTTCTCCCTCCCTTCTTCCTCCCCACCCTTCTCCCTCCTTCAGATGGACGTGGAGAGCAGTGTGTGCATGGACGCGTTCGCCCGGCTAGCCCCAGCCATCCCGCTGGAGGCGGACAGTGTGACTGTGCACGCGCTCTTTGAGCTGCTCACCGACGAGTGCCAGGGCGGCCGCCTTCCCTTCGCCATCTACAACAACTACCTCAGCGAGCTCGAAAAGTGAGCAAACTGAGCTATGCAACAACTAAGTTTGAAGGAGCGAGAGTCATCAGACATTGAGAAGTGAGCTATCCAGCCGCGTGCAGCAAGCCAGTCTGTTTTCGAGGCGCCGCAAATAGAGAGAGTTGTCAGACATAGAGAAGTGAGCTATCCAGCCTCCCGCAGCAAGCCAGTCTGTTTTCGAGGCGCCTTAAAAAGAGAGAGTTGTCAGACATAGAGAAGTGAGCTATCCAGCCTCACGCAGCAAGCCAGTCTGTTTTCAAGGCGCCTTAAAGGGAGAGTCGTCAGACAATGAGGAGTGAGCTATCCAGCCGTGGCAAACTTCCCTGGACCAAACGTGGTGGTGGGCAGGCAACGCAGTGAGTGTGGGTGATGCCACTCTCTGATCAGAGACGAAGAGACAAATGGTCACCAATAGGTTGTAAGCGCATCTCCCCTCCCCTCCTTCCCCTTCCACCCGTAACAGAACGGTGAAGACAATAAAGAACTCCACCACAGGGGCGTTGGCCTCAGCTCTAGGAATAGTGAGGGGCGAGGAGGCAGTGATTGAGACGGACGGGCAGGCAACGCAGCCGGTGCTGCAGCACATAGGCGTCAGTGCCTGGCCAGGTGCGACCTCCATTCACCCTTGGGGTTTAGGTTGTAGGGTTTGACAGCTGGGTGTAGCCTTTAGGGTTTAATTGGGTCTTGGGGATTGTAGGGGCGAGGGAGCAGTGATAAGGATGCATGGGGGGGTGTCACAACCAGTGCTACAGCACATAGGCGTCAGTGCCTGGCCATGTACGCACTTCATTTGCCAACCTAGCCGACCTGGTTCCATTGGTTGCATGGTGTGATTCAAGCCTACCATGGCCATCTCGTACTCCGACGCACCAAAGAAGTCTGACCTCACCAGATTGCTCCTCCCCACCCCACCCCACCCCATCCCACCCCACCCCATCCCACCCCACCACCCCATCACTTCCCTCCCTTCTGCAATCGTCTTCTTTGCCAATCAGGTCGCCTGACTCTCACGGATTGCGATAAGTCGTTTTCTGAGTCGACTAAAAAGCCCCACCACCCTACCCCATCCCTTCCCTCCCTTCTGCAATCGTCTTCTCTGCCAATCAGGTCGCCTGACCCTTACAGATTGCGCCCTATATTTTGAGCCCAGCGGTGTCGTCTCATACGACGCAGCAAAGAAGTTTGATCTGGCAGCGGACCTCCACCAGACGGTCAAGCCGGACCTCACAGGCCCATGGGGAGCGAAGCTCTTTGACAAAGCCATCATGTACAAATCCCACGCCATGTGAGTCAACCATCTGAACCTTTGAACCTCGAAACCCGAGACTCCGAGCTCTAGAGAGAGTGGTCAGAGAACCGTGTGTGCAGCAAAGAAGTTTGATCAGACCTCCATTGAACAGTCAAGCCGGACCTCACTGGCCCGTGGGGGGCGAAGCTCTTTGACAAGGCCATCATGTACAAATCCCACGCCATGTGAGTCAACACTAAAACCCGCAACCTCTGAACGTTGAGTATTGAACTTTTGAACCCTACTCCGAGCCCTAGACTGCGGTCAGGACTGTGTGTGCAGCAGTGGAGTTTGTTTTTGCGAAACGCTTGACGCTTGCACCATGGTTCTGGAGTTTACGTTTGCTCCCAGCTTCACTAAATTCACCCGTTTGCTTTTCCTCGTCCGACCCTTCCCACCCATCCCACCGATGCTACTGCTGTCGCCTTTGCAGATCGGAGCCTGTGGTCCTAGAGTTTCCAGAGTTGACTGCACACATGCGAAGAGACTACTGGCTGTCCATCATCCGTGAGATCATAGCCGTCCATTCCTTTGTCCGGACCTACAAGCTAGAAGGTCCGGCTCGCAGGCAGGCTATAGCGAAAGCCGTGAGGGGTATAGCGCGACTTAAAGCCGTGTGGAGCTTACAAAAAGCCCTCCCTACCGCCCCTGAGAGCCTCCTAACTTTCATTGCAGCAGACGAGCTCCCAGGCGGGGATAAAATCTTGCGGGCTATGGCGGGCGTGCTGAAGGCGGATTCGGGCAGCCCGAAAAAAGAACGGGAGCAGCTGGAAAAACTTGGGGAGTTTGCTGCTGCAGCTGTGAGAAATGCAGGGTTTGGGGGTGGAGGGGGAGGAGGCGGAGGTGGGGGAGGGGGGGGTGGAGCGAGAGTTGGAGGGGGCGGGGGAGAGGAGGATGGTGGGGCAGCAGTAGCAGGAGGTACGGGGGGAACAGCAGGCGCAGCAGGGGAAGCAGGAGGAGCAGCAGCAGCAGGAGCAGCACTGAACACCAGCAACAGGAAGCAGATGGCAGCAAGGGGGCAGTGCAGCAGCAGCAGCAGTTGCCGCATTTCTCCCCGGCACAGCAGGACTAATGGGCGGAGGAGGGGCAGGAGCATTGGGAGTGGGTGCAGGCCCGTCTATGCCTGTAGGGGATGTGCTTGTAGGGGAGATGACGGCTCTTGAACGGGCGGTTAAGAACTCGAGAGACAAGTCGAGTAAAGTGGCCAAGGCGAAGCGATCGGTGGAGGAAGTGAAGGTGGAAGGCATCGGGACAAACGTGGCTCTCATGAAGGTATGGCCTTTGCTAAATGAGGGTATGCTTTTATGGCGTATGGAAGCATTATGATGGAGTAAGGTGGCCAAGGCGAAGTGATCGGTGGAGGAAGTGAAGGTGGAGGGCATTGGGACGAACGTGGCTCTCATGAAGGTAGGGTGTGTGTGTGAAGGAAAGCGAGAGTATGCTTCTATGGTGCTTGTGCCAGCGATGCTGCGAGGCCAATGGTTCCAGTCGTTAGCCTCATGGGAGTGTTTGTGTTGCCGCTTTTATTTAACACGCCCCTCGTTGTCACTCCTTTCTTGTCCTCCCTCCCCACCACAGGAGCTGCTAGTGCCAGCGACGCTGCGAGGCCAATGGTTCCAGTCGTTAGCCTCATGGCTTAAAACGTTATGTGCCCATCTCCCTCTCCTTTCCCCTCCTCCCTCCCCACCACAGGAGCTGCTAGTGCCAGTGATGCTGCTAGGCCAATGGTTCCAGTCCTTAGCCTCGTGGGAGGAGCCTATCAAGACCATGGTCTTTCTAGCCTTCGCACTTTACATCATCTACAAGTAAGACTTACTGTAAACGCTCTGCTGTTTTCCACATTGCAATCCGTGTGCATCACCCAACCAAGGTTGCAAGCTCTGCGCCCCCTCCCCTCCCCCCCTCCCCCCTCCCCACACTCCCCCCCTCAAAAAAAAAAAAAGCTGCTGTTTTCGTATGAGTCGCCTGGATTTGCTTATTGCTCACACTCCCTTCCATCTGTTGTCATCCGAACCTCAGGGACTGGCTCGGGTACGTCATCCCGTTCCTCCTCCTGACGAACGCGGTCATCATGATGTGGCTCCGCTTCGTGCAACAGTCCGACAGACGCCGCCCGCCGAACCGGAGAAACGAGGTAGTGGTGATCACGCCGCCCAATCAGAGCGCTGTGGAGCAGCTGGTTGTGCTGCAGGCTGCCCTGGCTCAGGTGAGGTCTCTGTTGCTTTCAGGTGAGACATCTGCTATGCTGGCAAACTCCTCACACGGCCATGGACGAGCCTATCGCCATAGCCATCCTCCTTGCAGTCATAGTAGTAACCTTTAATAGTCATAGTAGTATCCTCTTTTCCTCTCGTCCCACTTTCTCGCACTCAGCTGTCCCTACGGGTGGGTGGAGGCAAACATCCAAACAGTCAACATCGCACTCCTTACAGCATGAGCCTTAACCCTCTCTGAGCTCCCCAGGCCACAGACAAGCGGGGTCAGTGCCCTGCACATGATCTCAGCCATCCCCGTCGCATCTTCTTATGTAGTTTATCCTTTCTTTTTTTTTCTCCATGTTGCCTACAGGTGGAAGCCGCCATCCAAGCACTCAACATAGCACTCCTCAAAGCACGAGCTCTAGCCCTCTCCGAGCTCCCAACAGCTACAGACGAGCTGATCGCCGTCCACATAGTCCTCGCCATCCTGCTCGCCATTCTGCCGGTGCGAGTCGTCGTGCTGCTGGTTTTAGGTGACGTGTTCACACGAGAAATGGAGTTTAGAAGAGACCAGACGCGACGGCTTGTAAGGAGGCTACGGGAGTGGTGGCATCATATCCCAGTGGTTCCAGTGCGGTTTATTGAGAGGGAGAACGATGCCGACTTCTACTAGCCATCCTTCTCGCCATTCTCCCCGTTCGGGTTGTGGTGCTGCTGGTGTTAGGCGATGTGTTCACACGAGAGGTGGCATTCCAGAGAGATCAAAGATGTGGTACACGTTTTTGAGGCGCCTCGAAGGAGGGGGCTGCGGGAATGGTGGCACCATATCCCG
The DNA here is from genome assembly GCA_947470075.1 of Closterium sp. Yama58-4. Taxonomy (NCBI): domain Eukaryota; kingdom Viridiplantae; phylum Streptophyta; class Zygnematophyceae; order Desmidiales; family Closteriaceae; genus Closterium; species Closterium sp. Yama58-4. The sequence continues at coordinate 361,394 of CANIUD010000213.1, forward strand.
GAGGTTCCCGTGCGGTTCATTGAAAGGGAAAATGTCACCAATGGAACGACCTCTACTAGCTGGAAGAATGGTTTGGTTTTTAGGCGCCTTGAAGAGGGCGACATGAACAGCTTGATAGATGAAGCTGATGTAAAGTGTTCCATGGTTGTCGCTCACGTGTTCCACCACAAATCCATTTGCTTTATTTTTAGGACGCTGCAAGCTGTAGGGATGCTGTGAGGCATCAAAATCTGGCTGCATGCTTGTAGCCTCTTGTACAAATTTTCACACTAGATTTTTTAGATAACACTCATGTACATAGTTGGAGGAGTATACAACTTCTCAATACCCAACTCTCCTAAAGCTTACATGTCTTGTATTATTACAGTGGTCTATGTAACGCGGAAGTGGAGGAACCACCTAAGGGATTGCGAAATCTGCGAACCTTCGGATGCCGACGAAAATCGAACATTCTGGCTTTGTGGGGCGTATAAAGGGTTTGTGTGTATTGAGTATGTGGGAGGTGTTTGGGGCCTCCCAGAAGTCACTCCGTCACTCCTGGTCGTTGTCTCCTCTTCAGCGTGCGCAAAATCCCAGTAGTTGCGTCAAAGGTCTCGTTGATCGCTCCTGCCAGAGTAAATTCCCGGGACGGGAATCGTCGTTGGGAATTCGGGAATTGGGAGCTAAGTTTTTCTCTTAGCAGAGTGAGCGAACTTAGGATTTTTCGCAGGATTATTTCGTGATCGATTAAGTTTCTAGATTATTTGCAGGATGGTTGAAATTGAGGAGATAGAGGATACACGTGTCGAAAATACGAAGCTTGAAAATACAGCTGCTCAGAGTACCAGTTCCACATCAACAGCCAGTGTCTCCCGTGGGGACGCAGGAGCCGTCGGATCAAGATCAGTAAGTGGGTCTGACGGAGCCAAGGTTGGCGGAGAACCGTCGGATCTAGGGAGTGATGGGCGACGATCCTCGACTGCGGATTTCGAGGCCAGTAAAAACGGCGCTGCGGGGAGTGATTCGGGGCAGGAAGGCGGCAAAGCGGGAGAAGGGGCGAAGGAAGGGAGAGGGGAGTCGGAGGGGGAAGGGGAGACTGTGCGGGAAGGAGTGAAGGGTGGGGGGAAGGACTCCGTGGGGGAAGGGGAGGCGGAACGGGGAGGGGAGGACCAGCCTGGGGACCAGGGTGGATTCAAAGACGCGCTCAGCGACTTGGCGACGGGGGCTGGCGGAGACGCGGTAGCGGGTGATGAGGCGGAAGAGGTGTTTGAGGATGCGCTGACAGAAGAGGAGCTGCGCAAGGTGAGCGGAAAGGGGGAAAAAGAAAGGTGAAGGGGCTAAGGGAAAGGGGAAGGGGTGTTCGAGGATGCGTTGAGAGGAAGGAGTTTCACAAAGCGGGCCTGTGTTGAATAGTAAGGCATTTCAGGGACAGTAGTGAAGCAGACGTTTCTTTTGTAATCACATCGTATATTGTGCTAGTCACCTCTAAATTCCCCTTTCCCCCCCCCCCCCCCCCCCCCCCCCCCCCCCTCCCCCCTCCGTCCCCCCTCCGCCACCGGCTCTTGTTTTCCGAATGCTTTCGTGGCGACGCGGCCATTCAGAAAGCCTTGGCGGAGGCGGAGGCGATTAAAGCGAGGGGTAACGAGGAGTACAAGCGGGGTGACTATAACGCAGCTCTGGAAAGTTACAGCAACGCTCTGGCAGCTGCGCCTGGGGCGGAGCATGCAGAGGCGAAGGAGGCGCGAGCAATTTACCACGCCAATAGAGCCATGTGCCACCTGCAGCTGGTGGGAGAACCACGCTTCTGAGAAATTTCCGCCATGCTTTTGAGGATTTTCTAGGCGTCACGTGCAGTTGGAGAGAGGAGTCTTACATCCATCACTAAAGCTTGTCTTCCCCTCCTCTCCCCACTCTCTTCTCCACTCTGTGTTGTTTTTTGCAGAAAGATTACGATGCGTGTGTGACGGAGAGCACAGCAGCCATTGATCTGAAGCCGGACTATGTGAAAGCAATCATGCGACGGGCGCATGCTTGGGAGAAGCTGGACAAGCTTGAAGAGGCGCTGGGAGGTGAGAAACAGAATTTTTGGAGTTTTTTTTTTTTTTTTTTTGTTAGAATGGGTGTTAGTTCGCACACGTATGAATGTCATGCTGTGCTTTGTCTTCCCCCTTTCCACTATGCTACCACCGCCTATCACTACCATCACACGCTCCAGATTTGAAGAAAGTGCTGGAGCTGGACAGTTCCAACGCTCAAGCCAAAGCATCGCACTATCCTACCACCACCATTGCTACCACCCCCGTCCCACCCCAGACTTGAAGAAAGTGCTGGAGCTGGACAGCGCCGATGCTCAAGCTAGATTATCTGCCAGGAGGCTGGAGCCCATTGTGGAAGAGAGGAGGGAACAGCTCAAAGAGGAAATGCTGGGTAAGTGCTTTGTTTTTTTCTCTGGATATTTCTTGTTTATTTTCACTTCGTCTGTTTCATACAATTCATATTTTACAGAGTGATTCAAGCGCGGTTTTATTTGATGGTTACTGCCGTGGTGTGATTGTGATTCAGCAAAATTGAAGGATCTTGGGAACTCCGTCTTGGGGCACTTTGGAATGAGTGTCGACAACTTCAAGGCTGTCAAGGACCCTAAAACTGGCTCCTACTCCATTTCTTACCAAAGCTAAAACGTTATTTTTACATGCTAGTACCAGACAAGCTAGTTTGAAGGAATTTTGTGGTGTATGATTTTTGCAGTAGAGTAAGCAATCATCCGAAACTGATTGTTTTATGGAGTCATTACAATCATTGGCCCGTATTGCGGATGTCCGATGAACAAAATTCTTCTTCCCTGAACCACCTGGCCTTCAGTCAAAAACCAAATTTCATCCTGATTTAGTTCCACTCTATAGAACTATCCGGTCAGCGGCTCGACCGGTAAGGTTGGGTTTGACGCCCGGCTTGTCAGTCAGCGTGCGTCAGCAATTCCTTCGCCGTTGTGCATTTCGTTGACACAAATTCGGCTCGTCGTCGCCAGTGTTCCGCACGAGCAACATGGTGTCCCTAGAAGCCGCTCACGCGAAGCAGGACGCTCTCCTCAAACAATTCACCGTAAGCGCTACTATCTCGAGGATCGAGACAGTCTTGAGACAATGAGCTCTATGGTGGCCAGTATCATGATCAGCATTGTCGTCAACAAAGCTTTGTCATAATATCGTATATTGCCGTATAAAGCGTTCAACTCCCCCCTTACGACATTATTGACGGTTATTGAAGTTCCCGACAGCTCTTCAGTTGGACGCGCCCTTTGGGTTCATTGATCAGAGTTTGTCGCCTCCCACGTGGCTGGCAGGGACCGAATCAAAACCTGGCAACTCCATCACATTCGCTTTGTTAAAAGTAAATTCGGTTTCACTTTATTACAGTAAATTCGGTTTCATTTGATTGAGTTTGATTTGCTTTGTTTCTTCCCACGTGGCTGGCAGGTGCTCGGTATCACCTACCAACTCTACTCGCATCCACCGGTGCTGACAGTAGAGGAGCAGGCTGCACAAGTGACAGGAGCTACAGGGGAGACTCTTGAGTCGATTCATAAGCTGTTTGCTTTGTTGCTTTCTCTTTCTTTGCAGGAGCTCGGTATCACCTACCAACTCTATTCGCATCCGGCAGTGCTGACAGTAGAGGAGCAGGCTGCACAAGTGAAAGGAGCTACAGGGGAGTTCACCAAAAACCTTCTTCTTAAGGTTAGATGGATTTCTCTTTAACCCTCGTAAGTTAATCGTGACTGTGCACAGGTGAAAGGAGCTACAGGGGAGTTCACCAAGAGCCTTCTTCTTAAGGTAAGATGTTTTTCTCTGTTACTACCCTCTTGAGTTCATCATGGCTACGCTTACTCCCCTCTTTTGAGGTGTCTGATAAAACCTACAGGGGAGTTTACCCAGAACCACCTTCTTAAGGTACCATGTATTTCTATTTCATCCCCCTCTTGAGTTTATCATAGCTCTGCTTTCTCACCTGGTCTATGATCATTTTCTCAATCCTCGTGCTCGCACCATATTTGGCACCGTCATGGTGCAGTAGGGTGTTTTTGAGAATTCTCAAAAACACTCTTTGCACCGGATTCGGCACTGTCATCTGAGTGCATTTCCTGAGTCCGTTTTTGAACGCGTTGTGGATCCCTGTTTCTCCCCTAATGCGTGTGTGCGTGTGTGTTTGTGTGTGTGTGTGGGGGGGGGGGGGGGGGGGGGGGAGGCGGTGCTGGCAGGACAAGAAGGGTCGGCTGATTCTCATCTCTGCACTCACCAAGACCAAGATTGATCTCAAGTGTAAGGGATGCTTCATCATTGCTCCTCACGTAACCCACACATACCGTGTCGTGTACCCCTCTTTGGTGTCGTCAAAAGTTCATCTCATTATTGTTTTGTTTCAACTTCACTATCACCTTCATCTGTTCGTGGTTTATCCCTTGCAGTGCAGTCACAGAGGCTGGGACTTGGCAATGGAGGAGGATTGCGCATGGCACCGGACGAGAATTTGGCTGCGGTGCTGCAGGTGCACGGACTGGTGCTTGGTTCCTCTCTCCCTCTCCCTTCCTCCCTCCCTCCCTTTCTTCTTTCCAGTGCTGTCGCAGAGGCTGGGACTGGGCAAGGAAGGATTGCGCATGGCATCAGACGAGTATTTGGCTGCGATGCTGCAGGTGCAGAGACTGGTACTTGGTTCCTCCCTCCCTCCCTTTCTTCCTTCCAGTGCTGTCGCAGAGGCTGGGACTGGGAAAGGGAGGATTGCGCATGGCACCGGACGAGAATTTGGCTGCGGTGCTGCAGGTGCCTGCTGGCTGTGTCACCCCGCTGGCTCTGTTCAACGACTCTGCCAAGTGAGCTGAGCACTTGTATTGTAACTTGTAGGATGTTTGGTCACCAGACCAGGTAGGAAATCACTTTTGAGAATTCTCAAAAGTGAGCTGAGCACTTGCATTGTAACTTGTAGGACGTCTGGTCACCAGACCAGGTAGGACCGGACCAGGCTGGATCAGGCCAGGCTGGTCGCCAGACCAGGCTAGACCAGACCAGGTAGGTGACGGCAGAATTTCGACGAGACGGCAGGTGCCTGCTGGCTGCGTCACTCCCCTGGTTCTTTTCAATGACTCTGCCAAGTGGTTTGCGCTGATTAGTTGGTTACCAGACCAGGGTAGGGTGGACCACACCCAGGCCTCTGTTTTTCTACCTACAACCTTCTCTTCCCCACCCACCCCTCCTTCCTTGCCCTCTTGTGTCATGTTATTCTGAGACGATGTGCTGCTGCTGGTCCAAGGCTTCTCATGCAGTCAGTGCTTCTCCTTTCCCCCGGAACCTCCCACGTTCCTCTTACATTCATCCCCACATTATTCCTGCCATGCACTACCTTCGAGCTGACTTTTGAGTCGACTCAAAAGTCAATTCATCCCCACGTTATTCCTGCCATGCACTACCTTCGAGCTGACTTTTGAGTCGACTCTGTTTTTCTACCTACAACCTTCCCTTCCCCACCCACCCCTTCTTCCTTGCCCTCTTGTGTCATGTTATTCTGAGACGATGTGCTGCTGCTGGTCCAAGGCTTCTCATGCAGTCAGTGCTTCTCCTTTCCCCCGGAACCTCCCACGTTCCTCTTACATTCATCCCCACATTATTCCTGCCATGCACTGCCTTCCCGTGTGGTGGGATTCAGAGACGTAGTGCTGCTGCTGGATCCCATCCATTCATCCTCCCTCTCTTCCTCACCCATCCTGCCATGCACTACCTTCCCATGTGGTGGGATTCAGAGACGTAGTGCTGTTGCTGGACCAAGGTTTCACCTCGCAACCACATCTGCTCTTCCACCCACTTTCCAACGATGCAACTGTTGGTAAGATGCCGCTGGCAGTCAGTGACTGGCAGTTTGAACCCACACCTCATACAAGCGAATAAAAAGAATTTTGTTTTGCGTGGAAAATAAATTGCCGCTGCTTGAATGCTCTAATCAATTCCCAGTCAGACATCGCCAATTTTGGCATTTCTTATTGCTGTTTTTGGCATGTCTTATTGGCGTTGCCGTTTTTGGCATGTCTCATTGCTGCCCGTTCCAGCCCCCTTTTCTACTCCTCCAAGACTATCCCCCTCTCTTTTGAGTCGACTCGAAAGTCACCTTATTGCTGCCCGTTCCAGCCCCCTTTTCTACTCCTCCAAGACTATCCCCCCCTCTCTTTTGAGTCGACTCGTAAGTCACCTTATTGCTGCCCTTTCCAGCCCCCTTTTCTACTCCTCCAAGACTATCCCCCTCTCTTTTGAGTCGACTCGAAAGTCACCTTATTGCTGCCCTTTCCAGCCCCCTTTTCTACTCCTCCAAGACTATCCCCCTCTCTTTTGAGTTGACTCGAAAGTCACCTTATTGCTGCCCTTTCCAGCCCCCTTTTCTACTCCTCCAAGACTATCCCCCTCTCTTTTGAGTCGACTCGAAAGTCACCTTATTGCTGCCCTTTCCAGCCCCCTTTTCTACTCCTCCAAGACTATCCCCCTCTCTTTTGAGTCAACTCGAAAGTCACCTTATTGCTGCCCTTTCCAGCCCCCTTTTCTACTCCTCCAAGACTATCCCCCTCTCTTTTTAGTCGACTCGAAAGTCACCTCATTGCTGCCCTTTCCAGCCCCCTTTTCTACTCCTCCAAGACTATCCCCCTCTCTTTTGAGTCGACTCGAAAGTCACCTTATTGCTGCCCTTTCCAGCCCCCTTTTCTACTCCTCCAAGACTATCCCTCTCTCTGCCTCCGCATCCCTCGCCCCCATATTCACAGCGTTGACCCGAGAGGCGTTTGACTCTTTTCTTGGCTCTGTTGGCCGCTCTGAGCCCGCTTACGTGGACCTTGAGGTATGCCTGTGTGCATGCATGCTGTTTTGATATGCCTCAAACGATGTTCCCAAGTTCAGTGACGTCTCTGTTGGCCGCTCTGAGCCTGCTTACGTGGACCTTGAGGTATGCCTGTGTTGTGTGCATGGATGCTGTTTTGTTACTGCCAAAAAATGGTTTCGAGATTTACAGGCGTGCAAGCCTCTGGTGTCCGTCCTGGGCCCTGGTATGCTTACGTGTGCAGATGCACAATGTGAGGAACAAATGTGTGTACTGCATTCGTTAGCTGCAGTCGGTATCATTTCTCCCCGCTTGTCTCCCCTGGTATGGTTACCCCCACAGTTGCCCTCCTATTGTGATCGTCGTAACACCTCCTTGCCTTGCAGGCCAACGCGGTGGTGGGCAAGGATCAACCGCCCGACATCTTCGCCCTCCTCCCCGCCCTCCTCCCCGCCCTCCCCCCTGCATTGCCTTCTTCTACAGCAGCAGCTGACGCTTGGGACTTCTCAAAACGCGTGCAACACTCTTACTGTAACCCCTGCACCTCGCCTTGCAGGCCAACATGGTGGTGGGAGTTACCTTTGAGAATTCCCATAAGCAACGTGGTGGGGGGCAAGGATTAACCATCCAACCTTGCTGCCCTCCTCCCCGCATTGTCCGCTGCGGCCGCAGCAGCATGCATTTGAAACGTCCCAAAACCCTGTGCCTCTCTCCTACTATGATTATAACGCTTGTGCCTTTCCGCTCTCAGGCCAACGTGGTGGTGGGCAAGGATCAACCGCCCGACCTTGCAGCTCTTCTCCCCACCACTCCCACTGTTGCTGCAGCAGCAGACTTCTGAGACGTCTCAAAACTTGTGCTTCTTCCCATTGTGACTGTAACCCCTCCCTTATTTCTAGGCCAATGTGGTGGTGGGCAAGGATCAACCGCCCGACCTTGCCGCTCTTCTCTTCTCCCCACCACTCCCACTGTTGCTGCAGCAGCAGACTTCTGAAAAGTCTCAAGACTTGTGCTTCTCTCCCATTGTGACTGTAACCCCTCCCATTGTGACCCTAACCCCTCCCTTATTTCTAGGCCAATGTGGTGGTGGGCAAGGATCAACCGCCCGACCTTGCCGCTCTTCTCTTCTCCCCACCACTCCCACTGTTGCTGCAGCAGCAGACTTCTGAAAAGTCTCAAGACTTGTGCTTCTCTCCCATTGTGACTGTAACCCCTCCCATTGTGACTCTAACCCCTCCCTTATTTCTAGGCCAATGTGGTGGTGGGCAAGGATCAACCGCCCGACCTTGCCGCTCTTCTCCCCACCACTCCCACTGTTGCTGCAGCAGCAGACTTCTGAGACGTCTCAAAACTTGTGCTTCTCTCCCATTGTGACTGTAACCCCTCCCATTGTGACTGTAACCCCTCCCATTGTGACTGTAACCCCTCCCTTATTTCTAGGCCAATGTGGTGGTGGGCAAGGATCAACCGCCCGACCTTGCCGCTCATCTCCCCGCCGCTTCCACTGCTGCCGCAGCAGCCGATTCTGCCTCTGCACCTACGAATGCTGCTCCCACCATTACCAGAGGTACCAGCAGTACCAGTGCTAGCAATGCGCCCAAGGCCGGTGCTGCTGCAGCAGGGAAGGGAAAGTCAGGTGGGTGGGTGGGTTGGTCGGTCGGTCGGTCGGTCGGTCGGTCGGTGGTGGGTGGGTGGGTGGGTGGGTAGGTGTGTGTGGGGTGGGTGGGTGGGTGGGTGGCTGGGTGGATGTGTGGCTCTTCTCCCTGCCCCTTCCACTGCTGCCGCGGCAGCAGGTCCTGCTTGCTTCTGCGCTTACAAGTGCTGCTACCAGCACTACCAGCGGTACCACCAGCACCATTTCTAATGCTGGTACTACTTGCATGGATGTTCCATGGCTTTGGTTTGGGCCTCTGCAGCTTCTCAGAAGAAGACAGCAGCTGCCGTACCAAAGGGGCCACCAGGCGATGACGTGGCAACATGTACGACGCGGATCTTGGACATGCTGACAGAGCACATGAAGGTGATTTGGCTCACTTCCAACCATCCCACATGTCATCCTTCTCTCTTCCCTCTCTTCCCTCTCGCTTCCTTCCCTCTTCCTTCTCTCACCATCCCTTTCCTCATCCGCATCATGCAGATCTTTGACATGCTGACAGAGTACATGAGGGTAGCTACATCGTGAAATTAAAGTGGTTTTGAGATGTCTCAAAAACACTTTAATTTCACGTGGCTATCTTTGACATGCTGACACAGTATAGTTTTGAGGCGCCTCAAAACTAGATCATTGACATGCTGAAAGAGCACATGAGGATAGCTACATCCCGGCCTGTGCTCTCCCTCCCATTTCCCATCACACCTCCCTGCGTCACCGACCCCTTAGCATGAGCTTCCCTTTTTTGCTCTTGTTCGGTTCCCCCCTCTTTTGTGTCTGTCTTATCACCCGATCTCACCCATCCCTTCAGTCTTCCCCCACCTGCCTACCCACTCTAAACATGCACATACCCACCCTTCTCCCACCATGCTTCATGTTTGTGTCCGTTAAAACGAGGTGACTTTTGAGTCGACTCAAAAGCCTACCCGCTCTGAACATGCACATACCCACCCTTCTCCCAGCATGCTTCATGTTTGTGTCCATTAACCACACTTGTTTGGCGTTCACGTTCCCCAAACTGCAGAAATGCGGTGGTGACTCGGCGACTGGGGATCAAACCTCTAGTGCCAGCAAAGCCAATGAGGAACTTGCTTTGAATCTTCAGCACACTCTGGTATGGGCTGTAATCGTTTTCCGCTTTCCATCTAATAGCCGTATGGTAGCATTGGCCAGGCGGGTATGGATTGTATATCTAGTGTACTGCATTTTTCTTCCTCCCACGGCTGTATGCAAGTGTTATGTACACCATGTATGGTTTGTGGAATCCACTTGTAATTCTGTTTCGTTTGCAGGTTATGTTCAAGAATGCTGCCTACACAAATGGCTTCTTTGCTGGTCGGGCAGCGGTCCTGGATAGGGTTCAAGGCTCGTGACAGTAGATGCAACCATTCACACCAAATGGATGTGTACACTAGCAGTTTCACCGACGTATGTTATAGGCCCTCCAATTAACATGTTAACTCTGAAAGGGGTTTTTTTAGTGCTTCCTCCTGTTGGGCTGAGAAAAAGCCCTTAGGATCTTTTGCAGGGGTAAATTCGGGGTAGGACTATTGTAATAGCGGAAGCGTTTAATGAAGAAGTTGTGAACCACCTTGCGCTAGTGTGTGAGGGCAAAGTAAGTTAATTAAAGCAAAGGGATACAAGCATTATATATGAGTACAAGGAATATGAAAAGGATACAGTTATAACTACTTTACTGTTGCTGTTGCGGTTCGATACAGTGACGACTCGGGCAACTGCTCTGTAGCGAGTCAGTTGTGTGTCCTTGCTGTCGCGCTGTACTTGTCAGGTCAAAGGTCGCTGACCTTTGACTTTCGCGTAACCTCCAGCAACCTCTTTCAACCTCCGAGGGTTGACTCGCGTGTGCCTCAATATAGTTCGCTTCGCTTCTGGTGCGATGTTTCGACACGACAGAGGCGCTTTAAGATTTACTGTTTCCAACACTCCCCTTCGCTTCTGGAGTGTCGCTGCTGATGACGTGGCCCTGTCCAGTCAGCAGCATGCAGTACTCGAACTTCTGCTTTCCGAGCTTCTTGGTCAAGTAGTCAGCTGCCATCTCGGACGTGGGACAGTAGGATAGTTCAAGTCTCCCCTTCTCGATCTCGTCTTTTACGAAGAAATATCGCAGGGCGATATGTTTCGTTCTGTTCGCGAATCCATTTTTGTTGGCGATGCGAATTGCAGATTGGTTGTCGCAGAATAGGGTGAAGTTAGGTAACTCGGCTAACTTCGCTTCTTCCAGTAGCTCGCGAAGGTAAAGTCCTTCCTTGGTGGCTGAGCAGAGTGCGATATATTCCGCTTCAGCTGATGAGAGGGCGATTAGTTCCTGCTTACTCGACTGCCAGGAGATAGGACCGATAGGCTCGAGGCGGTAGATGTAGCCGGTGCGTGAGCGCCTATTGTCGGAATCGCCGGCGTGATCGGCATCGACATAACCGATTAGCTTAGTCGGTGTAGTTGCGTTCTTGTGATACGTTAGGCCGATCGTTGGAGTGCTGACGAAGTAGTGAAGAGCGCGGTCGAGCTCCGCCAGGTGTTCTGCTTCAGGCCTTTTGAGGTAGGTAGCGAGCTGGCTTGCGGAGTATGAGAGGTCGGGGCGGCAGGTGACAGCTGCGAAGAGAAGACAGCCCAGCTTTCTCTGGTAGTCGCGTATGCCGGCGGGCTTTAGTAGAGTAGGTCCTCCCTTGTCAGTTCCTGTCGTGTAACGGTATGGCGTGGAGATCGCGGTCGGTGTGAAGGCGAAACGCTTGGCGATAGTGTCGGCGTACTTTTCCGCGCTGAGGTAGATTGCAGTTTCTTCTTCTCGGATATTGAGACCGAGATACTGAGTGACGGTAGACGAGACAGTGAGTGTGAGGTCTCGTTGCAGCTCCCCTTCGAACCAAGTGGTGATGCCGTCGGACGAGCCGATGTAGAGGAGGTCGTCTACATAGACGATTAGTAGAATGTAGTCGGTGTTCTTTGTAAGTCGGTACATGCCCTGATCGTGCGGCAGTTGTTTGAAGCCGATGCGGACGAGGTGAGCGTGTAGATACTGTTGCCACAGTCGCGGAGCCTGTTTGATGCCGTAGAGCGACTTGAGCAGCTGGCAGACGTGTGTGGAGTCCGTGCTGGAGCCGTGTGGTAGCTCCACAAAAATCTCTGCGTCGACAGGTGCGTAGAGAAAGGCGTTCGCAACATCGATTTGTCTTAGCTTCTTTTTCTTCATGGCGGCGATTGCGAGGAGAATTCGCAGTGAGGTGTGTCGACTGACAGGTGCGAATGTTTCGGTGAAGTCGCGTCCGTGCTCTTGGTCGAAGCCGCGCACGACCCATCGTGCTTTGAACTTCTCGATGGTGCCATCCGCTTTTAATTTCACGCGGAAAACCCATTTTCCGGTGAGGATGGTCTTGTTCCGTACTGCGCTAATGGGGACGACTTTCCACGTGTTGCGCTCTTCTAATGCTTTCAGCTCCCTGTCCATGGCTTCGCGCCATTTTTCCCTGTGCTCCCCCCCAGAGCCTGTTGAACCGTCGCAGGCTCCTTAGGAATGGCGGTGCCGTGGACTGCGGTGACGAGTCCAAGGATTTGGAGTCCACTCTGTGTGTAGCGGGGGAGTGTGGTGTCCTCGGGATAAGCTGCTTCGTCACCGTCCTCTGGGTCCGGTAAGAAGTTTGGTCCTATGCGTTCTGCTTCGTCGGTGTTGACCCGTGCAGGTGTAACGTAACCAGTGTCGGCGAAATCGTAGAAAACGTCGGCGTTGATGCTGTCGCGAGGGTTTTCGTCATCCATGGGGATATCGACGGAGCAGTACGGGAGAGGTCCGGCTTCTTCCGAGGCTTTTTCCACGTTCTGCTCGTCCAGGTCAGCTTCGTCGGCTGCCGAAGCGAAGGCTCTGTCTCCACGGAATCCACTGGTGAGGTCTCGCTGTTCTGCCAAGTTGGCAAGGTAGGAGTCGAGGGTGAGTCGCTCGTAGAAGATGACGTCGCGTGCTGGTACTGTTTCTTTTGAGTGGACGTCGAAAATTTTCCACGCGTTGTAGTTCTTTTCGATGCCCAGGTGTAGTCCCCATTGTGCTCGTTGGGAGAATCGGCCGGCTCGTGCAGCTGGGGGTCGGTACTGTACCATGCACCCAAAAACTCGTAACATTTTTGTGCTGCCCAGTTTTCCTGTCCACAACAGGTGCGGTGATGCGTTGTTCGGGAGTGACGACGAGGATAGCAAGTTGTGCAGCATGACAGCGTGGTCCATCGCCTCTGGCCACTGGTGGTTGGGTAGCCGCATGCCACGTAGCAGTTTGCGCATGGTGTTCTGCAGGGTCCTGTTCATCCTTTCTGCTACACCCTGCTGTTGATGGGCGTAGGGGAGGGAGATGAGTTTCTTGATTCCTCTTTCCGCCAAGTATTGCTTGAACCTTTGTGAGGTGTATTCTCCTCCCCCGTCTGACTGAAAGCTTTTCAGCTTAGCTCCCGATTCTCGTTCCGCAACTGGTAGCCAGGCGACAAAGGCTTCGAAAGCCATATCGCGGCTTGGAAGGTTGAGGTGCCAGACGTATCGAGTGGCGGCGTCGATGAAGGTGATGGTGTAATTGAAGGCTCCTTGCCCTGTTGCGTGATTGTACAGGATATCGCTGTACACCTTTTCAAGTGGTGTGTATGCAGGTGCACTTGGGTTGTGGTGAGGTACGAACGGCTGATGCGGTAGGTCGGCTTCGGGGCAGGTGAAGCATGTTCCTCTGACTCGTTGAAGTTCTCTCCCGTCGTGCAGTAGTAGGGAGTCTTTGTCGAGCACTCCTGCTCTTATTGTGTTGTTTAACGTTGTGTTGCTTGGGTGTCCCATCCGTGCGTGCCAGATGTCTTCGCTGGCGCGGTGCCCGGGTGAGCGTCTGTACATGTCTGAGTTTAAGTAGAAGCCGGCGGTGATATTAGCGCTTCGGTGGACTTCTCGTGGTGCCGGGGTTAACTGCTGTGCGGGTGTCGGAGGCGAACCGTCGATGAAGATTGGTGCCGTTGAGGGACCGGCGATTGGTGTCGATGTTGCCGCTGCTGCTGTCGTTGTTGTCTCTGCTGCTGCCGATGTTGTCTCTGCTGCTGCCGATGTTGTCTCTGCTGCTGCCGATGTTTGTTGAATTGTTGCTAACGCCCTTGTTCTCTCTGTTTCAGGAATGGTGTGTGAGTGCCAGAAGCCGCCGGGACTGAAGTCTGGGTCAAGATCTGGAGGATGTGTCGTTGCTGAACTGACGATGCCGTCGCTGTCAGCGGTGCCAAGGTCTGGTACGAAATCAAGAACGAAGACGTTATTCTTGAGGATCGTCTTTCCGATGTAGAGGCCGCCCTTTCCGTGGTACAGCTTGAACTCCTGGGTGGTGCTGTCTGCTTCGAGGTGAATGCCTTTCGCCATCAACTGACTGACGCTCAGTAAGTTATAGCCGAGGCCTTCTGCGATTAGAACTTTTGTCATTTGTAGAATGACACTTGTTTCTCGTGACTGAAGTTGTACCACGCCTTGTCGCCGTGTGCGCAGATTCTAGTTGTTGGTGACGGTGATGAATACTTCTCGTTGGAGTTGGTACTCTCGTTGTACGAAGCGTCCTGAAGAGCACATGTGTTGTCCGCAGCAACTGTCCAAGAACCATGTGTCCTTCCCGGATGGCTCACTCTGGGCGATAGCGGCGTATGTCGGGTTTGGCTGCAGTGACTCGCGGCGGGGCGTGCTGTTGTCAAGCTGTTCTTCCGGTGAGTAATGAGGTGGTGATTCGGTGATGCAGGAGTCGGTCAGTCTTGCCATACAACTGACGATGTTTCTTGCGCCTTGTGCAGGTTGTCCCGTTGATGAAGCTTGAACCTGGGTCGTAGGATTCGCTTGCGTTGAAGCAACTTGGCTGCTTGAGGGTCGAAGCTGTCGCTGTTGTGGCGTTGACTGTTGTCGATTCGGGCAGTGTGTGCGCGGGTGCCCTGACGTCTTGCAGATATGGCAGAACGGAGGTACGTGCTTCTGTTGTTGTCGGTTGTTGTTGTTGTTGTAGCGTCGCTGAGTGTGGAACGCGAATTCCGGTACTGATGTCTTTCTCTTGTGTCGTTCTTCTTGCAGGTCCATGTCTTGCTGCTCAGCATGTATTTCGGCGCAGAGCGCTGCTTCGGAGATTCTTCCGTGGGCTCGGAGAATGGCTTTTGTTGCGCGCCATTGAGGACCGAGGCCGCCGATGATGACTGTCACGAAGGCGTCTTCAGAGATTGACCCTCCGCATCGAAGAAGCTTGTCGCGCAGTTCGCGACATCGGCTGACATATGCCATTCCCTTTTCGCCTGGTTTCATTTCAACCGTTGTCAGTTGCGCCATTAGCCGACTTTGACTGACGCTGTCTGTTGCTTGTACGCGAGTTCCGCGGAGTTGCCGAATCCCCGGTAAGACCGTATGTTCTGCTGCTGAGTTGGGGTGATATTTCTCAGTAGGATCGTATACGCCATCATCGACTGATATGTGTACTGCTGCTTCTCATACTGTGTGCCGTTTGTTGGGTATGGTACAGACCCGTCGAAGAAGCCAAGTATCTGCGCGCCTTCCATCATCAGCTCGAATTCGAAAGACCAGGTAAAGAAGTCTTTTCCGTCGAAGGGCCTTGACGTCTGCAGTTTTAAGACGTGCGCGAATTGCGACTGTACTTGTAGTGCATCCAGTTGTCTTTCTTGTCCAGATGGAGCTTGCGGCATGAAGCTGATGGACCCGCGTTCATACGGAGCAAAGGTAGGTTGTTGCTGATTTCCGCGCGCATATGATGAGCCATCAAGACTCATTGGAGTCACGTTGTTGTTGTTGCTGTTGTTTGACTGCGCAGGTGCTGACTGCTGGTGTTGCTCGTAAAACGACATGAAGGAGAAGAACTTCTCCATCATACTCTGGTCGAAGTTGGCAGGCTGGCTGGCCGAAGGCGCTGCTGGTCCCGTTGCGGTTCCTTCCTCTGTCTGCAGGCCAGAGGCAGGAGGTGGGGTAGGAGTAGTCCCGGGAGAACCATTAGAGGAACTCCTCTCCTTGTATGTTGCCATGTCGTCTGTTGATGATTTGACAGTAGTTGAATTTCCCCTGATAGCTCTCATACCATGTTGGGCTGAGAAAAAGCCCTTAGGATCTTTTGCAGGGGTAAATTCGGGGTAGGACTATTGTAATAGCGGAAGCGTTTAATGAAGAAGTTGTGAACCACCTTGCGCTAGTGTGTGAGGGCAAAGTAAGTTAATTAAAGCAAAGGGATACAAGCATTATATATGAGTACAAGGAATATGAAAAGGATACAGTTATAACTACTTTACTGTTGCTGTTGCGGTTCGATACAGTGACGACTCGGGCAACTGCTCTGTAGCGAGTCAGTTGTGTGTCCTTGCTGTCGCGCTGTACTTGTCAGGTCAAAGGTCGCTGACCTTTGACTTTCGCGTAACCTCCAGCAACCTCTTTCAACCTCCGAGGGTTGACTCGCGTGTGCCTCAATATAGTTCGCTTCGCTTCTGGTGCGATGTTTCGACACGACAGAGGTGTCAGAATCACTAGGAGTGGGGCCTAGGCTTAGTAGCCTAGGCCCACACATAGAGTAGGTAGGGTGTGCCCTAGAACTAGGGTTTAGGGTATACGAAGGAGAATTGAAGAAGAAAAATGAGAATGAGGATGGTTGAACTAGCAAGCAGGTTGGTACAAATAGGAAACCCTAAGGGGTTGTACTCACTATTGAGCACCCCACTGCAGGCTAGACAATAACATTCTGACACACCCCCATAGCCAAAGTGGGGTGCAATCAGCACAATGAGCAGGCAGTGCAATAGTTCACAAATATGAGCAAAGCTAGAGGCTATCACAGAGGGCAAGTGAGGAGGAGGAGGAACTGTGAAGGGAGAGAAGATTGGAGACGACGACTGAAGCTGCAGACACACGGGCAACAGGTGCTGCAACCTCCTCCAGCTGTCCCACACCCCCCTACACACACCCCCAGTGTCACCTCTAGCTCCACTCCCACATCACCCCCCTAGCGCCACTCCCTCGTCTCCCACACATCCACCCCCCCGCAGCGGCAGCTGCAGCAGTGGGAGACGGAGGAGAAGGTAGGGGCGACGCACAAGGAGCACCCCCACACCCGCCACCCCCACACCCTCCTGTCCAGGGGACGCAGGGGGGGGGGGGGGGGGGGGGGGGGAGGGCCGGGGCGGGAGAGCGCACGAGGGCGCAGGCAACCGCGCGTGCAGAGCAACAGCGCGGAGCAGGTAGGGTAGAGCGCACGAGGGCGCGGGCAGCCGCGCGTGCAGAGCAACAGCGTGGAGCAGGTAGGGTAGAGCGCACGAGGGCGCGGGCAGCCGCGCGTGCAGAGCAACAGCGCGGAGCAGGTAGGGTAGGGCGCACGAGGGCGCGGGCAACCGCGCGTGCAGAGCAACAGCGCGGAGCAGGTAGGGTAGAGCGCACGAGGGCGCGGGCAACCGCGCGTGCAGAGCAACAGCGCGGAGCAGGTAGGGTAGAGCGCACGAGGGCGCGGGCAACCGCGCGTGCAGAGCAACAGCGCGGAGCAGGTAGGGTAGAGCGCACGAGGGCGCGGGCAACCGCGCGTGCAGAGCAACAGCGCGGAGCAGGTAGGGTAGAGCGCACGAGGGCGCGGGCAACCGCGCGTGCAGAGCAACAGCGCGGAGCAGGTAGGGTAGGGCGCACGAGTGAGACTGAGCGCGACTGCACAGGGTCCAGGAGCGGCGTCGCGGGCAGCTGCATGGTCGGCTGCTGCTGGTGCGGTTGCTCCAGGGGCCAGGGGCGGCTGCTGCAGCGGCGGGCGGCTCCAGGGGCGGCTGCTGCAGTGGCGGGCGACTCCAGGGGCGGCTGCTGCAGTGGCGGGCGGCTCCAGGGGCGGCTGCTGCAGTGGCGGGCGACTCCAGGGGCGGCTGCTGCAGTGGCGGGCGGCTCCAGGGGCGGCTGCTGCTGTGGCGGGCGACTCCAGGGGCGGCTGCTGCAGTGGCGGGCGGCTCCAGGGGCGGCTGCTGCAGTGGCGGGCGACTCCAGGGGCGGCTGCTGCAGTGGCGGGCGGCTCCAGGGGCGGCTGCTGCTGTGGCGGGCGACTCCAGGGGCGGCTGCTGCAGTGGCGGGCGGCTCCAGGGGCGGCTGCTGCAGTGGCGGGCGACTCCAGGGGCGGCTGCTGCAGTGGCGAGCGGCTCCAGGGGCGGCTGCTGCAGTGGCGGGCGACTCCAGGGGCGGCTGCTGCAGTGGCGGGCGGCTCCAGGGGCGGCTGCTGCAGTGGCGGGCGGCTCCAGGGGCGGCTGCTGCAGTGGCGGGCGACTCCAGGGGCGGCTGCTGCAGTGGCGGGCGGCTCCAGTGAGGCGCGGGCTGGCCTGGCGCAGTCCGTACGGGCCGCGCGCGGGCCTGGCGCAGTCCGTACGGGCCGCGCGCGGGCCTGGCGCAGCCCGTACGGGCCGCGCGCGGGCCTGGCGCAGCCCGTACGGGCCGCGCGCAGGCTGTACGGGCCGCGCGCGGGCCCGACGTAGGTCGCGTGGGCCACGACGGGCGACGGGGGGCGACGCGCGGGTCCCCGTCGCCCGTCGCAGCGCCTCCCGGGGGCGACGCGCGGAGTGACGGGGCAGAAAGCCGCCGCGCGCCTCGGGGCGCACGGCGGGCAGAAAACCGCCGCGCGCCTCGGGGCGCACGGCAGGAAGAAAAAAAAAAACTGCCGCACGCCACGGGGCGTGCGGCACATAGAGTAGCAGCGGAAGTTGCAGCGGAAGCAACGAGGTGGTGAGCCCACCCACAGGATCGATCCAAAGGGATCGACCTGCTCTGATAGCATGTCAGAATCACTAGGAGTGGGGCCTAGGCTTAGTAGCCTAGGCCCACACATAGAGTAGGTAGGGTGTGCCCTAGAACTAGGGTTTAGGGTATACGAAGGAGAATTGAAGAAGAAAAATGAGAATGAGGATGGTTGAACTAGCAAGCAGGTTGGTACAAATAGGAAACCCTAAGGGGTTGTACTCACTATTGAGCACCCCACTGCAGGCTAGACAATAACATTTTGACAAGAGGCGCCTTAAGATTTACTGTTTCCAACACCTCCAACGTGAAGTCTTGCACTGCTGGTCCATGTCCACAACTAATTGTTTGAAATCAACTGGTGCTGCAAAGTTATCTCATTGTGCCTTCTGAGGCACCAGCACCGTCAGTGAGTAGGTTCAACATTATCCCAAAGTATTAAACACAACTTGAAGTGATAAGCATTTGTCTAGTAAAATGAAGCATATTCCAACTTTTCAGCTGGAAAACCACTTAGAAAATACAACATTCTATGCTTCTGCAGTCAGTCTGCTTTTGTACCAAGCTTTCTGTCCTTGATTCTGGTCCAGTCTGACTGCCATCGGGCTTTACGAAGGCATTGGCCTGACGCACCGCGCCCCAACGGTGGATACTTGCAGCCAATCACTACGCGAAGTCGGGTCGCTACTAAACGTCGATGCGCGAAATTTTCGAGTTCCGACTTTCTTTCGCGCCAAATTCGCTGAGAAGTCTGCCAAATCTGTCCACCTCCGTCGAGTCAATGCTTGCGTGGGATTGCTCGCTGATCAGCCACAATTGATTCGGTTGAAATGGATTCTTCATTTTTCAGCACGGTACTTTAAAGCTACCGTTCTGGATCGCAACAAACCGAAATATACTCGGATACACGAATCATCAGCACCGCTATTCCCCAAGCTGGGTTTAGCCCGCATGCCATAGCCAGCACCACCCACCACCAGCCCCACTGAAAGAGCGCACGTACCTCCTAAGTTGCGCATCGCGTGCCAGCGGTCCTCCAAACGAAACCTCGCCGAATCTTATGGCTCCACTTATTTGAGCGCCGCACCTGGGTGGGCTTTAGACTCTACTTCTGGGACTTGCGCGTCACACACGCCGCCACTGTTGCAATTCTCTGCTCTTTCAGTCTCTGTCAGTCCACACGTCACTGTACACGCCGACACGCCACTACTGCTAGCAAAGCATTCTCTTTCTCACCACCTCGGTTGCTTGGGTCGCTTAGCTTCACCTCCATTTGCTGTGTCGCCCGTACTCTGATTAGGACCGTAGCTGCTCCGCTGAGACTCTGCTGCTCCCCGATCCCTTGTAAGGCCTTTTACACATCTATTAAGGAAACAAAATTGATTCGGAAGTCACCACTGAAGGCGCAGACGGTAACCTGGCATATCTAGTTTTGTTCCGGCATGGTCGCGCGCGCCCTATATACGCGAAGAGCCATTTCGATCTTGAAACAGCGTTCGTTCTTCAAGTGAGGGGAAGATTTGAGGATTCTAGACTAAGAGAGGTAGTATCTAAGAATTTTATAACGGCAAGAATTTTACCCAACGGCAAGAATTTTACCCAACGGCAAGAGACACCTCGTCTTCAGTTCTCCAAACTGCCATGTCGTCGCTACCGCCACGTAGGCGAGATCTAAGATGTCTCTCGCATTACTCGTGGTCAATACGTATTTTGAGATCTTAGTATAATACACGCGGATACTAGTACGCGCAGTCGACATATTCTACGAGCAACAAGTCTCTAGCAAGTAGCACACACGACTCGTGTTGGATATAACCAACGCGTACCACTCAACACGGTCCTTGATAGTTCGCCTTTAGCTCGCTTCGCGCCGTGCGCCTCGAAGGCATTAGCAACACCATCTGTAGCACCGAAAACTCCCTAGAGAACTCCATCGGTTCGGCTCTAATGGACTCGAGAACCCTGCGTTCGAGCGGCGCTAGCCCTATAAGAATACCATCCCGAGATCGCCCTCCCTTCCGTATCGTGTCACCTTATGGCCGGTGTATTCCATTCCACGCCGCCGTTCTAATCACCGCGCTTACTGTCGCCGCGAGTATAAGGTTCGCGGCTGCCCTGACGTCCGCAAAAGATGGTGAGTGTGCTCACTCGCCCGGTCGGAGGCTGTTGATTTTGCGTGGTGCTCCTGCTCGCACGCCCAAGGACACCTGGTGGTTACACTTGCCAATGCTTGCTGGTGGTTGCGCGTCCCGTTCCCATAATTCCCCCTTGCTCCTCATTCCTCATCTCCCCTATCCCCCTCTCACCTTCTCCCGCTCGCCCTCCACCCTCCACCACTCTCCCTCTCTCTCCTCCTCCTGCTCACCCGCCAGTCGATGCGCTAGGGGACATCTACAGCGGCTTTAATCGCTCCGCGGCGCTGCAGACGTGGACGTGGGGCGATCCGTGCGGCAGCGACGGAAGCGACAACGCGGGTAGTCCGTGGTTTGGAATCACGTGCGACGTGTCGGCCGACCCGCAACGAGTGATTGAAATGTACGTCGCCCTAGCTGCTGCTCTTTGCCGCCGCTCATGCCGCTGCTTCGGCCGCCCGCCGCCGCTGCCCCTCGGCTAAACACCGTCAGGAGCGGGTATTGGAAAAATTGGCGAGTAGCGGGAAAGGTTGGCGGGTATCGGGCAAGGATGGCGGGTAGCGGGCAAGGATGGCGGGTAGCGGGCAAGAATCGTGGCTGGTAGCGGGGAATGGCGGGTAGCGGGGAATGGTGGGTAGCGGGCAAGATTGGCGGGCAGCAGGCAAGAACGGAGAGACAAATCAGTTGAAATGGCTCTTCGTTCTTACCTTCGCATCGCTCGCATTTTCATCGTTCCCTGCCTCCTTCCATTCGCCTCCCATGCCTCCTTCGCAGCAATCTATCCGACTCCGACATCAGCGGGTACATCTTTTGAGGCGACTCAAAAGTTCTCATTGCTCGCTTGCCTTCCATACTCCTCCCACCGTGCCTCCTTCGCAGCAATCTATCCGACTCCGGCATCAGCGGGTACATCTCCGGTTCCGTCAGCGCGCTCAGCAGGCTGCGATCCTTGTAAGATTCCCTTCCCATCCCTGCCGCGTCACGTCGTGCCATGCCATGCCATGCCATGCCATGCCATGCCATGCCATGCCATGCCGTGCCGTGCCATGCCATGCCATGCCATGCCATGCCGTGCCATGCCATGCCGTGCCATGCCATGCCATGCCATGCCATGCCATGCCATGCCGTGCCGTGCCATGCCATGCCGTGCCATGCCATGCCATTCCATGCGGTGACATGCCATTTCATTCTGAAGCACACTCACGGGTACATCTCCGGGTCCGTCAGCGCGCTCAGCAGGCTGCGATCCTTGTGAGTCACTCTCACTCTCCATCTCATTCCCGTTCCGTGCCCATGCCATGCCATGCCGTACACGCATGCAGCGGCCATGCACTGCCCTTTCATCAATTCTGAAGCACATTCACGGGTACATCTCGCGGTCCGTCAGCTAGCTTAGCAGGCTGAGGTTCTTGTGCCATGCCCTCCATGCCATGCCCATGCCATGCCATGCCCATGTCTAACCACGTCATGCCACGTCATGCCACGTCATTTCGTGCAATGTCAATCAGCCCTGACGCCGCCCTCTCCACTTCCCAACCCCACCCACTCTCCGCTACTCACCTTGTCGCAACCTCCAGTTTCCTGATCTCCCTGCCCCCTCATTTCCCTCTCCCTCCCTTACCCCCTCCTGCGCTAATCCCCCCTCCTGTCCCCCGTTCCACCATCCCTTCCTCCCCCGCCCCGCGCGTGTCCCACCCCACGCGTGCCCCTGCGCGCGGATGCCTCCTCTGCCAGCGTGGTGCGCAACAACGCCATCAAGGGCGGCATACCCGCGGACCTCTCCGCGCTCACTGAGCTGCACACCCTGTAAGCCATTGCTCTGTTCCCCCCACACTACACCCTCTAAGACAGCGCACCCTGTAAGCCATTGCTATGCCCCAACCCCCTCGCTCCCCATCGCTCCTGCTGCTTTCCATTGCTTATCTCCACTGCTCCCATCGCTCTCCGTTGCTCTCCATTGCTCCCCATTGCTCGTTTCTGGTGCCCCTCCCCATACCCCTCCCGTTCCCCCTCCCCATCCCCCCTCCCGTTCCCCCTCCCAATTTTCCCTCCCCCATTTCCCTTCCCCTTTTGCTCTCCCATAATCCGCAGCGACCTGAGCAACAACCCGCTGGAAAACACCATCCCGCCGGAAATCGCTCGTCTCTCCGCCCTTTCCTCACTGTATGCGCGCACACACCGCCCACCCGTCTCATCTCTCCCCACCCCCTCCCCACCTTGCACCATACTCCGCCTTTCTCATGCGCGCCACTAGCGCCACTGGCGCCAATTTTGCGCCATTAGTGCCGCCATCCCACATACTCGTTGGCACACCACTGCATCTCACTCCCTCCCCACCTCCCTCCCCACCTCTCTCCCCACCTCTCTCCCCACCTCTCTCCCCACCTCTCTCCCCACCTCTCTCCCCACCTCTCTCCCCACCTCTCTCCCCACCTCTCTCCCCCCCTCCCACCCCACCTCTCTCCCCACATCTCTCCCCATCTCTCTCCCCATATCTCTCTCCACCTCTCTCCCCACCTCTCTCCCCACCTCTCTCCCCACCTCTCCCCATCTCTCTCCCCACCTCTCTCCCCATCTCTCTCCCCCCACCTCCCTTCCTCACTCCCTCCCCATGTCTCTCTTCCTTATGCCTCCCTTCCCCATGCCCCCCCCATCCATTTCTCCCTATCCCGTGCCCCTCCCCATCCCCTGCTCTCGCATCGCAGGGACGTGTCGAGCTGCAAGCTGGAGGGCGACCTACCGCGCCTGATCAACGCCCCTCACCACCACACCCCCCCATCCCACCCATACCCTCTCCTTGCCTCTCCCCTTCCCTCCCTGTTCTCTCGTGTGCCAGAGACGTGTCGAGCTGCAAGCTGGAGGGCGACCTACCGCGCCTGATCAACGCCCCTCACCACCACACCCCCCCATCCCACCCATACCCTCTCCTTGCCTCTCCCCTTCCCTCCCTGTTCTCTCGTGTGCCAGAGACGTGTCGAGCTGCGAGTTGGAGGGCGACCTACCGCGCCTGATCAACGCCCCTCACCACCACACCCCCCCATCCCACCCACCCATGCACTCTCCTTGCCTCTCCCCTTCCCTCCCTGTTCTCTCGTGTGCCAGAGACGTGTCGAGCTGCGAGTTGGAGGGCGACCTACCGCGCCTGTTCAGGCTCTCGTCGCTCGTTGCACTGTGAGCTGCTCTACCGTGCTCTGCAATGCGGTGCTGTGCAATGCGGTGCTGTGCAATGCGGTGCTGTGCAATGCGGTGCTGTGCGATGCGGTGCTGTGCAGTGCGGTGCTGTGCTCCGCAGTGTGGTGCTGTGCTGTGCGCTTCTCTGCTGTGCGGAGCCGTGCTGTGTTGTGCCCTGGCATGACATATCATATCATGCCATGCCATGCCATGCACGCGGTGTAACATGCCATGCACGCGGTGTAACATGCCATGCTATCCCATCACGCGCTGTGAGCTCATTCCATGCCATGCCATGCCATGCCTCAACGTGTACCTACACATGTGCGCGTGTGAATGTGTGCATGTGTGTATGTGTGCATGTGTGTATGTGTGCATGTGTGTATGTGTGCATGTGTGTATGTGTGCATGTGTGTATGTGTGCATGTGTGCATGTGTGCATGTGTGCATGTGTGTGCATGTGTGTATGTATGTATGTATGTGGGTATGTGTGTATGTGCGTATGTGTGTATGTGCATATGTGTGTATGTGTGCATGTATGCATGTGTGTATGTATGTGTGCATGTGTGCATGTGTGCATGTGCATGTGTGTATGTGTGCATGTGTGCATGTGTGTGTGTGCATGTGTGTGTGTGCATGTGTGTGTGTGCATGTGTGATCCCAGGGACCTGAGCAACAACTCCCTCACAGGCTACATCGACCCTGCCATCGCTCGCCTGCCCCTCCTCTCCGACCTGTATGGATCCCTCCCCACCACGCACCACCCACCACCACTACTGCAACCTCCCCGCCACGCTCCACCTACCACCACTACCACCCCCTGCTCACCACGCACCACCCACCCACCCACCCACCCACTGCTTTTGAGACTTCCTGAAAGCCACCTGAGCTCATCAACGCTCCCCTCTCCTGCATTATCCTACAGCTTACCGTTGCTGGTGTATCTGACTGCACTCACTCCATATGCCCCACCCGTGCACCAACCCGTGAACGCCACGTGTGCAACCCACGTGTGCTACCTACGTGTGTAACCCACGTGCATGTGTGCAACCCACGTGTGCAACCCACGTGTGCAGAGACATGTCGTACAACAACCTCACAGGAGCGCTTCCTGACGCTCTCAGCTCCGCTACCTCCCTCACCTCCTTGTAAGCACCTCCCTTCGTTGTAAGCCCACCGCCCCTTCGCCACCTTATAAGCACATTGCCCTCCCTTCGTTGTAAGCACACCGCCTCAAATCCTTGCACGCGTCCTCTTGCCATTCCCTCCCTTGTGTCATCCACTTCCGTCCCTGGCCTGGCCTCTTCGTCCTTGTGCTCCTCTTGCCCTTCTGGCCCTCCCTACCGCATCCAAGCTCTCTGAAGAAAGGAGTGTTTTGACACGTCTCAAAACACTCCTTCTGCTCCTCTTGCCCTTCTGACCCTCCCTTCCGCATCCAAGCTCTCTTTTATCGTCCCCAAATCTCTCACATCCACCCCATTCCGTCCCATCTCCCCCCATCTTCCCCATCCCCCTCCCCCTCTCCTCCCCGTCCTTCCCCCCCATTCAGCGCGGTGGCCTTCAACCAGCTGTCAGGCAACCTCCCCCCTGCCCTCCGGCACTCTCCCCGCCCTCTCCTTCCTTGACATCCGCGGCAACGCCTTCTCAGACTACCTCCCCCTCTCCTACTCCAATATAGAGAAGTTCCTCTACGATGGCCCCCTCCCCTCATCTCATCTCCTTTCTCCCCCTTCCTCTGTCCCCATCCCCCTCCCCCCCCCCCCCCCTTCCCCCCCTTCCTCCCCCCATCTCCCCCATTTCTCCCCATCTCCCCCCCATCCCCAACCCCCCATATCAGCGCGGTGGCGTTCAATCAACTGTCAGGCAACCTCCCTCCCGCCCTCGGCAATCTCCCATCGCTCTCCTTCCTGGACATCCGCGGCAACGCCTTCTCAGGCTACCTCCCCCCCTCCTACTCCAACATAGAGCAATTCCTCTACGATGGCGCCCTCCCCCCCGCGCCTGCAGGCCCCTCCGCCTCCCCTCCGCCGCCCCCCATCCCGCCCCCGCCTCCCCCGTCCGTCCCCCCGCCGTCCCCTGTGCTACCTGGGTTCCCTGGGTCGGGGGATGGAGGGGCGGATGCTCCTGCTTCTCTCCCCTCCCCTCCTCATCCCCCTGCTGCCCCGGGTTCCCTCGCGCCCCCCTCCTCTTCCTCCCCCCCCGCCATTCCCCACGGAAATCACTCCTCCCCCGCTCCTCCTGCGCCCCCCTCCCTTCCGCCTGTCCCCCCTGTAAACTTCCCGAACGGGTCCCACGTTGGGAACGAAACGGGCGGGAGAGGAGGAAAAGGGGGGAAACGGGGGGAAGGGGGAGGTTCGGGGGGAGGAGTGGGGGGAGAGGGGGAGGGGTATTTCTACCTGGATCCGTCAGTGCCTGAGAATGAGACGCAGTCGCTGGTGCCGGTGCCGGTGGGGTGCAAGCCGTGTGCTGGGGGGAGTGTGGCAAGGAGGCATAAGAAGCTGTGTATGTGCTCGTACCCGCTGCTGCTGGAGGTTCATCTGGGAATGGAGTTCTCTAGGTTCAATGACGTCACCAGAGAGGTATGCTTGCTCTTCTCTTCCTCTTCTCCTTTCTCCCCTCCGTACCTTCTCCCCAACCCCCCTCTCCGTACCTCCCTTCCCCCCCACTTCGGGGCTGGAGCTGCACCTGGGCATGGAGTTTCCTAGGTTCAATGACGTCACCAGAGTGGTGAGGGGGCAACAGTGACGTCACCAGAGTGGTAAGGGGGCAACAGTGACGTCACCAGAGTGGTGAGGGTCTCTCGTTGCTTGCATGTCCCTTCTTCTCCCTCCCCTCCCTCGTCCCTTCACCTCTCTACCCCACCACTTCCCGCTGCTGCTGGAGCTGCATCTGGGCTGGAGGGTACGTGTGACGTCACCATACAGGGTACCAGTATCGCTTTCTGAGACGACTCAACACTCGATACTCCCATTCCCCTCCCCATCACCCCAACAGAGCCTAGAGGAACAACTGGCGCTGAGTCTGAACGTGAACCAGACGCAAGTAGCTGTATACGCCACCCGGCCAGGCAGTGTCATTGCCTTGTGCGCGGTGCTGCCCCTTCCACTCTCACCAACTTCCTGTCAGAATTCCCCTTCCTTTTCCCCTTCTCAGAGCCTAGAGGAACAACTGGCGCTTGAGTCTGAACGTGAACAAGACACAAGTAGCTGTATACGCCACTTTTGAGTCAATTCAAGTGGCTGTATATGCCACTTTGAGTCGACTCAAGTGGCTGTATACGCCACACGTCCGGGCAGTGTCATTGCCTCCTGCGCAGTGCTGCCTCCCGGCCACACAGCAGCGCTGCCGGAGGGAGTGGTGGGGCATGCACTGGACGTGCTGCTGGGGAGGAGGCGGCATGTGTCAGTTTTTTTAGAATTCTCAAAAATTATGACCAGTGCTTCTCAGAACTTGATGCTCATACTCTTGCGCTTTCCCCTCCTACGACCGCTACAGAGCCTTGAAGAGCAACTGGCGCTGAGTCTGAACGTGAATCAGTCACAAGTAGCGGTGTACGCCACTCGCCCTGGCAGTGTCATTGCCTCCTGCGCAGTGCTGCCGCCCGGCCGCACGGCAGCGCTGCCGGTGGGAGTGGCGGGGCATGCAGTGGACGTGCTGCTGGGGAGGAAAACTGCTGGGGAGTAACGTGTTACAAGCAGTGCGGCTCAAAATTCAGAAACAACACCACTATCCCCGTGTTTTCCCCATCCCCCAACCCAACCCCCCCACAGAGCCTAGAAGAGCAGCTCGCACTGAGTCTGAACGTGAATCAAACCCAAGTGGCTGTGTACGCCACACGTCCGGGGAGTGTCATTGCCTCCTGCGCAGTGCTGCCGCCCGGCCGCACAGCAGCGCTGCCGGTGGGAGTGGCGGGGCATGCAGTGGACGTGCTGCTGGGGAGGAGGAGGCAGCGCCTGGAGCTGTTTGGCATGGGCGCTGTGAAGGTGCTGGCGGTGCGGCTGCCCGTGGTGGTGCTGGATAGAAACGGAGGTACGTGGGGATGGGTGATAAGTGACTTGGTGATTGTCGGTTGATCGTTGATGGGTTGGTGGTCAATGGTTGATTTTGCCACACTCACTCTTGTTTTCTTGTCTTCCTCTCCCTCCGTTATCCAGCTCAAAGACTTATTGCTCCTCCCTTGAGTGCCCCATCCATCCTTGCTTTGTCTCTCCCACATCGCACCTCTGTCCCTGCACTTCCCTGTGCCATCCCTCCTTCTCCTGTGTATCTCTCCGTCCCTCCTCCCCTTCTCTCCTTCTCTCCTTCTCTCCTGTGCATCTCTCCTTCTCACCTTCGACTCCCCTGTGCATCTCTCCTTCTCTCTCCCCCACCCTCTGACGTCCCACAGTCCCCATAACAGCTAGCAACAGCAGCGGCAGCACCACCAGCAGCACCAACAGCACCACCAGCACCAGCAACAGCACCACCGGCACTGCACCCCCTGCTTCTGGAACCACCAACAGCAGCAATCAGGGCCGCACGAGCAACAGCACCAACACTCCACCGCCTGGTAGCAGCAGCAACGGCACTAACACTCCACCGCCTGGCAGCAGCAGCAACAGCACCAGCACCAGTAACAACGCAGATTTAAGTTCCAATAATAGCAGCAGTGGTAGCAGCAGCGGCAGTGAAGAGAGCAGTAGCAGTGGGAGTACGAGCGTACTAGGCATGTCCACTGCCACAGTGGTCAGTATTGCGGCAGGTATCGCTCTGCTGCTCCTAATCGCCCTCCTAGTCACCCTGCTCTTCTGCTTCAGAAAACGATACATGAGCGTCAGAAACACTGATGACAACGACAATCCTGACTTCAAATACCATACCACCACCAGCAGCATTGGCACCAGCACTGGCATCAGCACCACCGCTGCTCCTGCCGTCACCCCCGCCGCCGCTGCTGCTGCGGCTGCTGCTGCTGCTGCTGCTGCTGGTGCTGGTGGTGGTAGTGGTACTAGCAGGAAGAAACCTAAGCGCAGCTGGTTCAAATTTGGGCGATCCTCTCCCCCTGCCGCGGCCTATTCGGTCTCCTCGTTTCACGCTGATAGAGCAGCGGCTGCACCGGATTATCGGGGTTCCTGGGCTGCTGGCGGTGGTTGGGGAGAGGGGGAGGGTGGGTGGGGTGTGCCGGCATCGTTCCTGTCGTCTGGAGTGGAGATTGGGGATATCAGCGTGGTGGAGGTGACTTCGGTTGAGGATGAGGAAGAAGATGTGGAGAGCGGTGTGGTTGGGTCGTGCAGGGATGGGGAGAGGTCTCAGGGAGGAAGGGGCGGAGAGGAGTTGATTGTTCGGGAGGGGGCTTTGGTGGCTGTGGTGGGAGCTGGGGGATTGACCCGTGCAAGTGCAGGAGCAGGAATAGGAGGAGGAGTGCAAGGGGCAGAAAGGGCAGGAGGGGTAGGTGCAGTAGGAGGGAAGGGGTATGATGGAGGGGTAGAGGTAGGCGGGGAGGAGGATGAGGGTGTGAGGAAGAGTAGGGAATGGACTGTCATGTCTTTCCTTAGCTTGGGGGGGAGAGCGGATGATGACGCTGCTCCTGCTCCTGCTCCTGCTGCTGCTGCTAGCGGTTCTCATGCAGTGGCTGCTGCAGGAGAGGAAAGAACCGGAGGAGTGCGGAAAAGGAGTGAGAACGGGGAGGAAGAGGAGGCACAAGGGGAAGAGGAAGAGGAGGAGGCGGAGGAGGAGGAGGAGGAGGAGGTGGAGGGCGGAGGGGGGGGGAGTGGAAGTGGGGTTAAGGGTGGGAGTGGGTGGGGAGTAGGGGCGATAGGATGGGGAGGAGGGGGGACGGGGAAACGAGCAAGCAGCAACAAGGAACCTCCTGGAGAGAGCGGGTGGAAGCTTCCTCGTCTGAGCATGAAGTTTTCCTGTAAGAAGCCGTTTCTTCTGTCTTTCAGTAAGAAAAATGGATGTATGCAAGGGGAAACAAGACCTTCATCGCCACAAACCGCCTCCCATCTCCCACAACCTCTGACTTTTCCCCTCTTCTCCCCGTTTCCCCCCACACTCCCGCGTTTCCCAACCTCCCCGCTTCAATCCTACCTCCCCTGCGCACAAGCTGCAACCGCGGTCAGCACAGCAGCAGCAGTCGCCGAGGCGAGGGGTGGCAGTGCCAGCCAGGGGTGCGGAGCAGAGATTCTCCCTGGCGGAGCTGCAGATGGCAACAACGGCTTCTCCCCTCATTTTTCCCGAATTCCATCTTCTTATTCCCTCCCCCACAACCTCCGACTTACCATCCCTGCCTCACTGCCTCCTCTACCCCTCCCCCCTTCCAATCTCCTTCCCGTCACCCCAGCGCCCAAGCTGCAGCCCCGGCAACCCCAGCAGCAGCAGTCGCCAGGGGGGGGGGGCGGGGGGTGGCAGTGCCAGGGGTGCGGAGATTCGCCCTGGCGGAGCTGCAGATGGCAACAGACGGCTTCTCCCCTCATTTTTCCCGAATTCCATCTCCTTATTCCCTCCTCCACAACCTCCGACTTACCATCCCTGCCTCACTGCCTCCTCTACCCCTCCCCCCTTCCAATCTCCTTCCCGTCACCCCAGCGCCCAAGCTGCAGCCCCGGCAACCTCAGCAGCAGCAGTCGCCAGGGGCGGGGAGGCGGGGGGTGGCAGTGCCAGGGGTGCGGAGATTCGCCCTGGCGGAGCTGCAGATGGCTACAGACGACTTCTCCCCACACACCAAGCTGAGGGACCACCCCCTGGGACCAGTTTACTGTGGGGATTTGCCTGATGGCACGGTGAGTGGAAGGGTTTGTGGTGTGTTTGAGTGCGGTGTGGGGGCTTTCAGGTGGGCTAGAAACATGCCTGCGAGGTGCAGATGGCTACAGACGACTTCTCCCCGCACACCAAGCTGAGGGACCACCCCCTGGGACCTGTGTACTGTGGGGATTTGCCTGATGGCACGGTGAGTTGGGTGAGGGATGAGATGAGGGTTGAGTACGGTGCATCGGAGTGTGGAGGCTTTGTGGAGGGCTGAGAAGGCGCTTCTGAGCTGCAGATGGCAACAGACGACTTTTCCCCGCACACAAAGCTGAGGGACCACCCCCTGGGACCAGTTTACTGCGGTGACCTGCCTGATGGCACAGTGAGTGGAGGGGTTTGTGACGTGTTTGAGTGCGGTGCAGTCTGGTGTGGGTGCTTTCAGGTGGGTTGGGAACATGATGGCAACGGGCGACTTTTCCCCGCACACCAAGCTGAGGGACCACCCCCTGGGACTTGTGTACTGTGGGGATTGGCTGATGGCACGGTGAGCTTTTAGTGCGGTGCAGTGCTGTATGAGTGTGTTTGCGTGCGGTTGGTAACATGCCTGCGAGGTGCAGATGGCAACGGACGACTTCTCCCCGCACACCAAGCTGAGGGACCACCCGTTGGGACCTGTTTACTGAGGTGACCTGCTTGATGGCATGGTGAGCTTTGAGTGCGGTGCAGTGCGGTATGGGGGCTTTGGGTCCGCTGAAACGGGCTTCTCCCCGCACACCAAGCTGCAGGACCACACTTTTGGGGTAAGACCCTTTTGAGAATTCTTAAAAGTGATTCCAACAGTGATTCTCAAAGGCGATTTCAACATGTGCCCCGATGGCACCGTGAGTGCAACTTCCTCCCTCCCTCCCTCCCTCCCTCCCTCCCTCCCTCCCTCCCTCCCTCCCTCCCTCCCTCCCTCCCTCCCTCCCTCCCTCCCTCCCTCCCTTCCTCCTCCCTCTCCTCCTGTCTCCCCTCTCCTCCCCTCCACCCTTCCCCTCCCCCATCACTACCAGGAGGTAGCAGTGAGGAGGATAGAGGCAGCAGTGGTAGAATGCAATCGGATTCGGACTTTGAGGCAGTAGCAGCCAACATGGCGCGGCTGCAGCACGCCCATGTGGTGCCTCCACCCCCCCCTTCCCTGCCTGCTCCCTCCCCTCCTCCATCATCACCAGGAGGTAGCGGTGAGGAGGATAGAGGCAGCAGTGGTAGAAGGCCAGTCAGACTCGGATTTCGAGGCAGTAGCAGCCAACATGGCACGGCTGCAGCACGCCCACGTGGTGCCGCTGCAGGGGTACTGCGTGGACGGAGGGGAGAGGATGCTGGTGTTTGAGCACTTCCACCTGGGCAGTCTGTACGAGCATCTGCATGATGGCAGCAGGAGCATGCTCATGACTTGGGATACTCGTGTGAACATCGCCGTCGGCTGCGCTCAAGCGCTAGAGTGAGTGAAAGGAAGGGAGACAAGGGATAGGACGGGGGTGGGGAGGGGAGAGAGTGCCAGTACAACCATCTGCATGATGGCAGCAGGATAGGAAAGTGGTGTGAGGTGGGGTACTGCGTGGAGGGCGGGGAGAGGATGCTGGTGTTTGAGCATTTCCACCTGGGCAGTCTGTACGAGCATCTGCACGATGGCAGCAGAAGCATGCTCATGACGTGGGACACCCGTGTGCACATCGCTGTTGGTTGCGCTCAAGCCTTAGAGTGAGTAGCGGGTGGGGGAAAACGGGTAGTATGAGTGTCTTAACGAAAGTGTTTGAAGCAAGACGATGTGTGTCTTTTGAGGCGCCTCAAAAGTCTAGTTTTGTGCCCAGGGTAGGATTTTCTTGAGTAGATCTCGAGGCTTGGGTGTTCTTTTAGACCCCTCGCCTGCTCGCTCTTTCATTTAGAACTCTTGCACTGATGAAGGCCTAGCGGGTACAATCCCCGTGCGAAGCCGAAACATGTTTGCCTAAGTCAGAGTTTTGAACAGAGCTGTGCTTTCGGTTCCTACTCTAATTTTTTACAGGGTTACTATTTTTCAACAAGTGACTATCGTTCTTTGCTAAAGCGATCCTTCACGCTGCAGCTCTTCTTCATGACCAGTGACCCGTGAGACGATGTGTGTGCAGCGATTTCACCCTAAACTCCTACTCCCCTCCCACTGTCCCTCTTCACAGATACCTGGATGAGGAGTGTGTGCCGGCCATAGTGCATCGGGGCATCTCATCGTGCACCATCCTGCTGGACGACCACATGAGCCACCTCTTTTCCTTCCTTCCCCTGTCCCTTTCCCCTTCCACTTTCCCCTTCCCCCCGTCCCCCCCAGGTACCTGCATGAGGAGTGTGTGCCGGCCATAGTGCATCGGGGCGTCTCATCGCGCGCCATCCTGCTGGACGACCACATGAGCCCGCGCATTGCCGATGCCGGGCTGGCAGTGCTCAACCCCACCGACAATGAGGCTCAGGTATGCTCAGAGCTGTCCAGGTATGGCCGCCGAGGCTCAGGTACGGGTGCCGAGGCTAAGTTATGTGTGCTACTCAGTTCGTTGAGGCCAAGGGTTTTTGTTCTGCTCCATCCTGCTGGACGCCCACATGAGCCCGCGCATTGCTGATGTTTCCCTTGCTTTCCCCCCTCCCCTCCCAACCCCTACAAATGCAGACATTGTCCGAGCAGCTGGTGGGGAGCTACGCATACAACGCACCCGAGTATGCCATGTCAGGGGTGTACACAGCCAAGAGCGACGTGTACAGCTTCAAGTCATCAGACTCCCTTTCTTCCCTCTCCTTCCAACCCTTCCCAACCCCTCTCGACCCCTCCATCTGCAGACACTATCTGAGCAGCTGGTGGGGGGATATGCATACAACGCACCCGAGTATGCCATGTCGGGAGTGTATACGGCCAAGAGCGATGTGTACAGCTTCGGAGTGGTGCTGCTGGAACTGCTTACAGGAAGAAAACCTGTTGACCCGTAAGTGTCACCACCCCCCTGACCCACCCTGATGCCATGACTGCTGAGGCATGTCAAAAGGCGATGTGTACAGCTTCGGAGTGGTGCTGCTGGAACTACTCACAGGCAGAAAGCCCGTCGACCCGTAAGTATAACCTCTGCACACCCCTCAATGCACTGTTACCACTCCACACCCCCTGATGCATTGACTGTTGAGTGTCAAAAGTGACGTGTACAGCTTCGGAGTGGTGCTGCTGGAACTGCTCACAGGCAGAAAGCCCGTCGACCCGTAAGTTGCCCTTTGGACCTGTGATGCCTTGCCTCTCCGCTTCCCGTTAAATGAATCAAGTTTGCACCAATCTTCCTGCCAACCATCCCAGCCCATCCTGCTCCAACGCTACCACCCGTGCCCCCCTCCCCCACCACCACCTCCCCCTCCCCCCGCCTTCCCCACTTTTTTTAACCAACTACTCCCCCTCTCCCAGATCCAAGCCCAAGTGGGAGTCATCGTTAGTGTGGTGGGCAGCCCCTCTGCTGCATGATGTGGTGGAGCTAGAGCGCATGGTGGACCCAACCCTGGCTGGACCTGTACCTGATCCGCAAGCTTCCCGTACCGCCTCCCTTCCCCCCCACACTCTTCTCTCAGCGCCAAGCCCAAGTGGGAGTCATCGTTGGTGTGGTGGGCAGCCCCTCTGCTGCATGATGTGGTGGAGCTAGAGCACATGGTGGACCCAACCCTGGCTGGACCTGTACCTGATCCGCAAGCTTCCAGTACCGCCTCCCTTCACCCCCACACTCTACTCGCAGCGCCAAGCCCAAGTGGGAGTCCTCGTTGGTGCGATGGGCTGCACCTCTGCTGCATGATGTGGTGGAGCTAGAGCGCATGGTGGACCCAACCCTGGCTGGACCTGTACCTGATCCGCAAGCTTCCCGTACCGCCTCCCTTCCCCCCCACACTCTACTCTCAGCGCCAAGCCCAAGTGGGAGTCATCGTTGGTGTGATGGGCAGCCCCTCTGCTGCATGATGTGGTGGAGCTAGAGCACATGGTGGACCCAACCCTGGCTGGACCTGTACCTGATCCGCAAGCTTCCAGTACCGCCTCCCTTCACCCCCACACTCTACTCGCAGCGCCAAGCCCAAGTGGGAGTCCTCGTTGGTGCGATGGGCTGCACCTCTGCTGCATGATGTGGTGGAGCTAGAGCGCATGGTGGACCCAACCCTGGCTGGACCTGTACCTGATCCGCAAGCTTCCCGTACCGCCTCCCTTCCCCCCCACACTCTACTCTCAGCGCCAAGCCCAAGTGGGAGTCATCGTTGGTGTGGTGGGCAGCCCCTCTGCTGCATGATGTGGTGGAGCTAGAGCACATGGTGGACCCAACCCTGGCTGGACCTGTACCTGATCCGCAAGCTTCCCGTACCGCCTCCCTTCACCCCCACACTCTACTCGCAGCGCCAAGCCCAAGTGGGAGTCCTCGTTGGTGCGATGGGCTGCACCTCTGCTGCATGATGTGGTGGAGCTAGAGCGCATGGTGGACCCAACCCTGGCTGGACCTGTACCTGATCCGCAAGCTTCCCGTACCGCCTCCCTCCCCCCCACACTCTACTCTCAGCGCCAAGCCCAAGTGGGAGTCATCGTTGGTGTGGTGGGCAGCCCCTCTGCTGCATGATGTGGTGGAGCTAGAGCGCATGGTGGACCCAACCCTGGCTGGACCTGTACCTGATCCGCAAGCT
The DNA here is from genome assembly GCA_947470075.1 of Closterium sp. Yama58-4. Lineage (NCBI taxonomy): Eukaryota > Viridiplantae > Streptophyta > Zygnematophyceae > Desmidiales > Closteriaceae > Closterium > Closterium sp. Yama58-4. The sequence goes on from CANIUD010000213.1 coordinate 396,335, forward strand.
TCCCGTACCGCCTCCCTTCCCCCCCACACTCTACTCGCAGCGCCAAGCCCAAGTGGGAGTCCTCGTTGGTGCGATGGGCTGCACCTCTGCTGCATGATGTGGTGGAGCTAGAGCGCATGGTGGACCCAACCCTGGCTGGACCTGTACCTGATCCGCAAGCTTCCCGTACCGCCTCCCTTCCCCCCCACACTCTACTCGCAGCGCCAAGCCCAAGTGGGAGTCCTCGTTGGTGCGATGGGCTGCACCTCTGCTGCATGATGTGGTGGAGCTAGAGCGCATGGTGGACCCAACCCTGGCTGGACCTGTACCTGATCCGCAAGCTTCCCGTACCGCCTCCCTTCCCCCCCACACTCTACTCGCAGCGCCAAGCCCAAGTGGGAGTCCTCGTTGGTGCGATGGGCTGCACCTCTGCTGCATGATGTGGTGGAGCTAGAGCGCATGGTGGACCCAACCCTGGCTGGACCTGTACCTGATCCGCAAGCTTCCCGTACCGCCTCCCTTCCCCCCCACACTCTACTCTCAGCGCCAAGCCCAAGTGGGAGTCCTCGTTGGTGCGATGGGCTGCACCTCTGCTGCATGACGTGGTGGAGCTAGAGCGCATGGTGGACCCAACCCTGGCTGGGCCCGTGCCTGACCCCCTCACTCTCACGCGCTACGCTGAAGTCATCGCACGATGCATCCAGGTGCGCGTGTGTGCGTGTGGGTGGTGTGTGAATCGGTGAGTGTAAGGCTGCATGAATAGGTGTGTTCATGGGTGTCTTATCTCCTTACTCTCACCAGCGATGCCAAAGTAATAGTCAGATGCATAGTGCGTGGGTACATAATAAAAGGTATGTGGGTGTCCACATGGGTGTGTGCATGTGCACATGGGTGCGTGGGTGTGCACATGGATGCATGCACACGGGGGTTGAAGGGTGCATGGGTGGATGGGTCTGTCTGATCCTTTTCCACTTGACCTTGCTTGCTTCCTCCTGGCCCCTGTCACTGGGTGCAGCCTGAGCCGGAGTTCCGCCCGTGCATGTCCAAGGTGGTCAGGGACCTGTGCCGCAGAGTGAGGAAGACTCCTGGTGTCACCATCTATTGCCTCTGATCCTTTCCCACTTGACTCTGCTTGCTCCTTCCCGCCCCCTGCTTCCCCTGTGTGCCTCTCTGCTTCCTTTCCAGCCTGAGCCGGAGTTCCGCCCGCGCATGTCCAAGGTGGTCAGGGACCTGTGCCGCAGAGTGAGGAAGACTCCTGGTGTCACCATCTATTGCCTCTGATCCTTTCCCACTTGACCCTGCTTGCTCCTTCCCGCCCCCTGCTTCCCCTGTGTGCCTCTCTGCTTCCTTTCCAGCCCAAGCCGGAGTTTCGCCCGTGCATGTCCAAGGTGTCAGGGACCTGTGTTGCAGAGTGCGGAAGACCCCTGCTGCCACCGTCAGTTGCCTCTCATCACCTCCCGCTTGACCCTGCTTCCTCCTTCCTTATTGCCCCCTGCTTCCCCTGTGTGCCTCTTTGCTTCCTCGCAGCCTGAGCCGGAGTTCCGCCCGTGCATGTCCAAGGTGGTCAGGGACCTGTGCCGCAGAGTGAGGAAGACCCCTGCTGCCACTGCCGCCACCAGCAGCAGCACCAGCACCCAGCTCGGGCCCAACGCACTTTGATGGCGTTTGTTAGGCTGACTTGTGTGGCAGCTCAGAAATGGACCGTAGCCGGAGAGATTGCAAGGTCAAGGTCCATATGGCCTCGACCATCACTACCGCCACCGCCACCACCACTGCCACCGCCACCACCACTGCCACCGCCACCACCACCATAGCCATCACCACCGCCACCACCAGTAGCCAGCTTGCCCCTGATGACTTTCAAGGTGGCTCTGAATAAATAAACCCGGCAGTGCCGGCAGCACCAGCACCACCAGCAGCATCGGCAGGAGGCAGCTTGCCCCAGATGAATCTGTTCTGACCCTCTCATACTCCCAACCTCTCAGTTCTCTCTTGTCCTTAGCCTATGCATGGCTCTCGAGTCTCGACCCTACTAGCGACATGTCTGATGATGCCTCGTGACCATCCAACAGCCCACACCTATAGTGGAGCGATGGTGGAAGAAGGCATCAGGTTTGAACATGAACAATGTGTGCGGAATATATGGAGCGAAAAGCTTAGGGTATGTGCATCATGCATGCACAAGCTGTCTTGTTGTTGTGCATGTGCTGAGAAGTTCGTGATTGTCTGTGAGCATGTGTATGCATTGGTGATGTAAGATTGCAACCTACTAACATGAGTTGTCTATTATTAATCCTGACATCTTTAGTATCACGTTGACTTGCAATGATGTTATCGGAAGGAAGATGCTTCTTAGCGAGGATTCGTCCTTTTGGCATGGCGGGATGAACCCTTTCACTTCTGGCATGGGTCAGCGCTGACGTGGCTGTGCGTCAGGGGCCTGACAACCAACCATCCGCGTCCTGCGGCGGACAATTGTACGCACACCACCACCATGCGTTCTCAAATACTCTTCGCAAGTCATCGTAACTGTCGCCAAAGTTCCTCCAATCAGCTTCGTCGCTTCAAAATATGTTTTCGTTCGATCGACTCTCGGAACTTTGCCACCCTTCGATGTACAGTACAAATTTCCTGGTCAACTTTCGTCGGACCCAGCCCTGAACATCACCTTCCGTCAAAACTAGCCGTTATCAATGGCCGACTGTTGGAAGCTCATGAATTCAGTTGCGTCGGTGCATTTGTATTCAGTTCGGCATAAAATCGTTTTGCTTCGGTCTTCGATGTTTCAGTGCGGCTTCCTGACACGGAAGATAGGGCTTCTCCCCTCCTCACTCGTCTTTCTGCCATCAGTCCGAGTTCACTGCGTTTGCCCTGTTGTTGACACACTCTGAGAAGCTACTGCGTTGTCATCAGCAGTTCCAAGTCGTCGTTCTGCTCCCGCAGCAGCGTATCGCCATAGGTTCCGCTTAGCAGTTCAGCCGCAGGTGTTTTTTGTCCGCCTTGGTGTAGCTGTTCTTCTTAGTACGAAATATAACAACACAGCTTCACTCTTATCCGAGACACATCCCCTCCTCCTCATCGTTTTTCCATCCATCGCGTTTTGTAACGGTTCACTTCGAGCAAGGTTCTCTCGTTACTCTAGAGACGGAAGAATCCATGATGGACAGTTGGATGGATAAAGCATGGTTGGTAGATGCGTGGAGCAGGCAAGGAATCACCCCTCTTGTGTTCGCCGGAAATGGAACAGACGGCGATGTCGGAGAGCTCGAGAAGGACGCCTATGAAGGCCTGGCAGCATCGTACGCGTTTGTGGGGATCGTTGCCTTGGTGCGTGCTGGCTTTGTTGTTTTTTTTTAGACGCTGTTTTTTTCTGATTTTGTTGTCATGCACGCTTTTAATATTTTTAATTCGACGATAGATTCACGCAATAATGCCGAGAAATCTATCGCCTAGCCCAGGTTCAAGTGACACTACTGGGAGTTCCCGAGTACGCCTTTATTTTGAAGCACCTTAAAATCTTCTCCATTGCAATGCTTCTTATACGTCAACGCTGCAGGTGCAACTGGCTCGGATTCAACTGAGAGTTCCTGAGTACGGCTGGACGACACAGAAGGTGTTTCATCTCTTCAACTTCGTTCTCTGCGCAGGTCAGTATCTAGTTACCTCGCCACACTGCCACATGTTATGCTTTATCCCGGATTGCATTGGTGAGACATGCAAAAGCGAGTACGGCTGGAAGACAGTGACTAGCTTCCTTGTTAAAGCGAGGCATCTGATCATTTTCTTTGTGTGCGAAGGTCTGTGTCTTGTTATCCACGTGTCTAACCCTGACCATGTGTGTGTGTGTGTGTGTGTGTGTGTGTGTGTGTGTGTGTGTGTGTGTCTGTGTGTGTGTGTGTGTGCGTGTGTGTGTGTGTGCGTGTGTGTGTGTGTGCATGAGGTGGTGGTTGTAATGTTCTCTGCTTTAGATTATCTGCATATCACGGGGTTGTTAATACAGTGTACACAAATGCGCCTCCACTTTTGCAACATCTTTTTGAAACCTCTGCACATGACACGACATGGTCATTCGTTTCTCTTTCCCCTTTTCACCTTCCACCCGCCTCTCCTCCCTCTCCCTCTCGTCCACCTTCCCTTGTGTCTGCAGCCAGGTGTGTGGTTTTCCTCTTCTGGGAGCAAATCCTGGGCATCGATGACTACGTGAGCTCCATCCCTTCGGTGCCAAAAAAATAGACGCTTCTCAAATGGTTTTCCCTTTTCGAAGCAAGTGCAGGGCATTCAAGAGCATGTGAGCTCCATTGTTTAGCTCGCTTTTCTGTCGCGGAATTTTGCATCAGCTTTCATGTCATTTCATGCCATTTAGCTGGTTTTAGTTTACAATCTTGCCTAACTTTCCTGTTGCAGGTGTTAAAAGTGGCCATCTTGGACGTTCCGAGTCTCTTCTTCTTCACCACGTACACACTGCTCATCCTATTCTGGGCAGAGATTTACCACCAGGTGTGTAGCTTTGCTTTGATGAGACTCAAAAGTCACATCAGGTGTTACTAGTTGCAAACTTGGAATCACTGGGTCCTTTCTTTTTCACCACGTACACGCTGCTCATCCTCTTTTGGGCGGAAATTTACCACCAGGTGTGTACAAGCAGCAAGGTTACCTTTGTGTTGACTTTTCTCTAGACTTCTGAATCGTCAAGGAAGTTATTTGTTACCATGCACACGCTGCTCGTCCCCTTCAGGGCGGAAAATTACCACCAGGTGTGTATCCTCAGCATGTACTTTACTGCTCTGATACGGGACAGTAAAGAGGACGGTGAATGCAAGGAGGAGGGACGGGTGAGCAGGGCAGAGAAATGGGAGAGGAAAAGGAAGAGGAGGACGTACTTACTTGGGGAAGGAAAGCATTGTCAAGTATGTACCGTCAGCATTGTATTGTCAGTTAACTACCGGCTATACACCATCACTGATGACAAAAACCCTTTTGAGCCTTTTGAGCAGACGCGTATTTTACCTCCCACTCGACTTCCTTTGCTTTTTCTCTCTCTCTCTCTTTTCGTTTTTTTCTTTTGTCGCTTGTTCCCCCTTGTTCCCTCGAGGCCCGAGACATACAATCAGCGGATCTCTGCCGAACGTTCTGCATCTTGAAGCGCCTCAAAAGCACTCTCCCCTTCCCCCCCCTCCACCCCCCGCGGTTGCTGGTCTCCCCTAATCCCTCAAGGCCCGAGGCGTACAGTCGGAGGATCTCCGCCGTACATTCTGCATCTTGAACGCTGCAATCTATATCCTACAGGTGCGTACAGTAGCAGTGCAGGAATCTTAGTTTGTGTTCATGCATGTCGTTGGGTTTCCTAGTGTTTTAGCAGGTTGCTCGTGGCTGTGGTTTAATTTCATGTGCTCCAGTCAGTCATTTGTGGCTGTTGTGGTTGGAGAAGCATGTTCTAATCACATGCTTGCGAAACCATCACATTATCTGCCTGCTATGCCTACTAAACCACACAATAATTTTGTGGTAAGTACCAACCCTTGCCATATTTCTCTGGTACGTCCTTGTATAAATACATGTCTTTATCGTACATTCATGATTCACATTCATGCTTGCCTGCATGCACACATGCCCACAATCCCTCGCTTCAGGCTTGTGCATGGATCTACATGGAATTCGTGCCACAGCATGCAGAACCACTCATTCTCCTCACCAAGCTCTTTCGAGCAGGTAGCAGGCAGAGGAAGTGAGAGAGCAGGTAGCAGGCAGATTTTATGTGGCTTTTGAGTCGGCTCATAATATACCTCCTTCGGCACTGTTTCCGCATTTCCTCCATACGTGAGGCCTTGTTGGCTGAATTCTCAGAATTTCCTCCCATGCTTGCCCTCACTTCCTCTTAACCCCATCATTCCTTCGTTACCCCCTTTTTTTTTTCTCCCTGTCTCCGTCCAGGCGTGGCATTCACTGCGGCATTTGGTTTCATGCTTTATGGAGGACGGTGAGCCTAGCCGCAGACAGATTATCTTTTTTCTTTCTTTCTTTTTTGTCCCTTCCGTTGCCTCATACTAAAGCTGCCCGTCTTAATTGCAGAATCAATTTTATGGTTATGATTTCGTTCGTGTGGTTGCAGGCTGTTTGTCACGCTCAACACACTTTTGAGTCGACTCAACAGCATGTCATTCTGTGTGGTTGCAGGCTGTTTGTCATGCTCAACACGTTTCCAGTGGAGTCGAGAGGGAGAAGAAACAAGCTGATGGAGGTGGGTTGTGGATGTATAATGGTGGGCGGGATGAATGCTCCTGTGCTCCGAGCTGACTCTTGAGTTGACATAAGAGTTACCAAGTTGATGGTGGTGGTTTGTGTTTTTGAGACGTCTCAAAAATACACTTTTTACACCAAGTTGATGGAGGTGGTTTGTGTTTTTTAGACGTCTCAAAAATACACTTTTTACACCAAGTTGATGGTGGTGGTTTGTGTTTTTTAGACGTCTCAAAAATACACTTTTTACACCAAGTTGATGGTGGTGGTTTGTGGATGTTGAAGTTATAGGACGATTGCTCTGTGCCTCAAGCTGACTTCTGAGTCAATGCATCCCTTACCCCGCTATTGTAGGTGAGCTTTGAATGATGGAGTGATGGGATGAATGCTCCTGTGCTCCAAGCTAACTGCTGAGTTGACACAGCAGTTCCCAATATGATGGATCTAAGATCTGTGTGTATTGAGACCACGAGTGTTGCTTCGCTCCTGTGATGTGATTTGTTGTCTGGATGGCGTTTTCTCTGTCCGTCCTTTCCCTCTTGCTCCGCCCCCTTTTCCAGGTGGGCTGCGTCACAGCCATCGGCTTCACGAGCTTCACGATTCGAGCATTCATCGTGAGTTCGGGAAGCGTCATTACCATTATATGACAGCGACTGTCGTGTAGGAATGCCTCTGAGGAGTGGGATTGGGGGATTCATCGTGAGTTGCTGCTATTCATGGCATGTTGGGGTTTTGAGGCGAGTTGAGATTGTGGCGTGTGATGTGTTGGGGTTTTGTGATTGTTGCTGCTTCTATCTATCAATCTCTTCTCTCCTTTGTCATCTGGCTTTTTATATATAAATCTATATGTGTGCTGGCTGGGTTTTGTGGATAGCCGAATAACAGGGATATCTCAACGTCTCTTTCCGTGTGATGGCCATTTCAGGTCGCTTTCTCAAGCATCAGTGAGCGAGTTCCGCTGGATGAAGTCAAAGCTCCGGTCTTCAATGTGATCTACTACATGGTATGCACATGAAGATTTGAGTATTTGAATGCATGTGCGCGCTTGGGTCTGGGTCTGTTGCGAGGTCAGGTCAGCTTTGTCTGTTTATTCCGAGCTTTTACATAGGCTATTTGCAATGTACTGTACTGATGTCTGCTACTCCGCAGGCTGTGGAAGTCGTACCAACCATCCTTGTGTTGTACATCCTTAGGAAGCTTCCTCCCCGGCGACGTTTCAACACACAGCCGTTGCAGTAGATGCTAAGTGTCTGGGTTCGTGCTTATTCGTCGGGGGTTTAGGCTGAAATCTTTGTTTTCGTTTTGCACTCTGGATAGTGCATCCGCCAGCATGTACAGCAAAATGTATTTGCATAATGTAAATATGTAGAGGTGCATGCATGCACTGCATAGTACGGTATTGTATGTCCACCGGTGTACATCATGGTTTGAGGGCATCCAATCATTGGTTGATGCAAACCAGAGTATCATGATTAAAGAGATGGAACTACAAAACCATGAACGCAAGTCCAGAGTACAGTAGTCAATAATGTAAGTATTGCACTGTAGACCCTCTGTCCCTACAATCATGACCCCTACACGTTCCCTAGAAGCCCTAGTAGGGGCTTCACATTCTTGAACTTTTATATGCGAGCATCACCAGCAGGGTCTTCCTCCTATGAAACACGAAGCCCTTGTTGCTAGTGCAAGAATGGCCAGAGTACGCACCTCTCGGCCAACCTCACACACTCAGACCCCACCCTCATCTCCTTCCATCCAACCCCACCTCCCTGGAGCCAGTAAGGACAAACAAAGTCATTCAATCAGTGAACCTAAGCTCCAACCATCCTTCCACCCTACTGTCCTTCCACTTCCACAGCCCGGAACTTCCTTCCGTCTACTCTCCCATCTACCCTCGACTCGACCCTTCCACCTGCAAATGCTAACTGCTTCAAGGTTCCAGCTTCAAGGAGCCACATCACCTTCTAGTGTGTGCACCCCCCATTGTCCTTCAACCCCTTCATCTCCACATGCTATCTGCTTCAACATTCCAGCATCAGAGAGCCACAGCACATTTTATTGCGTGCACCCGTCATGCCTCCCATCGTCCTTCAGACCCTACACCTCCACATTCTAACTGCTTTGACTTCCCAGCTTGGAGGAAACACAGCACATGCTAATGTGTGCACCCTTCGCGCCTCCCATCGTCCTTCAAACCCTCCACTTCCACATTCATCTGCTCCTCCTCTGCTCCTGCCTTCCCGCTCCTGTGCGCTATCCTGTCCCACATCCTCTTAGCGAATTTCGTCTTAGCGAGGATGGGAATGAGCGTGAGCACTCCCAGCAGGCAGAAGATGGCGATGGTGGCAGGATCGTAGAGGTCTGAAACGGAGTTGATTGTAGAGAGTACGCACCCAGCCTTCACTTGTATCACATTGTACGGGAAGAAACCCAGGAATGTGCCTATAACAAAGGTTGGAAAGGGAAGTCCGACCACCGGAGCACAGAGGTTGATGACCCAGGAGGGAAGCACGGGTGTGATTCTAAGGAAGATGATATAATAAACGAGGCAGCTCTGGTGGCGCTGGACTTCGCGTCGCAGCCAATCGCAGCGCTCCGTGAAGTACGAGTACACCACGTCGCGAAGAATAAAAAGCGATACGGCGTAGGAGAGGCACGCGCCGATGGTTATAAAGAGCGAGATTGTAAAGAGGCCGAGTGGGAAGCCGAAGAGCGACCCAGCTAAGATGTTGCAGAGGAGGGTTCCCGGAATTAGGAAGGTTTGAATAAAGAGGTAAAAGTTGACGAAAGTGAAGTACACTCTTGTAGGGTATGCTGCCATGTAGAGGTTGAGTGTAGATCGCATGGATTGGAGGTCTGAGATACTGTGGGGGATGTGGAGCGTTGCGTATGCGACAGTTGTCGTATTGCCGTTGGAAGATTCGGAACTAGACGGATATGGATTCGATTCTGTCGAAGATGCGTTGAAGAGAGGATTATCTGGTGCAAATAACGACACGCTGCCCCCGCCGATGCTGCTGGTGGTGGTGCTGCCGTTGGCGGGAAAATCTTGACCTGAAGGATCCACAACTAGGGTTCCGTTGCTCGGGCTGCTCCCGTTGCTGCTAAAGCTGCCCGGAAAATTTCCGCTGTTCATGAACCCGTTCCCGTAAATGCCGCTGAGTTCGCTCCCATTGGCTGCGACTCCACCGAAAGGCGTCGCAGGCGACTCCGGCGACTGCAATGCGATCTGAACGGTGGCGATAGACGGCAGCGTTACGAAGCTAACGACGACGATCAGCGACCACCCGAGAAAAAGCAGCAGGAGGCAGGAGAGCCGGCGACATAATTCCGAACCGACGCCCACGGAAGCAGGCGAAACGTCAGGATAGCCGGAGATTGCGACTATGGCCGGATCTTCAACGGATTTCGGTCGAAGCACGACGGTGCTGCAGTCGCTGCGACAACCCCCCTTACTGCCGCAACAGTCGGAGGTGATGGAGTCGGGAGTGATAGAAACGGGGTCCAGTGTGATAGTAACGGTGTCGTCCCTGATCGGTTTTAACCTAACGTGGGCGGAGTCTACATTAAGACAATGTATCCTGTCGCTGTTGCCGTCGCTGCTGCTTCTTCTGCTGCTGCAGCCACTTCTGCTACCGCCGCCACCGCCGCCGCCGCCGCCGCCGCCGCTGCTGGCGCTGTCGTCGAAGCAGTGACTGGAGTCGAGGCCGAACGGGCACGTGACGAAATCGGCGTGTTCGTCAGCGTCGCTTGCTACTCCGCCGGGGTTCAGCCGCGCGGTGCTCGGCGAATCCGGATCGCGTACGTGCGACATTGGGCTCGGCGACGTGCGACGTGCGACAGGAAGTCCGATGGGCAACGATGATTCGCCTGCGGGGACGTCGGCTTTCTTACAGAATTAGTCGACGTGCAGGGATAGATCGCAAACTTCTACGTAGAAGATGATGAATTATAACCTAGATGAGACCGCATATTAAAGTTCAACAACTCCGCGAGCATAGGGCTCGAGCCAAGGAATGAGGGAAGGACGGAGGGTGGAAATTTGGCGAGAATCCGTGCATGCTGTGTCGAGACTATCGGCCGAAAATGCAACAAGCCGCTGGCACTAACAAGCGAATTAGTCGGGCTTGAAGTCTTCACAGATGATGCCTAGAAACTAAGGAAAAATAATCGAAGCAGACATGTTAGTACTAAAATAGATAAAGACGGGCAAGGAAAGTATTTTAGGCCAAGAAGACGGAAGTGTCAGTGAGTAGGGTTCTTGCGGAGAACTTATCGGCAGGCCAGGTATGGTCGAGGGACCGGCACCGCCGCACAGGTTTGTTTACCGAGCTTGCTTGCCTCGGCAGGGACTCGACAGACTCAGGGAAACTGGTTGGGCAACCACGGTGTGGCTGGATGTGATTTTCTTACCTACTGCTACAGTATTGCAGATACTTTCAGCTAAACAGCGCTGAACATGCAGCTTGGAGTTCGGGCTGGAGGTTGGGCGTTGCGGAACTTGGTTCGGGTGGCTTGGGAACAATGGAACTGGTTCGGGAACATGAGGTGTGGTTTGTTCAGGCAAGCGCGACGAGGCACAAGCCCTGGTTGGGTGAAAGCAGGCGCCGAACGCGGACCAGACCTGCACCGAACCCAGCGGGTAGCTGCGATGGCTAAGGCGCAAATGATGCGGCGGACTCGCGATTCGGAAAAAGAGTGAAAGCGAGCGACAGGTAGGGATGCACGGGTTTGGTTTGGAAAATAGGCAGGGGAAAGGAAGACTGGATGGGACAGGGAAGGGGGAGGGGAGAAAATAAAGGGGAGACGGCTCAGGCTGGGATGTGATCTGTGATGGTTAGGGAACCCTCTCAACAAGGGACGGTGTCAGAGCGTCATTATTGGGCTGTCGAACCTCTGACGACGAACCCAAGTTGACTTGACAGGCTGGGTAACGTTCACCTCACCAAACGCGTTTTGACGAAGCTCAGCCATCATCAACACATCACCAACCAGTGGATTCGACAAGCGCAGACGCTTTGTTCGCGTTAAAATGGCAGCGAAGGAATAATAGCAATCAGGCCCCTTACGTCTCGCGAAAGCTCTACCATCTGAGCGCTGGGACAAACGCTAGTATTGTCAAATTATTTCTGAAGTGAAGCATTGCAACGCAGGGCCGAGGAGGCTCCTACATAGATTTTGCTATTGCCCTCATAAATGACTGGCACAATTGGTAAAATCTCAAACATACAAATATCATCCCTCCATCAAGAACATCTTCTTTTCGCCTATCCATATCGCACGATTGCAGATGCCCACGTAAGGCCAGCACCGAAACCAGCCGTTGCGATAACGTCCCCGGACTTCACTTTACCACTGCGCACAGCTTCGTCAAGAGCGATGGGGATGGATGCTGCACTCGTGTTGCCGTAATTGGCCACGTTTGAGATCACCTTCTCATGAGGAATGCCCATCTTAGTTGCAACAGCGTCCATTATCCGTTGATTGGCCTGGATGGTTCCACAGGGGGAGAACAGCAGTTAGTTGCAGAACAGTGACGCGCACAAAACCAAGTGGCATGGCAAAGAGGGTTCGACACGGACCAGAGGAAATAGGTGCAACTGCAGGGCTTAGCTGCACGGCACAGACAGTGTGTATGCCTATGTTGATACAATGTGAAGTGGTGATGTGAAAGTCTGGAATGCAAGTGAGAGGAACTGCACAATGAGCCGAAGGTGTGGGACATTTTGGCAAGTCCAAGCGATCTTGGTACGTTGGTGCTGATTGAATTTCTCCAACTGCTCTGCTTCCAGACCGTACCAGAAGAACAAGTTACCTGATGTTTTCATGTGCTACTTGAGTGCATACCAAACAAGCCAGCTACCTGATGCAGCAGAAGCCAGTCAATGTCATCCGTTGAAAGCTCTGCCTCCTGAAGCGCTGCTTGTAGGACCTGCAGGGACGAGAGGCAGGGTGTGGTTGTTTGAGGGAAGGAAGAAGATGTGAAGGTGAAAAATGGAAACATACGGTGGGCCCGGAAGCTGCATGTATGGCATGACGGGATGAGGGGGACCAGGGAGAAGGGGAAGAATGGGGCATAATGGGAAGCGATTTCAACAGCACGCGCAACACATCCGTACTTTGAGGGGGGCATGTCACAGTGACGACTTTTGAGGCGCCTAAAAAATCGGGATGAGGGGGACCAGGGAGAAGGGGAAGAATGGGGCAGAATGAAAGAGATTTCAACAGCATGCGCAACACCTCCGTACTTTGAGGGGGGGCGTGTCACAGTGACGAGAGTCACTGTAGTGAAAGCTCCATGAGAGCTATGTTTGTTTGTTTGTTTGTTTTTGGCAACAAACCAGAGGTCATGATTCCTGCCCTTCTCGTTTGGCTGCTGTGGGGCATTGGCAGTGATGCTTGTCTTCGACTTACAGGCCGCATTGCACACCTGGGGCACGCATTGCATACCTGGGGCACGCATTGCATACCTGGGGCACGCATTGCATACCTGGGGCACGCATTGCGTACCTGGGGCACGCATTGCATACCTGGGGCACGCATTGCATACCTGGGGCACGCATTGCATACCTGGGGCACGCATTGCATACCTGGGGCACGCATTGCATACCTGGGGCACGCATTGCATACCTGGGGCACGCATTGCATACCTGGGGCACGCATTGCATACCTGGGGCACGCATTGCATACCTGGGGCACGCATTGCATACCTGGGGCACGGATTGCATACCTGGGGCACGCATTGCATACCTGGGGCACGCATTGCATACCTGGGGCACGCATTGCATACCTGGGGCACGCATTGCATACCTGGGGCACGCATTGCATACCTGGGGCACGCATTGCATACCTGGGGCACGCATTGCATACCTGGGGCACGCATTGCATACCTGGGGCACGCATTGCATACCTGGGGCACGCATTGCATACCTGGGGCACGGATTGCATACCTGGGGCACGCATTGCATACCTGGGGCACGCATTGCATACCTGGGGCACGCATTGCATACCTGGGGCACGCATTGCATACCTGGGGCACGCATTGCATACCTGGGGCACGCATTGCATACCTGGGGCACGCATTGCATACCTGGGGCACGCATTGCATACCTGGGGCACGGATTGCATACCTGGGGCACGCATTGCATACCTGGGGCACGCATTGCATACCTGGGGCACGCATTGCATACCTGGGGCACGCATTGCATACCTGGGGCACGCATTGCATACCTGGGGCACGAATTGCATACCTGGGGCACGCATTGCATACCTGGGGCACGGAGGTGACAGCAAACTTGTAGACCTCCTTCCCGTTCATCACTATGGGCGTCGCCACCGCCCTCCCTGCAATGGACCCACTCTCTATCGGTGCTGGCGTCACACTGAAGCACGCGTGCAGGTGCCTGGCGAGGGCGCATTAGGGAAAGGACAGGGGGAGGTTTGCGGGGGACGTATGGCCTAGAGTCGAGCAAAGAAGCTTGCTGCCTCCCTGCTCGAGCCAGCGTAGAGCTGCAGCAGGCTGGTACACTGGAAGAACATGTGAGGAGTCAGTCAGTACATTTGAAATCGGTTGTTAGTAACAGATCCGTTTGTATGCATGCCTGCTCTTTTCCGAGCTGTCGCTTTGCCGAAACATGGTGCTAACCATTACTGCTAGACGCTTGCAGTCCGGTTTCGAGCAGCACACCTCGAGAACCAGATGCCCCTGAACCATGTACCATGAGCCACGCCTGTCACCATGACAATAGAACCCCAGCAAGCCATCACCACTCTTGCTCTGGCCTTGCTTCGAAAGGAGCAGTGTGCTCTGACCAACCTATCCACTCAACACTCTACCTTCGTTCCTCAAGGTCCTGCTGAGTGCTACCCTAGCAAGCCTACCTGTTTTTTAGGAATTCTAAAAAAACAGACTCTGCTACCCTAGCAATCATACCTGGAGCCAGCGCCGTCGCTGTGCATGTCAAACCCCAGCATGCCGTCGCTCTCCCCCTCTGCTGCAGCCTGCAGACCCCTAAGAAAGACTACCCATCCATCCAGCTTACCTTGATCCCCCTAGAAACTGCCGAGTGCGACCCTAGTAGCCCCACCTGGAGCCAGCGCCGTCGCTGTGCATGTCAAAGCCCAGCATGCCGTCGCTCTCCCCCTCTGCTGCAGCCTGCACCAGCACGGCCCCACAGCCATCGCCAAACAGAATGCACGTGCCCCTGTCCGACCAGTCCACGTATCGGGACAGCCCATCCGCTCCCACCACAAGCACTCGCTCATACCCGCCTCCTGCAGAGTTGATTGGTTCAGCGAATAAAAGTGGACAAGTGGGGAGCATAAGCAGAGAGCATGTGGAGCAAGACTTGAGGAGAAGTCCACGTGCTGAGGTAAACTGTGCGACCAGCCCATGTATCGGGACAGCCCATCCGCTCCCACCACAAGCACTCGCTCATACCCGCCTCCTGCAGGGTTGGCTGGTTCAGAGCATAAGATGGGAGACACGAGGGGCATAAGCAGAGAGCAAGAGGAGCAATTAAGAGAAGTCCACGTGCTGAGGTAAACTGTGCGACCAGTCCACGAATCGGGACAGCCCATCCGCGCCTACCACAAGCACTCGCTCATACCCGTCCCCTGCAGAGTAGGTTCAGTGGCAGAATATGGATGGACAAGTGAGGAGAATGAATACGAAGCAAGAGGAGAAGTCACATACTCCATAAAGGGGGAGGGGAATGTTTCGAGTTAACAACAAACACTCACCACGAGCTGCCTCTTGCGGGATTGGATTAATCATAAATGATGTAAAACCTTGTGAGGGGTAGGAGGGGATAATTTCTGTGTGCAGTCAGTTATGTAGCCACAAGTGGGGAATTATATGGACATGACTGCAACTAGCATGAGGCATTATTTTTCTGAACCGCAGTACGTACAAACATGCAAGGACTCAGGTGGTACCTTGGATGAACCGGGAGGCGGTGACAAGGCCGAGGACAAAGCCACTGCACGCTGCAGTGAGGTCGAACGCCACAGCTCGTTTGCAGCCCAGGTCCCGTTGAACCTGGCAGCAGGGGAGTGAGAGAAGCAGATAATTAGCAGTCAGATTTCTGAGTCGACTTAACAAAGTCTCTAAAGCCACTGCACGCTGCAGTGAGGTCAAACGTCACAGCAGCCCAGGTCCCGTTGAACCTGGCAGCATGGGAGCAGGAAATGGCTGGGAAAAGGTAATCAGCAAACAGGGCTCAAGAGCAGATTGACAGAGGGGTGGTTGAAACCAGAACGAAGAAGGGGTGAATTGCGAAGGGGACGCGATACGGCATAGCGGAATCTATGCACGAACGATGCTCACCACGCACATTCCACGCTTCATGTTTTGAAGGTTGATTTGCAGACTTTGGCAAATCGCCGCGGAGACTCGACTCTACAACAATGGTAACCCGCGGGTACATCAGCAACTCACAATGCATCTGTGACCGCGTCTTAGATTGAGCTCGTGACGTGTGTTCGAATACGATCGTCTAAAATCTCATCGTCGGGGGTTGACTTGTGAGTATCATGGTAACCAGCAATCGCAGCTGCAATCCACGAAATTGCGCATGAAACTCACCAGGCAACCACGGCTTAAGACATTGTCGTTGTCATCGTCGCAAATGACGAGCAAAAGAAGATCATGGTAACCAGTGCCGTAACAAAAAATCTTCAAAAATTCCGCATAAAACTCACCAGGCAACCACCGCCGAAAATGTCGTCGGGCGTTGATGTGCAGAAGATGATCAGGTCCACGTCAGCAGGGTCCACGCCAGCCATCTCCAGAGCCTTTCGCGAAGCCTCTGTAGCCAGGCCGGTCATCGACTCGTTCTCTGTGCCACCGCAATCATGAAGGGAGAATCAAGAAGACAGAAAGAGACAAGCGCCGGGAGAGGGGGACAGGAGAGTGAGGGTGGTGGCTTTCGGAGTTTGTGGTGAGAAAGCGCGACAGAGAGCGGATTCAGGGAACTGAATTTCCAGGAAATTTCTTTCGCGTTGTTTCTTTGGTTCGGTCTTTTCGTAGATATGACATACGACACTGGTATAGAGCATGTTACGGGTGCTGGTTACGCCAAGATTCAACAGCTTACCAGAGAGGACATGGCGATTCCGAATGCCGGTACGGGTGGCGATCCATTCGTCAGACGTTTCCATCAGGGTTGCGAGGAAATCATTGGTGACGATCTTCTCTGGCACTGCGGAACCAGTTCCGATGATTCGAGAACCTCGGCCAGTCTTCCTGCGGGATGGACATAATAATTTGGAATCGCACGGTTGTGCATGAGTACAAGTGGCGAAAAAATCACAAATAGGATTCGCAGATGAGGGAAGGAAATGTTGATCCGTTCTGAGAGACGACATTTGGTGACGAGTCATCGAAATGTGTGATTCATTAATGTTACACTCCGCGCTGTTGCAGATTCTCCTAGATATCACCTATTTCTATGATTCACCTCTTCCGAGTTTTTTTCTCGCCGGAGTCAGCAGCCGGAGGCTCTGCGGTGGCTGAATTCACCACATTCAATGCTCCTGTGGAAGAAGCTTTCAAGGCCTGGCGTTGCCATGTTCTGGAGCTCGATCCAGACAGAATCAATTTGCCGTTTCCGCGAACAGCAGCAGACGACGAGAATCTGTTATTCTGACTAATGAGATCGCTGCCTCTCTCAACAGACGCACAGCGTATGGAGACAGAGGAGGCGGCACTAACGGCCTGGGCCATGTCTGCTCGGCTAATCGGGAACACCTGTTAGTGGATACTGGCACAGCACCACTCAGCGAAGCATAGGACGGCTGAACGGTTTGTCAGAACCGTGAAGACGGAAGAACGAAAGGATCAATCTAGGAGGCTATCTAAAAAGTTGAAGAGATGGCTACGCTGGAAGGTATTGTGCCTGCTGTGGCTGCCTTGGCCTGCTATGGCTGTCCAGACCAGTCTAGGAAGCACAGCAGATCTGTGCTAACAGTATGATGTGTCTATTGTCTAGCATAAGACCCACACGCATATGCCTCCAGGATAACCAGCTTGATCAAGAGGACCAGAGTGGTTACCAAGTCCGGATCAGGGTCAACGGGCTCATCTGGCTTTCATCCATCGGACGGTGATTAACACCAAACTGGGACTACCGAGGAGCATCCGGCCGTCAACAGAAATCCTCGAAATTTGCTGTTTCCACGGTCAGGAGGTTGGAGTGACGTCGGAGACGACATCCGTGACATGGCGACAATCGCGAGATTCGTATGTACGGCTCGTGTGTCGCTTAGGGATGATCACTCTTGCGAAAGCCATGATTGCGTGGCAAAGTTTTGATCAGATCCACGTCGGCACGCACCGCTACTGGGAAACTCGAGTCCCCATAAAAGTCCACAGGAAGGAAGCAAAGATACAAGCTCAAGGGTGCACGCAACACCTTTATAACTTCACAGTACAATCCATGTACATCAAATGTACCCTAACCAGTCTAGACAAACCTACAAATCACTTGCCCTATTGACAATTGTGAAACTGGAGAAGGAGAATCCCAACCTTCTCTTTGGAACTGTAGGTCTGGACGAGCTTTGCCCCTTCAATGTTGCTCCGTCACTATCGTTCTCAACTGTTGCCTGCAAATCACCTCCCTGAGAATTTGCTGCAGATGGAATGCCTATCATCCCACCACGATCCCCACTGTATTTTTGTTCGTGTTTTCTCACCTCAACAGTCCCAGAAACACCAGCAGAATCACCAACGCTTCTGCTCACATCACCTCCAGCACCACCAACACCAGCACCACCAACACCAGCACCACCAACACCAGCACCACCAACACCAGCACCACCAACACCAGCACCACCAACACCAGCACCACCAACACCTGCACCACCAACAGCAGCACCA
Source organism: Closterium sp. Yama58-4 (assembly GCA_947470075.1). Taxonomy (NCBI): domain Eukaryota; kingdom Viridiplantae; phylum Streptophyta; class Zygnematophyceae; order Desmidiales; family Closteriaceae; genus Closterium; species Closterium sp. Yama58-4. The sequence continues at coordinate 414,432 of CANIUD010000213.1, forward strand.
CCAACACCAGCACCACCAACACCAGCACCACCCAGACCTCCAGAGCTGAACGCATTAAAAGCAGCAAGCGCGTGGGTAGCAGCAGCAGCGGCAGCGACATTCCTAGTCGGCGTAAGCGAGAGACTGGTAGCAGTGGAGGTTCGGCTGAAGCTGAAGGCGCTGGTGGGAGTGTAAGAGGCCAGGGAGGATGCTAAAGAGGGAGGAGTGGAGAGAGAGGAGGGGATTACAGGACCGTCGGGAGTGGCAGAGGCCGTGGTGGTTGCGGTGCTGGTGGTGCTGGTGATGTGGGTGGAAGGTGGATGGGGTGGGCTGATGGCTGTTGTGCTGACCGTGTGCCGCAGGGGAGGAGGCCTGGAGAACGACGCACCGTCAGAGGGGAGGAGAGAGGAGGAGAGGGGAGGAGGGTAGCGGTGAGGAGAAACGCGAGGAGGGAATTGATGCATCAGCACTGTAATCGAATCCAGAGAGAAAAAAATCACTAGGCGATGACACTTGAATATAAAAAGGCTTATATATAGGGGCAGAATAACGAGCTGCAAGCCATGTAGGTGTATGCATTCAGGTGTGCGCAAAGTCACACTCATTGCACATCGCACACATACACAAATGCACATCGCACACATACACAAATGCACGTCCCACACATACACAAATGCACATCGCACACATACACAAATGCACATCGCACACATACACAAACGCATATCGCACACATACACAAATGCACATCGCACACATACACAAATGCACATCGCACACATACACAAATGCACATCGCACACATACACAAATGCACATCGCACACATACACAAATGCACATTGCACACATACACAAATGCACATCGCACACATACACAAATGCACATCGCACACATACACAAATGCACATTGCACACATACACAAATGCACATTGCACACATACACAAATGCACATTGCACACATACACAAATGCACATCGCACACATACACAAATGCACATCGCACACATACACAAATGCACATCGCACACATACACAAATGCACATCGCACACATACACAAATGCACATTGCACACATACACAAATGCACATCGCACACATACACAATTGCACATTGCACACATACACAAATGCACATCGCACACATACACAAATGCACATTGCACACATACACAAATGCACATCGCACACATACACAAATGCACATCGCACACATACACAAATGCACATTGCACAAATGCACATCGCACACATACACAAATGCACATCGCACACATACACAAATGCACATCGCACACATACACAAATGCACATCGCACACTGCACCATAGATCAAATATGCACGTTGCACAAGGCACACGCACCTCTCACTGCTTGCTCCTGTAGCCTCTGTCACCGACACACTCCTCCCACTACTGCCCAAATAATGCCCACCACTCCCCAACTGACGCCCACCACCTCCCACCCTCTCCTCTCCCTCCTCTCTCTCCTCTCCCTCCTCTCCCTCCTCTTCCTCCTCTTCCTCCTCCTCTTCCTCCTCCTCCTCTTCCTCCTCTCGCACACTCACGTCAAGCATGCTTTCACTGAAGCTGCTATTACCAGGAAACCTACTCTCGACAGAGCTGCTACCAGAAAACCTGCTCTCACAAGCATTGCTACCAGCAAACATGCTGTCATTGAAGCTTCTCATGCCTTGCCCCCGCAGAGTCTGCCTGGACAGCTGTCCTCTCCTGGACACTCCAGGGGAAGGGGTCCCTCTAAAAGCCCCGCCCCCTCCTTCGTTATAAGCACCCTCGCTGGTAAAACCAGGCCCTGCCTCGCTATAAGCACCACCAGCCAGTGCTAGCAATTTTGACCTAGAGATTGCTGCCTGTGGATCCTGCCCGAAACCCGCTGCTTGTGAGTCTTCTCCAGAGGAAGATGCCTGTGGATCTGCCCCACCCGCAAAGTTTTCAGTATCTGCCCCACCCGCAAAGTTTTCAGTATCTGCCCCACCCGCAAAGTTTTCAGTATCTGCCCCAACCGCATCCCTCTGTTGTTCTTCTGCCCCAGCCACCGCTCTCTGTGCGTGTGCCGCAGTAGCAACCCTCAGGGTTTCTGCCGCACGCGAAGGCAAGCTGGGCCTTGGCGATTGGGACCCCTCCTCCAAAGCCGGGCCTTTGCCTTTGTCTGAGGAGCATAGAGCTGCTGCTGCTGTAAGCACATCTGCCGATCTTGTATCTCTGACCAGCACATTCCCTGATCGTCCATCCCTGATCACCACACCTGCCGATCCTGCACCTCCATACCTGGTGAGCGCATCCATCCCATCTGCATTGGTCCGAGGGTTCATCGACAGGTGCCGAGACAGACCCCTTCCAGGTGGAACCTGGTGGAGGGCTCGACTGGGCAGGTCTGTGCCCTGCTGCAGAGGCAGACCGGACAGGTTCCCGCTAGACAGGTGCTTTCTGGGAGGAGGTTTGGACTGGCTTCGGCTGGAAGGGCTGGTGAGGCTAAAGGAGGGGCTGCTGTTGGTATACTTGAAGGTTTTGCTCTTGGAGAATGGGCGTGTCGTGGGGGTTTGTAGAGTGGGGTTGTAACGAGGGCTGTAACGGGGGTTTGTTGCAATAAGGGTTGGCGGGCGGTGGTGTTGTGGCGCGTGGAAACTGGATGGGCTCGTGCTGGATAGGTCAAAAGCAGCAGGGCTGCGCTTGAAGGTCCTGCTCTTGCTGAAGGGGTGTGGAGAGCGGGGAGAGAAGGCGTCTGGAAAGTGTGAGTGGGTCGCACAGGTAGCGGCAGAAGCAGCAGCAGCAGCAGCATCAGCAGCAGCAACAGCAGCAGCAGCAGCAGCAGCAACACTGGTAGGTGTTGAACCAACGGTGCCAATGGCAATGCCACGAGCATTGGAAGCAGCACCAGACGATACTGCTGCCATTGCAGCCGCAGCTGCTGATGTGCTCATGACTGTTTGGCTGTAACTAAGAACCCTTCCACTGTGGCTCTGACGTTGTTGGAATCTCATAGCATCAGCTGGGTTATTTGAGAGCATAGCCTGGATATTAGGGGTGTCAGGGATACTTGCCGCACTCCTGGTGTGTTGAAGGTTCCGGGAAGAGTCCAACCAGCGAAAGTTCCGTGAAGATTCGAACCGACGGAGATTCTTCTTGGAGAAATTGGGGCGCTGAAGGTTCCGGGAAGATGCGAGGCGCTGCAGGTTCCTGGAAGGCTCCGGGCGCTGAAGGTTCCTGGGAGATTCCATGCTCGGAAGATTCCCAACTGACCCGCGCCGGTGGTGGTGGTGGTGAATGCTGCTGCTGGGAGAGTCTAGTTGCTGCAGGTCCGGAACAGACCGGTTTGAGGCAGATCGACGGAGCAGCCTATCCGAACCTGGGGATGGTGATGTCATTCTGGAGGACGGTGACATCATCCCAGGGGATAGTAACGTCACTCTGGGGGCTGGTGACGTCATCCTAGGGGATGGTGACGTCACTCGGAGGGATGGTGGCATCATCCGAGGGGATGGTAATGCAAGTCTGGGGGATGGTGATGTGAGTCTGGAGGAGGATGGCGTGGGTACAGCGAGAGCCGGGAGATCCTCGTAGGATGCTAGGTTGCGCACACGGGTCCATTCCTCTCCCTGCCAGACCAATGAAAACAAGTGAGTGTGAGCATGTGAGTGCGAGTATGTGTGAGTAGGAGTGAGTGTGAGCATGTGAGTGCGAGTACGTGTGAGTACGAGTGTGTGTGAGCATGTGAGTGAGAGTACATGTGATGTGAGTACGAGAGTGTGTGAGCGAGCATGTGTGAGCGTGAGTGTGGGGAGGAAGAAGAGGGGGAGTGGGTGGGGAACGGGGACGAGAAGAAGAAAAAGGCAAGATAGCCACTCTGCTCTGCATGTGGAACTTCTTTTTGACTTCGCAGATTCTGCTCAGGCTGCTCCAATTTTTTTTTCCGGAGACACATGGCAAGCAATGTCAACAGAAGCTCCACAAACAAGCACCAACCAACCCACTCACCAGCTGGAACTTTTCCTTCAAGTTTGCCATTTTCGCTCGAAATGCCTCTAGCAGCGAAACAGGGGGGGCAGCAGAACCAGCTACCCCAGCTGCTGCCCCTGCTGCTGCCCCTGCTGCTGCCGCCGCTGCCGGCCTTGCTCCTAATCCTGCTCCTACTGCTCCTGCTCCGCCATCTGATGCAGCTCCCATATCCCTTCCTGCTCCTAATCCTGCTCCTGCTGCTCCACCTGCTGCTCCTCCTGCTAACCTCTCTTCCCTGGATAAACCTTCCCGAGATAAACCTTTCCCAGAAAAGCTTCCTCCAGATAAGCTTTCCCCTGCAAGACACTGCTCGTGGTTCCGGGATGAGCTGTTGGTCGGCAGATTGGCTGGAAACGGCACTGTGTATATCCCTGTTGCTGCTGCAGTAGCCACTGCAGTGGAGGAGGAGTAGGAGGCGGGGGCGGATGAGGAGGAGCAAGAGGAGACGGTGAAGTGGTGAGATGTCCCAAATATCCCTGTTGCTGCAGCAGCAGCTGCAGAGGAGGAGGTGGAGGAAGAGGAGGTGGAGGAGGGGAGTGGGGAGGGGGCGAATGCAGGTAGAGATGGGAGCGAGATGGGGAGCTTGAAGCTCAGATTGTGGTGTAGAAGGGAAGGAGACGGCTTCTTGGAAGCGTTTGAGAAGCTCTTTAACGAGGATAAATACTTGTGGGGAAACTGGTGGAGGGGAGAGGCTGGTGCTGGTGATGATGGGACTGCTGCTGACCCTGAAATATCCGGTGCTGCTGATGCTGCTGCTGTTCGTGGTGATGGTGCTGTTGCTATTGACGGTGATGCTGGGGCTGCTGCTGACCCTGAAATAACCGGTGCTGCTGATGCTGCTGTTGGTTCTGATGCTGCTAACAGTGCTGAGAGTGGTGATGGTGGTGATATTTCTGCTGAGCCTGACAAAGCTGCTGCTGATGCTGCTGCTGCTGCTGATGGTGGTGGTGACGAGGCTGCTATTGAAAACGATGGTAATCCTATCAAAGCTGCTGCTCTTGGTGCCGAAGCTGCCGATGCCTCCTTGCTTTTCGCCTCCTCCTCTTCCTCCTCTTCCTCCTCTTCCTCCTCTTCCTCCTCCTCAACACCTCCGTCTTCTCCATCTATTTTGCATGAATTGCTTTCCGTATCATCCCTTGCTGCCACGTCACACCCTTCCTTAGCTCCACCTCTATCTGCTTCATCCGTCTCTCCACCTGCTTCACCCGTCCCCTTATCTACTTTATCCTTCCGTCTGTCTGCTTCGCCGTTCTGCGTACCTGCTTCATCCTTCTGCTTCTCTGCTTCAGCACTGTTATCTCCACCTTTCAAATCAACCACACCATGCGACTTACCCTCACCCTCACCCTCACCCTCACCCTCACCCTCACCCTCACCATCGCCATCGCCATCGCCATCGCCATCGCCATCGCCATCGCCATCGCCATCACCACCACCATCACCACCACCATCACCACCACCATCACCACCAGGAGTATCTGCATCCTGCCACACACCCTCCGTCTCCACATCTGGTTCCCGAGCATCGCCATCGCCACCCATTGCCTTGCTGCTCAACCCCACCGGCCCTTCTGCTTCCTCACGCGCTTGCCCACCACCAACTGCCCTTCGATCCAACTCCACCACCCCTTCGGAATTCTCAATATTTGACCATTCAGCTGACTCAAAAGTCACCTCCTCAGCAGCAACCACCCTCTGGCTCAACCCCACCAGCCTTTCTAACTCCTCGAGAGTTGACCTTCCAGTCAACTCACCAGCCACCTCCCCACCATCCAATGCCATTCGATCGAACCTCACGGCCTCCTCAGGTTCGGCACGCCACGGGCCCCCACCGTTACCATCAAATCCGCCAGGCTGATTTGAGGGAGTGAAATTGCCCTCTGCCCCCACCTCCCTGAAAGCATCAGGCTTCAGCTCCCTGTCATCCAAACAGGGATTCCAAACGAAAAAAAGCAACGAGGCCAACACATGCGCAGAAAGGAAGAGAGGGGTTTTGAGTCAAGTTTTGAGGCGCCTCAAAACTATGGTAGAGGGGGGTTTTGAGTCAACTCAAGATGCAGAAGCACCTGGAAGTTCCAACAACCTGAGTCGACTCAAGATGCAGTCGAGTCGACTGGCCGCGTGAAGTGAGATGATATTCATGGCGCCCCAGATCCAACCCTCCATATCCAGTTGGGAACCACAAAGGAAATGATAAAAGAGATGTATTGAGACGTCTCAAAACGCCCCAGATCCAACCCTCCATATCCAGTTGGGAACCACAAAGGAAATCATATTCGCACTGCACACTCACTCACCCACCCACCCAGCCACCCAGCCACCCACCCAGCCACCCAGCCAGCCACCCAGCCACCCAGCCAGCCACCCAGCCACCCACCCATCCACCCAGCCACCCAGCCACCCATCCAGCCAGCCAGCCACCCAGCCAGCCAGCCAGCCAGCCAGCCAGCCAGCCAGCCAGCCACCCACCCACCCACCCACCCACCCACCCACCTACCCACCCACCTACCCAGCCACCCAGCCACCCAGCCACCTGTGCGCGCGGTGTCCTCGGTGTAAGATGATGGCGATATACGCAGCGCAGCACAGCAGGGAGAAGGCCCCGTAGACGATCATAAGGCCAGCCATGGTGGTGGCTGAGATCTGCACCTTCTCCACCATCACCGACGCTGCGTTGTCACAATTGGACGTGTTCTGATGTGGGGGTGTGTGGGGTGGGGGGTAGGGGGTAAACGCATGTTGGGACGGCATCAGGCCTGCCATGGTGGTGGCTGAGATCTGCACCTTCTCCACCATCACCGACGCTGCGTTGTCACAATTGGACGTGTTCTGATGTGGGGGTGGGTAGAGGAAGGAAGTCGGAAGGGGGTAGGAAGGGTGGAGGGTGAGAGAGTAGGGGAAAATCAAGGGAGGATGGGCTGTTGTAGTACGCAATATGCCTGCACCTTCTCCACCAACCAAAAGCAACACATCATCAGCACGATCAAACTACACGTCAGCAGCAGCAGCAGCAGCAGCGCGACAGTGCCAGGTCAGCAGCAGCAGCACGACAGTGACATGTTAGTAGGAGCAGCAGCGCACCTTAATGTATATGCTACGTATGCGCTGCATATGAGGCACCGAAAAACACACACACGTCAGCAGCAGCAACAGTGACACGTCAGCATTAGCACCTTGATGTACATGCTGCGAATGCGCTGCAGCTCCCCATTCTGTGCCAGCTCCAGCAGCGCCTGAGAGATGTCCGCGCCAAAGAGAGAGCCCTTCTGGAAGGCCTGATACGGGCAGAGGTGAAGACAAAAGCGGGCAGAAGAGGTGGAAGGAATGCAAAGGTCCGCTCCAGCAGCGCCTGAGAGATGCCCGCCCCGAAGAGAGATCCCTTTTGGAATGCCTGATGGGGGTGTGAAGGGGGAAAGAGCAGCAAAGGTCAGCTTCAGCAGCACATGTGAGTTGTCAGCCCAGGAGAGGGCAGAGAGTAAGGTGGAAGAAGGCGGAGGGGAGGGGCGACTTGGTTAAGGTGAATGTGGGGGTAGAGAGAGGCAAAGGTCAGCTTTAGCAGCGCATGGGAGTTGTCGGCCCAGGAGAGAGAACCCCTCCGGAGTGCCTGATGGGGGCAGAGAGGGCGAAAAAAAGGTGGAAAGGTCAGCTCTAGTGCATGCACCACCTCAGCGTTTGCCCATGCGCCGCCACTCACTTGGCAGTTGTGCGAGGCAAAGACGCTGAGGTAGGGGTCTCCGTCCACAATGATGGCCACCCGCTGCCATCACAGTGGCCTTTGTTGCTCACTACTATTGTGCCACGAGCTGCGATGAGAGCGTCTCTTGATGCTTGTCCAAGTCCATGCACCACCCAATGCTCACCCAAGAAACCAAGTTCCCAAGTCCCCCAGTGCCCCAAGGTGCCTGCCCCTAGTCTCGGTGCCTCCCTTGAGGATGTTGAAGGGATGGAGCTTTGAGCATGTTGAGGATGTTGGAGTGACGAGCTTTGCCATACACGCAAGAGGTTACAGATGCCCTTAAATGCCCCCAGGTGCCCCCGGCGGCTCACAAAGGCGGAGTTGAGGACGTTGAAGGCCTGGGAGGCGCGGAGCACTTGGCAGTACTGCGAGGCAAAGACGTTCAGGTAGGGGTCCTCGTCCACTATGATGGCCACTTGCTGCGATGAGAGCGCCTCATAGTAGTCCTTCTCGCTGTTCAGCGGCACTAGGCGGGACTGTGGGAGAGGGGCGGGGCAAGAGAGAGGGACGGGAAGGAGAGACGATATGAGGGCGGAGTGAAAAAACATGCAGGAAGCGACGAGATGAGAGCGCCTCATAGTGGTCTTGCTCGTTGTTCAGCGGCAGCACTAGCCGGGACTGCGGGAGAGGGGACGGGAGGAAGGAACGCGAGAGAGAGAGCGGGACGAGAGGGATTGGAAGGAGAGAGAGTGAAAAGAGGCCCGATGTCGCCCTGATTCTACTGACCCGGTGACCCGGTGACTTTTGAGACGTCTCAAAAGTCGGTGACCCGGTGGTCACGTGGGGCCCCACGTGAGCACTCAACTAGAAGATCAATACTCGTGTCACGTGGGGCTATCAATACTCGTATCTAACACCCACTCAAATGTCGTACCGGAGAAAAGCCAAGCTGAACGAGATAGCCGTAGACAAAAGAGCCGTACTGATAGCCCACCATCACATCGGACCCTGCCGCGTCGTATATGCTCTGGAAATATCAGTGGGAAACAGGGAACGCGGCAGAAAAAGAGAACAAAATACGAGAGTGTATCGCTGGCCTAAGTGAAAGAGCCGTACTGATAGCCCACCATCACTTCGGTTCGGACCCTGCCGCCTTGTAGATGCTCTGTGAGAGAGGGAGATGGGGAAGCGGGGGTGTAATGGGTAGCGTGAGAGAGAAAGGGGTGTCAAAACTCGGAATGACACCTGGAACGAACAGATATATTGGGAGCCGCAGCTTCTTTTAAATTGTTTCGCAGCTCGGAAAATTCGAGGGGGGGGAAAAAAACAAAGAAAGAGAAAGAAGAAAAGAAAGAAAAGCATGGACGCACGGATATTGGGAGCTGCAGCTTCTGGAGAACGAGAGCAGCAGTGAGGGCGGCGATGTAGGAGCTGGAGACGACAATCATGAGCGCAAACCACGTGACTGTGAGTATCCGACCGAGAGACGTCTTGACTATGCCCCTCACTGATCGTGGCAGGGGGATATGGGAGGAGGGTTGACGGGGAAGGGGGGTTAAGGGAGGAGAAGAGAAGCGGGGGAGTGGAGAATGAGGGCTGCAGTGAGGGCGGCAATGTAGGAGCTGGAGACGACAATCATGAGCGCGAACCACGTGACTGTGAGGAGCCGGCCGAGAGACGTCTTGACTATGCCCCTCACTGATGGCAGGAGGAAAGGAGAGGGCAGGAGGAGAGAATGGGGGAGGAGAGAATGAGCGAACCAGGTGACTGTGAGGAGGTGACCAAGCGACGTTTGACTATGCCCCTCACTGATGGCAAGCGGAAGGGGTGGGTGGGTGGAAGGAGGAGAGAATGAGCGAACCAGGTGACAGACTGTGAGGAGGCGGCCAAGGGCCGTCTTGACTATGCGGTCTTGTGACATATTCTCAGCGGTTATCTAAGTTTGCAGCTCGCTGAGAATATGTCAGAAGACTGACTGTGAGGAGGCAGCCAAGGGATGTCTTGACTATGCCCCTCACTGATGGCAATTGGAAAGGGTGGGTGGGAGGAGGGAGGAGAGAATGAGTGAACCAGGTGTCTGACTGTGAGGAGGTGACCAAGGGACGTCTTGACAATGCGGTTGTTATTTTACACGAGGTTCACTTCTCAGCGGTTTTCTAAGTTTGCAGCTCGCTGAGAATATGTCAATAGATTGACTGTGAGGCGGCGGCCAAGGGACGTCTTGACTATGCCCCCCCCCTCACTGGTGGGAGCAGGGGTGGGGTGGGGGGAGGGTGGTGGCCGGAAAGAAGAGGAGGGAGAGAGTAATGAGAGCGGCAGTGAGGGCGATAATGTAGGAACTAGGGAGGACACGCCAGTCGCGAGGGTGAGGTGTATTTTGAGGTGTATTTTAAGGGGCATTTCGAGGGGCATTTTGAGGCGCCTCAAAATACACCTCACTGCACGCGGGCGACAACGTAGGAACTATGGACGACACGAGAGTCGTGAGGGTGAACCAGGCAACTGGAAAAAAAAAAAAAAAAAAAAAAAAAAGGCAAAGCTTTTCTTTTGTGCCTTTTGATCGAATCAGACAGCTGGTTACGGCTGGCTTATTGATTCATTCATACCTTTTGCGAATCCAACTGGCGCAAAGGACATCCTGCACTCACACACCAAAAGAGAGCGGAAGAGGAAGAGAAAGCGAAAGTAACTTAATCCAGGTCACATAAGTATCTACAACTCATAGACACATATGTACAGGTGACTAAAGCCAAGTCTCTGATTGGACCTTGTTTTGAGTCGACTCAAAACGTAGGTATGCACTTTTTATGGACACATATGTACAGGTGACTAAAGCCAAGTCTCTGATTGGAACAAAACCCTCTCCTCATGCAAACCATATGTCCAGTCCATAACACACACCCACCCACCCTATGTCCTCCCATAAATCACCCATCATACCCCCTCCTCCTCCCATACTTCCCTCACCCACCATATGTACGACATGACTTTTGATTGAGGTGCCTCAAAAGCACCCACCACATGCAACCCACCCACCAGATGTACGACATGACTTTTGATTGAGGTGCCTCAAAAGCACCCACCACATGCAACCCACCCACCAGATGTACGACATGACTTTTGATTGAGGTGCCTCAAAAGCACCCACCACATGCAACCCACCCACCAGATGTACGACATGACTTTTGATTGAGGTGCCTCAAAAGCACCCACCACATGCAACCCACCCACCAGATGTACGACATGACTTTTGATTGAGGTGCCTCAAAAGCACCCACCACATGCAACCCACCCACCAGATGTACGACATGACTTTTGATTGAGGTGCCTCAAAAGCACCCACCCACCATATGTACGACATGGCTTCTTGGTGTGGCCGGTCGTAATCCCGCCGCAGCAGATGCGCGGGGTGGGAACTTTCCAGGAAGTAGAGAACAAGGCCGGTGAACACGATGAGACAGGCGAGCAGCAGCCACATTTGCCAGGAGAAGGGGCGGTAGGAGATCCAGGGGTTGTCGTTTGGTGCCACGTAGGAGACCAGGCTCAGCCCTGATTGCTGATTGGGTGGTGAAAGGGGAGAGGGGCGGGGGAAAAGGGCAGGGGAAGAGGAAAAGGGAACAGGGAAAAGTGAGAAGGGGAAGGGGAAGAGGGGAAGGGGAGGAGATCAAGAGGTTGTTGTTTGGTGCCACGTAGGAGACCAGGCTCAGCCCTGATTGCTGATTGGGTGAAAGAGGGGAGGCGGGAGTTGGGGTGGGTGGAAAGGAAGAGGGGAAGGGGAGGAGGAAGCTGCAGAAGGGGAGGAGAAGGGGAGGAGAAGGGGAGGAGAAGGGGAGGAGAAGGGGAGGAGAAGGGGAGGAGAAGGGAGCAAGGGAGAAGGGGGGAGGAGGCCAGTGAACGAGATGAGGCAAGCGAGCAGCAGCCACATTTGCCAGGAGAGGGGGCAGGAGAGGGGGCAGTGGAGGGGGCAGTAAAGGGGGGAGTAGAGGGGGCAGTAGGAGATCCAAGGGTTGTGAGAGTGATTATAAGAGAGTGACAATGTGGGTGCATGATGCCGTGCGGAAGTGAGAAAGTGATAGGGAGACGAGTATGAGGCAGCATGAGATAACGTACTTGGACAGGGACGGTGAACGAGGTGACGCTTGAGCCAACTCAGCTCAGAGGGTACCTGTATGAGGCAGCATGAGGCAGCATGACGCAGCATGAGATGTGATAACGTAGTTTTGAGTCGACTCAAAACGTACTTGGATGGGGGCAGTGAAATCGACGGCTTCGCTGCGGAAATTGAGCACCGCAATGTCGCCTATGGCACCGTCGTATGTCTGCAGTGCATACACACATTCATGCAAGTGCACAGCACACGGCAGCACACAGGCACACAGGCACATGCACATGCAAACAACACACATAGGATGGGGAAATTGAGCACCGCAATGTCGCCTATGGCGCTGTCGTATGTCTGCAGGGAACGCACAAACACACATGCACACATGAGGCGATTTTTGTGTCGACTCGGAGATTGAGCAATGAGCACTGCAATGGCGCCTATGGCTCCGTCGTATGTCTGCAGTGCATACACCCCAACACCCACACAGTGCACGCACACAACAGACATGGCACACATGACACATGCAGCAGCACACATGGCCCCATGCATGGCCCCATGCATGCACGCATGCACACAAACACGCGCACATCAGGAAATGGGAGCAGCTGATAAGAGAGTGATGGTGTGCGAGCGAGCGAAGCTGCAGGCAACCCCAAACTGCAGAAACTCGTGTGCGAGCACGACTGCACAACCTCACATGCGAAATACACATGCATGCTGCATGGGCATCCCTCACTCACATGGTTGGCCACAGCATACACCATCTCAGTGTAGCTACGAACGGCATCGCCCTCCCCAAACTGCATAAACTACAGAAGTATACATGCATGCATGTACGTTGCATGCTGCATGGGCATCCCGCACTCACACGGTTGGCCACAGCATACACCATCTCAGTGTAGCTGGGAGTGGCATCGCCTTCCCCAAACTGCATAAACTACAGAAGTATACATGCATGCATGTACGTTGCATGCTGCATGGGCATCCCGCACTCACACGGTTGGCCACAGCATACACCATCTCAGTGTAGCTGGGAGTGGCATCGCCTTCCCAAACTCCACACACGTGCGAGCATACGTACATGCACGCTGCATGTGAGCACGCTGCATGTGAGCATACTGCATGTGAGCATGCTGCATGTGAGCATACTGCATGTGAGCATACTGCATGTGAGCATACTGCATGTGAGCATACTGCATGTGAGCACGCCGGTGCAACCCTCACTCACATGGTTCGCCTCGCCACAGCATACACCATCTCAGTGTAGCTCGGGGTGGCGTCTCCCTCCCCAAACAGCAGAAACACATACAACAGCTCGCATGCAGACCTACATGCACGCATGCATGCTTCAAAATACACACATGCAGGCTGCATCCTGCACACGCATCCCACTCACATTGTTCACCACAGCATAAACCAACCATCTCAGTGTAACTCGGAGTAGCGCGCCCTCCCCGAACTGCATAAACCACAGAATCTACAAGCATGCATGCATGTACGTTTCATGCTGCATTCTCATCCCACTCACATTGTTTGCCACAGCATACACCATCTCAGTGTAACTCGGGGTGGCATCGCCCTCCCCAAACTGCATAAACTCGTATGAGAGCTCGTAAGGCAGCCGTGCCACTGCCGCCCGGAACAGATCCAGACAAAACCCCGTGAAGCGGTCGTTTCCCTGGGCGGCAGTGGGCGGCAGGATCTCAACAAACTGGTTGTAGCCCTTCTTGTTTGGGACGGCTATGCGCAGCGGGTCCTGTTGGCGTGCCAGCCACCCGGAGGGAGCCTGCAGGGAAGGAAGGAGAGAAGTAGGGATCAGATGAAGGGATGAGCTCATGGCACGGCTATGCGACAATGAGGCTGTAGCCTGTAGGATGGCTCATAGCACGGCTATGCGACAAGGAGGCTGTAGCCTGTAGGATGGCTCATGGCACGGCTATGCGACAACGAGGCTGTAGCCTGTAGGATAGCTCATAGCATGGCTATGCGACAACGAGGCTGTAGCCTGTAGGATGGCTCATAGCACGGCTATGCGACAACGAGGCAGTAGCCTGTAGGATGGCTCATAGCACGGCTATGCGACAAGGAGGCTGTAGCCTGTAGGATGGCTCATAGCACGGCTGTGCGACAAGGAGGCTGTAGCCTGTAGGATGGCTCATAGCACGGCTATGCGACAAGGAGGCTGTAGCCTGTAGGATGGCTCATAGCACAGCTATGCGACAACGAGGCTGTAGCCTGTAGGATGGCTCGTAGCACGGCTATGCGACAAGGAGGCTGTAGCCTGTAGAATGGCTCATAGCACGGCCATGCGACAAGGAGGCTGTAGCCGGTAGGATGGCTCATAGCACGGCTATGCGACAAGGAGGCTGTAGCCTGTAAGATGGTTCATAGCACGGCCATGCGACAAGGAGGCTGTAGCCGGTAGGATGGCTCATGGCACGGCCATGCGACAAGGAGGCTGTAGCCGGTAGGATGGCTCATGGCACGGCCATGCGACAAGGAGGCTGTAGCCTGTAGGATGGCTCATAGCACGGCTATGCGCAGCGGGTCCTGTTGGCGTGCCAGCCACTTTTTGAGAATTCTAAAAAAATCGCTCAAAAGTTGACTCAAAAGTCACCTCTGAAGAGTCCCACGCTGACCTTGTCAAGGTTGCCTGGGAACAGCAGGTTGAGTGTTGTAGAGCTGTTGGCCTGCACGGCTGGGGCTAGTGGGTCCTGCGGCAGGGAGGGAGAGAGGCCGGCAGGGAGAAAAGGGGGCAGGGAGAGAAGGTGGCATGATGGGATGGGATGAGGCGCATGATCGTGAGAAGGTGTGTCTTTGGAAACTCTGGAGATTATTACTGCGCGGACTCACATCGGAGGTGGTGAAGCCCTTCCCCATGCACCAGTAGCCTGCAGTCACAAACTCACTGCCCCGCACGTTCAACAGCTGCATTCTCCGACCCGTCCTTCACGTCGCCCTCTGGGGTGAGCCGCACCCTGCAGTGCACATGGTGGGTGGGCGGGTGGAGGAAAATGAGCAAGTCAAGAAATGTCTGAACAGAAGCACGTCACAAAGTCAAACTAGCTGCCCCGCACGTTCAACAGCTGCACCGACCCATCCTTCACGTCGCCCTCCCGGGTCAGCCGAGCCCTGCAGTGCACATGGTGGGTGGGTGGGAGGGTGGGGGGAAAAAAAGCAAGTCCTGAGACTTCTCATGCCATGCCATGCCATGCAATGCCATGCCATGCCATGCCATGCCATGCCATGCCATGCCACACCACGCCATGCCATGCCACGCCACGCCATGCCATGCCATGCCATGCCATGGACACTGTGGGTGGGTGAGGACAAGGGAGCAGCAAGTCTCGAGACACCTCAAACCCAGTAACTGATGGCCATGAACCTGCTGCTGCTCCTCAGGGGCCAGCTGCACTGCTCCCTGCCTCACCCTGCCTCACCCACTCACCTGCCAGTGGCGCCCATCACAGACGCCTGGAGCAGCGCATCCCGCAGCACTGGCCCAACTGAGGAGGGAAGAGAGGTGGTGGGTGGGTGGGTGGGTGGGTGGGATGATGGTTGGGATGAGGTATGCATGAGGGGTGAAGGAACAGGGCCGGTCGGTGGCTAGAGGTTATGCGTGCGTGCATGTGGTGGGTAAGTGGGAGAGGAGTACGACATGGGTTTGGTCAAAATAGGGGGAGAGGGGAAAGAAGGAGAACGAGGCAGGACGAAGCCCCATTCAAGCCGACCGCACCGCACTCAACCCCACTCACAATTGCTCCTTTGAGGCGTCTCAAAAAACTCACCCATTTCACGTAGACACTCACAGTTGCTCCTGGCCGCGCCAGCGAGAATGGGGATGAGAGAGCTGGCAGGATCACCAGGGGCCACCACAGGCATGGACACATGAGTCCACGTGCCAGGCTCCTGGCCAGCAGCGGAACTGTTACTAACGAGGACAGAACTTGCTGCAGCGCCACTCCCACCACCAGCACCAACATCACTGGCAGCACCACCAGTGGTACCAGCAGCACGAGCAACACCACCACTCCCATCCCCAGGGAAACTCCCACTGCCAGCCCCATCCTCGCTATAAGCTCCTGGGCCTTGGGACGGAGGTATGGGCTCGACAACAGCGTTCTGGGAGTCGGCGCTGTCGGTGGCGTCCCCAGACAGCACATTGTGCACTGCCTGTGCCACCAGCAGCAGGGCATCGTATGCTGCTAGTGAATAAACGTCCGCCTGAAGTGAAGGGGGGAATAACCAAGGGGGGAGGATGGGGGAACGGGAGGGCAGGGTTTCAAAAACTTAGTCACTACTCCACTGGGATAAAATGGCTTGTTAAGTAACGGGTTAGTGCGTCCATAACTCTCTCGGCAAACGTGCCTGGAACCTTTCTTTAGGATGAATCGGGGATTTCCGGTGCATGTCTTCTGACATCCCTCCTCACTTGGATGTCATAGGACAAGCGGCAGTGACACAAGGGCGCCAGCATGTGCGCACATGGGGATTCGAACTCGAGACCTTTGCTCTGATACCATGTCAGAATCTCAAGCACTACACCACTAGGATGAAATGACTTTTTAATTTGCGGGTCAGTGCGCCCATAACTCCCCGGGTAAGCGTGCTTGTAACCTTCCCCTATGGTCAATCGGGCATCCCCAATGCAGGTTTCTGACATAGAGAAAGATAGAGCATCAGAACAACGAAAATAAAGGGTTGCTCCTTATACAACCCGCACATTTGATTACTCTCACCTTCCTCTACTCTCAAAACTGTCTTAAATACTCCACTCACTCAACACTTACCTTGAAAGAGGTGGGTCTCTCCAGCCCCGACATGTGCTCCTTCCACTCTGCTTCTACCCCCTTTCACCTTCCCTTCCCTAAAAGTGGCCTGGAACCCCCACCACTTACTCGTTACTCACTCACCTTGGCAGATGTGGGTCCCTCCTGCCCCGACATGTTCTCCTTCCACTCTGCTCGGAAGACCGTGAGGGCCGGCGAGGGCGGGACAAAGGACGCCATTGATATGAGGCCCTGCCACGGATGAGAGAAGGAGGGTGGGGGGGGAAAGGGTGCAAGGTGGTGAGACAGATGTTCTTTGAGGCACCAAAAAAATCCTTCCACTCCGCTCGGAAGACAGTGAGAGCAGGCCATCGATACGAGGCCATCGATATGAGGCCATGCCAGGGAAGAGGAGGAGGGGAAGTTGGGGGGGTTTGGGGAGGATGAAGGTGGGTCATTGGGTGGGGTGGGACCTATCAAAAGACGCCAAGGAAGGATATGAGCCCTTGAGAGGGATAAGAGAGGGAAGGGGAAGACAGGTGAGGAAGAACGAATGAAAGAAAGAGAGACCTTTAGAGTCGACTCAAAAGAAAGAGAGGTAATATGTATGTATCCCAATGCTTATATCAATAAAGGACCATTCGAGGCATGGAAGCGGGATGCATGTGCGTACCTGCACTTGAGGCATGAAGGAGGCGGTGGCGCCATCGTATGTGAAGGACTGCAGGGAGGTGGGCTCCGTGGTGATCCACACGTAGCCGCGGCTGAACATGCCCAGCTCCACCGCTGGTGGGGGGGAGAGAGTGGAGGAGGCAAGCAAGGTTTGGAGGAGGAAGGTGGTTTTAATAGCTAGGCGTGAAGTGAGTGAGCGTTCGGAAGAAGGAGGTGGGCTCGGTGCTGATTCACACGTAGTTGCGGATGAACATACACATATTCTATGCCTAGCCTAGCCCGCACCTGCTTTGAGCACGGCGTCAGGGCCGTCGCCCCCAGCATGGATGATCATGACTGACGTGCGCACTTGCTGCAGCTTCTCGAGAGAGGAACGCGCGTCGTCATACTCCCTCCCCCGCTTCAGTGCCACACGCGCCACTATTGGGTGTTGCCAGCCCTGGTGGAGAAGGAAGAAAGGAGAGGGGAGAGGGAGGAGGGGAGAGGGAAGATGGGGGACGGCAGGGAAGAGAAGAGAACAAGGGTGTCCATTGACCATCAATCGAATCACTGACGTGTCTCTCGAATCAAGAGTCTTACCACCTGATCTAATGATTCACCCACCTGATGATCCACCCATCTGCCTGAACTAACAATTCCTCTTTCTTTTTTTCGTTTGGTTTAAGGAGCCTCAAAATCCCATCCCCATGTATTGACCCACCCATCGGTTCTGCAGAATGTTCTCGAGCACGCTGATGCCGTTCCGCCCAAACCGGTCGTCTGTGAAGATGGCCACAAAGTGCTTGTAGCGGTACAGCGCCAGCAGGTCTGGGAGAAGAGGGAAAGGCGAAACGGGCGGGAATAAGGAAATAGGGTGGGAGGGGGGGGGAAGGAAACCGGTCGCCTGTGAAGATGGCCACAAAGTGCTTGTAGCGGTACAGCGCCAGCAGGTCTGCACGCAGCGACACGAATGGCCGAGGGGGGGGGGGGTGGGTGGTGGGATGGGGGAAACAAATGGGGGAGGGGAGGAAGTGATGAGCCCGAGGGTTTGGGCAATGAAGTGGTTGTAAGTGGTGTAGCGCCAGGAGGTTTGAGAGCGACAGGAATGAATGACCAAGTGGGGTGGGGCGAGAAGGGGGAGGGAGGGAGAGTGGGGGCGGGGAGGGGGGTTGGGGTAAGAAAATAAATTAAGGCAGATTCGTTTGGGTCACGAAGTGCTTGTAGGGGCACCACTAGGCACGGTGCGTGCATGAAGAAGGGCCACTGGCGCGAAGTGGTGAGGAGGGAGGGAGTCTTGAAGGCGCCAGAAAGAGCCGGAGCAGCAAGCACATGCTATTCCCCCAGACCTAGCTGATTCTATCCCAGCAGGGAGCGCCACTCACCAGCGATTGCTTCCATTTTTGTAGCGTCACTGGGAACAGTGCGCATGAAGAAGGGCCACTGGCGCGAGGTGGTGAGGAGGGGGTCGGTGGCGGAGTAGGAGAGCAGGGGGATGCGCGTTGTGCCTGCCAGCCCGCTCAGCAGCGCCACCTGGCTGCTCGTGGTGGGGCCGATGATGGCTATCGGCCTCTCCTGCAGCATCAAATGCAGGCCTGTTGGGGGGAGGGAAGGAGGTGAAGGTATTTTGAAGAGCCTCACTCAAAGGCTGCTCAGCAGCGCCACCTGGCTGCTCGTGGTGGGGCCGATGATGGCTATTGGCTTTTCCTGCAGCATCAGGTGCAGGCCTGTTGGGGGGGGGGGGGGGGGGGGGGGGGGGGGGGGGGGGAGGAGAGGAGAAACGGAAAAGAGATATGAGATTCCTGGCTGCTAGAGGTCGGGCCGATCATGGCTATTGGCCTCTCCTCCCTCCAGCATCAGGTGCAGGCCTGTGTGGGGGATGAGGAGGGGAGGGGAAGAGGGGAGGGGAGGGAAGGAGGGACCTTAGAGTCGACTTGACTTGATGTATGTATAATGCCTCCATTGCCTACTTCTTCTTTCTTTCTTTCAGTTTTGTGTTTCCTTCACTTGACATCTGAGTCGGCTAGACTTCTGTGCGTGTGATTATGTGCTCTGCTGCGCACCTGCCATTTGGCCGGGGAAGGGCGTGTATGTGCAGTTGGCTGCGACCAGCTTGATTTTGACGCCGGGGAGAAGCGAGGGATCCTGGCTCACATGATGAACCGCCAGCTGAATGGCTGCAGAGGGGCGGTCAGAAGGGCGGATGGAAGGGGAGGTGGCGGGAATGAGCAGAGGGAAGGCGTGTATGTGCAGTTGGCTGCGACCAGCTTGATTCTGACGCCGGGTAGCTAGCAGCGAGGAATCGTTGCTCACATGATGAACCGCCAGCTGAATGGCTGCAGAGGGATGGCAAGCGGTTCAAGGCGGTGAGCGTGAGGCATTCTTGAAAAGAAAGGCATGGGTGGAAACCAAGGGGGGCGAGGGATGGGTGGAAGACGGGGGGAGGAGGAGAGAGATGGGTGGAAGGAGGACTCATGACTGCAGGGAGGGGGGTCATCATGCGCAGAAAGGGACGACGAACGCGGGGCTATCGGCGGGGGGATTCAAGTCTGGCGTCAGATTCAACGAACGACTGAGCGTGACGGAGCGTCTTATCAAAGCCGCCAGTGCAAATGAGCGTCGGTAGGAGCAACGGCTTAACGTGCCGTGCGAGAGCTGTCGTCGGACGACTGACATGTGGATGATAGGTTACATTTGCGAATTCTTAAAAGTAATACCAATATTGCTGTCGTCCGACGACTGACACGTGGATGATAGTTTACATTTGGGTGAGTGTCTTTTGGGTCGGCGACTCTTACTAGGTCCCATTTTGACCTTGAGGACGAGATACTCATGATTTACGCGACGAGAAATTAAGCTTATGATTCACAGCCTGCATGATTTCGATCAGTCCGAAAAAGAATACGATGGTCCGAAACGACGTTCACGCAACGCGATCTCATCAACCTTAAACCGACAAGATCTATAGGACCTGATCGCTAACCCGGTAACCGAAAATGCGCCGAAATGCACATAATGGAGTAGCTCTTCTGACCGGGAAGCGCTAGAGGCCAACCCGACCGGCATAATCATGCCTAGATGGTGGCCAATAAAGCCTAGATGCAAAGAAAGCTCGTGAGCTCAAAGGAGACGTTGTTACTGAATCTGACATCGTTACTGCAAGACTACATTGGTTCCTGAATCTGGAGCCGCGTTGGGTCCTCGCGTCTCACCGGAAAAGAAGGAAACCCCGTCGGCCGTGTCGAGCGGAACGAGGCATCCTATCGTTATCTCCGACGGAAAATTGTTCTTCTTGGACGGTAACTTTGACGGAACGGTATCGTTCCGCGTCTCAGGTACCCCTTCTCGCTGTTGCCTGACAGTAACGTCAGCCGATACGGCCTTGCGATTCGAAGCAACGAGGAGAACAAGCGTTATCTGGAGCAGAAGGAACCAAGCCTGCGGCGACCCTGAAGGTCGACTCTGTCGTCTTGACATTCTGGCATTCTCCTGTCACAGCTTGTTGGCCGGCTTGGGATAGACTGACCCAAACGGGCGAAAATAAGTTATCGATTAAATACGACGGCCAGTCCTTGGTAAACTCGCTACCACGAAACTAAGAAAGGTGAAATTGAAAGTACAAGGTTGCTAACGCAACTCGAAAATGTGGTAGCACTACGACTATTCTGAGAAAACTACAGCATGTTCGCTGTTCCAACCACCTCTCGCTAGTCCTTCGCATCTTATTTGTTTCTTCTCTCATGGTCGTGCTCCAAGCGCGAAGTGAAGGTGGAGCTGGGTGGATCCTAGTAGTATTTGATGGTGCTACTATCATATCATGGGAGCCTGCACTGTGGTTGCTGGAAACATCGAGTTGAGGAGCCATGAACAGTTCCCGTATCGGGGATCTGAACGGTTCCCCACGGTGGTAAGCGGTTAACATTGTGTACCGTTTTTCACCGTGGCGAAACAAAGTTGACCGCATTGAGAGCGCCCTGAAACAAGACAGCAGGCGAACTGTTCCCGAGAATCGAATTGTTTGGTACCCAGGAACACGACGAAACGAAACCGAAGTGCAGTCGTTTGGAGCCTGGACAAGTTCGGTGTCTTCGCTAGTAGCAACCGCGTTTCCATTTCTGTACCAATCCAATTGTTATTCGTACACCAAACCAGTTTCTGGAGGCACAAATGGCATGCTCTTCTCTGGAGGTGAATTTTCAAGGGAGCCACATCACTAACACCCCCCTCAGTCACCTCCGCCAGGATTTGCTCGAACAACAGATTGAGTGCGATGCTGTGCAGTTCAGAGGAATTCCAATTTGTCACCGTTCTGAAACCTTTTGAACCTTTTGAAACACTGACACAACCTGTATGAGGGCAAATCATTCATCTGTAGGCTCGTGTGTGTGGTGAAGGGAAACACACCGTGGCGTCGCCATGGCCTATCCCTCGCTCGACATGTCCGATTCCACGTATCCCAGATTCTCATTGCTCGTGTCTTTACTCCCCATGGGCCATCACTCATGGCCTTTGCGAGCACGAAGAACACCAGATTCCTACAGAAAGCCTCCCTTGCCAAATGCAAAAAGGCTGTCTCCCGAGTGGAAGCGTGCAGGGACTGATCGAAATAGCGTCTGGAAATTTCTGTTATTTCCAAATTTGCGGGCTAGCATAAAAATTCGAGCATGATAATTGTGATATGAGAGCCCTCGCGTCGCTGCACTTCGAGATTGCCTGCGGAGCATTTCGCCTCTCTCTTTCCTCCATCTGCTTCCGCTTCCCTCCGTGCATCTCTCTCACGACACACAGGTCCGGCCGAAACGCAAACTTCTCACTGCCTCCACACCGCCGTTCCGTTCCGCCACCGCGTCTGCCCGGCGTGCTTAGAACCCTGATCGCCGTACAACCGTTTAATAGTACGGCTGCCGCGTCTCGAATTGCCTCAGTGACGCACGAAGCTTCTGAGGGAAGTCCTGGTCAGCGACTCGCCATGGCGAAGGCGAATGATTTGTCGGAATCTCCTCAGCGGGAAACCGCGATTCTGTGGTTTCGAAAGGGCTTGCGACTGCACGATAACCCCGCTCTGCTTGCTGCTTGCGGACTCGACAAAAACGGAAACGAATTAGATGAAGAAAGTAACAAATCATTATCAATTTCACAAACGCTTCGCCCGGGGTTCGCGAAGGCGAGCGGACTGTTACCTGCCGATGGCACGAAATCCGGCCCTGCTGCCACTACAAACAGCACAGTCAAATCCGAGCCTGGCAGCTCCAGCATCAGCAACCTTGATTCTGCCGAGCGAGCTTCGAATGCCACGTCAGCAATCCGTCAGCTCTGTCCCGTGTTCGTCCTAGACCCATGGTTTCTGGCTCCCGACCCGTCCGCTCCTTCTCCCGGGTCCACGCGCGTGGGAATCAACAGAATTCGATTTCTGCTGGACTGCCTAAACGACCTAGACAGGTGATTGCCTCTAAGTTGTTTTTGAGAATTCTCCTAAGTGACTCTGATCTAGACTGGTGGTTAGGGCTGAAACTATGTGTCCTAGTTAGGTGAAATTTCGCTTCATTCGTTCCCACCCACGGTTTGCCTCATTCCCTCTGTTTCCCTCACCAGCCAGCTAAAGGCTGGGGGATCTCGGCTTATACTCGTTAAAGGCGACCCGACCATAGTGATTCCGAAGCTCGTGAAACAGGTAGGCAGCTGCGAAGGTCAAAGAGCAATTATTGGATGTTTTTCTAATGTCAAGATGTCGCTAACAATATATATTTCTTTCTTTTGTGCTGCCTCTCTCCCTCTTACAGTGGGGAGCGAATACGCTGTGCTTTGAGTTTGACACCGAGCCATATGCCCTGGCTCGGGATGGCAATATCAAGGTGGGTGGGATGGCATAGCATAGCATGGCATGGCATGGCATGGCTTAGCACGTTTTTGCCTGCGTCCCTTCTGCCTGCATTTCCCCTGCCTGCACCCCTCGCCCAGTCTCACCCCAACTTGACCCATCCTCCTTGCATCTTCCCCTTTCCCTCCAGGCGAGCATGCTGGAAGCGGGGGTGCGGGTGGTAACCCCAGTCAGCCACACCATCTTTGACCCAGCTGAAATGATCACCAAGGTGCTTGTTTCTGTGTTGGACAACTATGTTGAGTTTACTTTTGAGAATTCTCAAAAGTAAACTCAACCCAGCTGAAATGAGGAACAAGGTGCTTGTTTCTCTGTCGGACAACCCTTTTTTCCATTTACACAACCTTCTGATGTCTTGGCAGCCACAGAATGGGTTGCCTAGAAGCAGCGAGCGTCCACCCACCCTCGTCCTTTGATCACATGTACAGAATTTTTACATTTTTTGTAAGAAAGAAGCGATTCCTCTCTCATGTCTTCCTGTTTGGTTATGTTTTATCCTCCCTTCTTCCCTCCCCTTCTCTCCGCTCCCTCACTCTCTCCCCACTCCCTGTGCTCTCTCAGAACGGAGGCAAACCCCCTCTCACCTACCAGGCTTTCTGCAAGCGAATAGGACAACCTTCACCACCCGTCGGATCCGCTCCAGACAAATTACCGCCCCTGCCACCCCACCTCGCTCATCGCGTGACTATAAAAGCGGAAGTGGACTCAGTTCCAGGAGAAACAGTAGAGGAAGCTGGGATGTGTGACTATACCGAATTCTTTGAAGCGGTGCCTACATTGAGCGAGCTTGGTTACTCGGATGCAGAAGCTTTCCCAAAAGAGGTGAGAAGGTATTGTTTGAGAAGAAAAGTTGGGCAGGGGGGCGAATCAGTTGAAGGAAGTGTGATTTGCACCTGTACGCCTCGTCTACAGAGCTTCACTCCTTTCTGAGGAGTTTTCTGCGTTAACAGAGTAAGTCATTTACGCATCCCCCTCTTTCCGCCTCTTCCCCCACCCCATCCATTCACTCCCCCTCCTTCCCACCTCCTTTGCTACAGGACGTCACTCCGTTGCGAGGGGGGGAGACAGAGGCTTTGCGCAGACTTGACGAATGCCTTTCACGAACGGTATGGTATGCCATGCACTCCACAGCAGCAGCACCACTATTCTAGGTGACTTTTGAGTCGACTCAAAAGTCACCTCGTTACTATGGCACACGACATCCTTTCACGAACGGTATGGTATGCCATGCAATGCACTGCACAGCAACACCACCACTATTCTGCAGCTCCTGCGAAGTTTCGAATGAAGACCACCACTCCTTTTCAGCCCAGCCCACTGCCGTTGACCGCTCAGGCTTAAAGGCTGCTGCGGGATTAGCTGTGAGTGACGTGCTTCGAGCCAAGACTAGGTGCTTGCCATTGTTGATGCATTCCTTCGTGTGGGTCACAAAAATGGGTGAAGGAGTTTGAGAAGCCCAAGAGTGATTTCTCTGCACACACCACGTTTGAACTACTTTTGAGAACCCATGTGACAGACAGCAATGCAAATAAAGCCTATCATTATCCATCCATTCCCTCTGTGTGATACAGAAATGGGTGAAGGGAGTTTGAGAAGCCCAAGGGTGATCCTTCCGTACTCTTCTTGTGAGGGCCATTTCACTTACGAGATGAGCAAAGCCATCTATCCATTATCCAACCCCTCCTTTCACAGAAATGGGTGAAGGAGTTCGAGAAGCCCAAGGGTGATCCGTCCGCACTCGCTCCTCCTGCCACCACGGTTCTCTCCCCCTACCTCAAGGTAGTACAATGGCCTTTTCAATCGTTTCCTTTTCCCGCAACCCCCTCTCCTCCCATCCCCTTTCTTTCCCGACTCTTCCTGCCTGCATCTTCTCCTTCACTTGCGCTTAGTCCCAATCCCTTTTCTTCTCTAGTTTGGCTGCCTCTCCTCTTGCCTCATGTATGCACGCATTCAGGAGGTGCTTGCCAAACTGCCGACCCTGGATCCCACTTCTCTTCTCCCCTCTCTCTCCATCCTCCCGACCCCACCCCATCCCCAACACCAGTTTGGCTGCCTCTCCTCGCGCCTCATGTATGCACGCATTCAGGAGGTGCTTGCCAAACTGCCGACCCTGGATCCCACTTCTCTTCTCCCCTCTCTCCCCATCCTCCCGACCCCACTCCATCCTCAACACCAGTTTGGCTGCCTCTCCTCGCGCCTCATGTATGCGCGCATTCAGGAGGTGCTTGCCAAACAGCCCGGCCACACAAAGCCGCCGGTGTCCCTGATAGGGCAGGTGAGAGTGGGCATGCCTTTATGGACTGGGAATGATGAGATGTGAGCCATGGGTGGGTGTTGAGTTGAGACGCAAAAAAAAAATCATGGGATCATACAGGACTCCTCATTTTGATCGCATACAGGGTGGAATGGGCCGTGTTTTGGGTCGTCTCAAAAGACTTTGATCGCAAACAGGGCATCGGCATTGGATGCTTCAGACGCCATGCCCTCATGTGATGAGTCTGTTTTTTTAGAACTCTCAAAAAACACATGTGTTGAGTCGATTTTTGCGTCGACTCAAAAATCTACCCATCGCACGACGCGGGCATCAGCATTGGATGCCTCAGACGCCATGTTCTCTTCCTTCAGCCATCCTGTTCTCCCTAACTCCCTCAGTATCTTGACTCCCTAACTCCCTGCACCAGCTGCTGTGGCGAGAGTTCTTCTACAGAGCAGCATACGGCACGCCCCATTTTGGCCGCATGCAGGGCAGCGCCATCTGCAGGCATATTCCCATTCCCCCTCCCACCCATCCTTGTCCCTGTCCCTACCCCTGAAACCCCTTCCCACTCCAGCTGCTGTGGCGGGGGTTTTTCTACACGGCAGCATACGGCACGCCCCACTTCGATCGCATGCAGGGCAGCAGCATCTGCAGAAACGCTCATTGCCCCACTCTCCCACCCATCCCTGTCCCCATTCCTCCCCTCACCCCCTCCTCCCCACACCAGCTGCTGTGGCGCGAGTTTTTCTACACGGCAGCGTACGGCACACCCCACTTTGACCGCATGCAGGACAGCAGCATCTGCAGGCAGATCCCCTGGAAGGTGGACTCGGAGCTGCTGGCTGCGTGGCGGGACGCTAAAACCGGGTTCCCTTGGATCGATGCTATCATGGTGCAGGTAGGATGTGGGGGAGGTGGGGTGCAGGCAGCACCTGGTCCAGGCAGGTTCCCTGGAAGGCGGATCTCGAGCTGCTGGCTGCGTGGCGAGATGCCAGGACTGGCTTCCCTTGGATCGACGCCATCATGGTGCAGGTAGGTGGTAGCTAGTGCAGGTAGGATGTGGGGGAGGCTTTATCTGGTGCAGGCAGTATGTGGTGGAGTGATGTGGTCAGAGGATCTCTATGGAACCGCCATTTTTGTGACTGCTGGCCTCATTCCCCTGCTGTTTTCACTCCCTTCTATCTCCTCCACCTCCCTCCCAGCTCCGCCAGTGGGGGTGGATGCATCACCTGGCTTGCCATTGCATTGCAAGCTTCCTCTCTCCCTTTTGTGATGGACTCACTCCTCCACTTTTTCCTCTCTCCCCCACCACACCCCCCTCCCAGCTCCGCCAGTGGGGATGGATGCACCATCTCGCTCGCCACTGCGTTGCATGCTTCCTCACTCGAGGCGATCTGGTGGGTTGTTGCTATCAGGTTTTGCTGTGGGATTGGTGCTTGTCGCTTAATGGTTTTTTTTTTTTTTTTGGCACCGCATCTACTCCCCTGACAGCACCGCTCTGCAGGATGTGTGTGACTAGCTGCTGTGCTGTGGTGGCACTCGAAACACCCACCCAAACTGTGCTCCACTCCTCCCAACCCAACCCCTCCCTCCTCCCCATCCTCACATGGCAGTTGGTGCACTGGGAGTTGGGTCGCGATGTGTTTGACAGGTTGCTGCTGGACGCAGATTGGGCCATCAACAACGGCAACTGGCTCTGGCTCTCCGCCTCTGCCTTCTTCTCCCAGTTCCACCGCATCTACTCCCCCGTCACCTTCGGCAAGAAATATGACCCCTCGGGAAAATTTATCCGTCACTTCCTGCCTGTTCTGAAAGGTATTTACCCTGCATTGTTCTGCTTCATCTTTTTTTTTTTTGGTAGTTTCTTTAAACACTTACCACTGCAACATTGTATCAATTGTGCTGAATCCCGTGTTGAACCTGTATATTCACCCGCCAGAGATACCGTCACAAGCCATAGAAGCACCACATATTGCCAAACCCAAACCCTGCCCCCCTTCCACCTGCACACTCACCCACCAGACATATCTTCGCAGTACATCTATGAGCCATGGACGGCACCATTGTGACTTCTGAGTCGACTATCCTTTCCCCTCCTGACCTCACATTCGTCCTCCCAACACCTGCACACTCACCCACCAGACATGCCATCGCAGTACATCTATGAGCCATGGACGGCACCACTGGCAGTGCAACGCCGAGCCAACTGCATCATTGGGAAGGACTACCCAAATCCAAGTGAGCCATTATTTCTCCCATTACTGTCAAGTTTGTAACACGTTTTTACAAGTTTTGTTGTGGGTGTAATGTTGTTGACCCAGCTTGTGTTAAGTCGCTTTTGCGCTAGAGAATCATCTTGATGTGAGAGTGGACTTTGATTCGACACATCATTATATGACTGCTTTCCCTGCCTTCCTTTTTCTCCATCCCCTTTTGCGCCCAGCTGTCGACCATGCAGAAGCCAGTACGCAGTGTAGAGATGTCATGAGTGCAGCCTACGCTGCCAATTGCTTGGCTGTTAATCCATGCTTTCCTTGCTGTCCTTGCTTCCCTCCATCTTTCTTCCTCACCCAGTTGTTGACCATGCGGAGGCTAGTAAGCGCTGTCGTGACGTCATGGGTGCAGCCTATGCTGCAAACCGCTCGGCTGCAAATGCAAGCACATCGGGAAATCAGCCAGTTACCACTGCAATAGATCATGCTATATCAAGGGATCGTGGAGCATCAAGGGGGCCTACACTGCCTCGTAGAGGAGGCAGTGGTGGCGATGTGATGGATAGAGGGGGAGGCAAATCAAGGCGGACGAGAAGAGGGGGTTCTGTTCAGAAGGGTGATTCTGGAGAGATGGAGAGAGGCGATGGCAAGCCTGGTCCGACGAAGAAAAAGCAGAAGAGAATTGATGACATGCTAAAAGGCTGATTTGTAAATAGAAAATGTTAAATTTCGAGAGTGCATTTGTTCTCGCATTGGAATGCAATGCTCAATAACCTGGTTTGGAGTGAGATCAAGTTTCGGGACATTCCAGCCAACCCCCGACAATCCCCGTCTTCACTTCTGCTGTTGGTTCGTCGCGTCGGCTTCTAGCAGCGTTCTGCTCTAGGGAGCTGTCAATAGCGCACGCTTCGCTTCTAGCGTCGTTTTACTACAGAGAGCCGTCAATAGCGCACGCGTCAGCTTCTTGCAGATTTTACTTAAGAGAGCCGTCAGTAGCGCACAAACAACTGCGATAGCAGCAACCAGGAGTCGGGAGGACATAGAAAGTACCGGTAAACCTGTCCCGGTCATTTCCAGCTTGAAACAATGCCGATCGCACCGCAATGCAGCGCGGGAGCAAGCCACGTGTCAAACACACAGACTTGCCACGTGTCGCTCGAGGGTATGGTCTTCCACGGGTTTCACGGGGTTCTCCCCGAGGAGCGCGTGTTGGGGCAGAAATTCGTCGTCGACACGTGGATGTGGCTGGCCGATTCGCCGCATCATCAACAATCGTTACAAGAAGATTCGGTACAGGCAAAGGCGTCGAAAGATCATTTGTTGCAAGAGAAACCGTTTGATTACTCGCACGTCTACAAGTAAGATTGCCTGCTATCGAGTATCTACCTACTCTCCTCCGAACTCACTTTCCCTCTCCTCTACCCTCCCCTCTCCCCCTCCTCCCCTTCCCCTCCCTGTCCCTTCTTTTCCCTCTTCCTCCCCTCTTCCCTCCTCTGCGCGTCTTTGCGCCCATTGCTCTCCACCTTTCCCCGTATCCTTCCCCATCCCATCGCTGTACTTCCCCCTCCCCCCTTTTTCCCCCTCCCTCTCCCCCTCGCATCCTCCCGCTTCCCCCTATTTTTCTCCGTCCCAGCATTGTGCGTGTGGAAATAACGGCCACCACTCACTTCGTATCCTCTGCTGCATTTCTCAGCGCCCGTCCCTGTCCTCTGTCCCCCTTTTCCATCCCCTTCCCCCTATCCTCCCTCCTCTTCTTCCCCCTATCCTTCCCCATCCCAGCATTGTCCGTGCGGAATTTACGGGGCCCCCTCGCCTCCTATTGGAGAGCGTGGCGTATTCCGTGGGCCGCCAGCTGCTGCTGACGTGTCCTGAGCTGGCACGCGTGGCTGTCCGCGTCAGCAAGCCACATGTCGCCTTCACAGGGGTGCTCAAATCCGTCGGAATCCAGCTGGAGTGCAAAAGGCAAGCTCTGTGAGTGCTTGATGCTGCAGATTGTTTTTTAGAATTCTCAAAAACAATCTGCAGCTCTGTGAGTGCAGAAGGCAAGCTCTGTGAGTGCAAAAGGCAAGCTCTGTGAGTGCAGAAGGCAAGCTCTGTGAGTGCAGAAGGCAAGCTCTGTGAGTGCAAACCAAATGAAGGCACATTTTGAATAATTAGAAGAAGAAGAAGACACACACACACACACACACACACACACACACACACACATACACACACACACACACACACACACACACATCCTACACACACACATTATTTTAACGGTTTTGATTCCAAAGGGTAAGAAAGAGGGTCTGCTCACTTGGGTCAGATGAGCGTCCCTTCATTCGCCCATTTCCCATCCCTCCATTTCCCTCCACCCCTCCATTTCCATCCACCCCTCCACCCCTCCACTTCCCTTCAGACAGAAGGGAAAATGAACAAGTGGACGGTTCTGAAGGGGAGGAGGGAAAAGAAGAGGAGAAAGGAAAGGGGCAGCAGGGGCAACAGGATATCGAGACGACATTAAACAAGAGGGAACGCGAAGAAGAGGGCGGAGGAGGGGGAGAGAAAGGGGAAAAGGAAACGACGGCAGTGGTGGTGGATGGGGAGAGCAGTAAGCTCGTGCTGGAAGGACTTGTTTTTCATTGCCAGGGCAGTGGGGTGATAGGAGAGGAGGGAACCAGTGAAGAGAAGGGAGAGGCTTTTGAGAATTCTCAAAAGAAGGGAGAGAGAGGGTTTTCCAGTACAGGTGGAGGTGGTCGTGGACGTGGGTTTTCCAGTACAGGTGTTGAGAGTTCTCATGCAAATGCTAGTTTTGAGGCGCCGCAAAACAGTACAGGTGTTGAGAGCTCTCCTGCACATTTGGAGACCCCGTATGCACGTGTGGAGGTGGACGTGTGTGCGTGGGTGAACCTGGCTGCTGCAGCGCACTCCGATGAGCTTCAAGACTCGGTGGACTACGGGGAGATTTACAAGTGAGTGGCTTTTTAGTCAGACGAGGACCACAAGAAATGAGTGTGTATCAGGTGCTGCTGCAGCGCACTCAGACGAGCTTCAAGACTGAGTGGACTATGGGGAGATCTACGAGTGAGTGTGTTTCTTTGGACGGTGGTGGTTGTGACTCGTTACAGTCCACATGCATACACTCTCGGCCATCTCTCCGTCCTCTTCTCCCCCTCCTCCCTCTCCTCCCCCTCCTTCCTTTCCTTCCTCTCCTTCCTCTCCTTCCTCTTCCTCCGTTTCTTTGCCTGATATCTCTCAGCCTCTGCGGAACCCTCTGGCCTTTTCTTCTCTCTCTCTCGCACACCCTTTTGAGTCGACTCAAAAGTGACCTCTGCAGCACCACAACCCTCCGACCTTTTGTTTTCTCTCTCACACCCTCCACGTCCACAATTTCTCCTCCCCATCATTCCAATCTGCTCCTCGCCTTTCACTAACCCCCGTATCCCTATTCCCCTCCCCCTCCCCCTCCCCCTCTCCTTTCTCTCTCAGCATTGCACGGAAGCACGTTGAGAGCCATCAACTCCCCCCACGCGCCTCCCTCGCCCTCCCTCTTCTCGCCCATACCATCGCCACCACCATCCGCACCTCTCTGCCCCGTGTGAAGAGAGTTTGGGTGCGACTGGCTGCTCCTGCCCCTGCCTCCCTGCCCGGGGCTGTTGGGTGCGCTGCAGCGCAGGTCACCCTCTAGGCACACTCCACAGCTGCAGCAGAAACTGTAGCAGCAACCCTAAGCCGGGCCGGCAACCCAGTAGTCCCCCCTCGCGCCCGCACCATTGCCACCACAATCCGCTCCGCATGTCCCTTCCCCGCGTGCATAGAGCCTGCACAGAGGAGCAGGGGAGCATGTCCCGCACCAGGGGGTCCGCGCCCCGCAGGGGAGCAGGAGCCTGGGTGCGCCTGGCTGCTCCTGCTCCCGCCTCCCTGCCCGGGGCTGTTGAGTGCGTTGCAGTGCAGATCAGAAACTGTAGCATCGGCTGTAGCAGAGTGCAGAGAGCCTGGGTGCGCCTGGCTGCTCCTGCTCCTACCTTGTGGGGTGTGCTGCAGCGCAGATCACCCTCTAGTCAGAAATGCACTGCAGCAGAAGTCACCACAGTACAGGCGGATGCAGTATATGATTTGATTTACCGTATATGGTATCATATATCATCCCATATTGGAGCATTATCAACAATGTGCCCCATATCATATACATTGCAGCCAATCTTATTCATGTGCATGGCAATATACATTACGTACTCCTTTGTGCCTTGTATCGGAGAGCCAGTATGGCGTGCTTCCCTATTATTCACTACATGAAAACATATACAGTATTATCGTATCAATCCTTGCTAGAGCCCCATGAAATACATGGATCCTCGTCCTTTAGTTGTGCTTTCTTCCTCCCCTGAAAGTGTACTGCCAGTAATTGCACCACTTCCCCTTTGTTTTGCCCCCTGCCCACAAACGGCTTGAAATACTCGTAACGCACTGATGTTGGGGTCTTCATGCCTTCTTTCGGGCAGAAGTGAAACTTTCTCTTCTTGCCCTGGGATCAGAACAGAAGAAAAGTTCTGTCAGAAGGGACGGCAATAATGCCAGGATCTTGAAATACAATGTCATTCAAAACAATGCAGACAATGCTGTGCAATGCCAGACCACGCAGTATGTTGCACAGCTTTGCAGCACACTCACAACGGAGAAGTTGTTATCGAAGGCACACCACCCGGCATCGCTCCAAGCACTCGCCCCACACTGCCTGGGCGCACACAGCGACTCCGCCTTGAAGGCCGGCTTGAACTTGCCATGCAGGCGCGGGTACTGGGCGGATCTCTCCTTGTCCTTGCACTGCCAAGAAGGGGGGAACGAGTGGAAGAGGGAAGCACTCAGCAACTCAGTCTTGAAACAGGCAGGGATGGAATGAGATGGTTTGAGACGTCTCAAAACATCACTTGTATCACAGGCAGGGATGGGAAGGCGTTGATCGAGTTTCTTGCAGAAAGCTGCCGGGGGGGTTGCTCCAAGCACTGGCCTCGCACTGCCTGGGCGTAGCGCACACACGGACTCCACCTTCCATACCACCCCATTCCATCCCACCGAGGTGACTTACGAGTCGACTCAAAAGACTTTTGATTCGACTCAAAAAGCTGTCGGGTTTGCTCCAAGCACTGTCCTCGTACTGCCTGGGCGCACACTGGGACTCAACCTTGCATACCACCGCATTCCACCGCACCCCACCCCAGCGTGCTCACACTGAGGCACTCACCGTTTTGGGCGTTTGGTCAGGAGGAGAGGTCCAGCCGGTAGGGCTGGCATAGCAGACCACCCCAGCTGCACCACCCCACCCCGCCTCACCCCACCACACCCCATCCCACCCCTAGAGCTCACCGTTTTGGGCACTTGGTCAGGAGGGGAGGTCCAGCAGGTAGGGCTGGCATAGCACACCACCCCAGCTGCACAATGTCGTTTGTATGGCGGCAGGGAGAGCAAGGGAGGGGAGAGCAGCCGGGTAGCACACCCCTAGAGCTCACCGTTTTAGGTTGCTCTTCTGGAGCGGAGGGCCAGCAGGTAGGGCTGGCATAGCACACCACCCCAGCTGCACAATGTCGTTTGTATGGCGGCAGCTGGGGTAGAGCGGAAGAAAGGGCAGGGAGGGCGCGAGGGGACGTGGAGGAGCGAGAAAGTCGGGTAGCACATGCCTAGGGTGCACATAAACTCACTGTGTTTTAGGCGTCTGATCAGCCACGTGTAGCGAGGGTGTTTTTGAGACGTCTCAAAAACACCCTCGCTACACGTGAAAGTCGGGTAGCACATGCCTAGGCTGCACAGAAACTCACTGTTTTAGGCGTCTGATCAGGGGGGGAGGTCCAGCAGGCAGGGCTGGCATACCATCCCAGCTGCACCATGTCGTTGTATGTGCGCTTCTGAGCGGGCAGCGAGGCGTCTCCTGGGGTTCCCCCTGCCACTGCCTCCTGTACAGCAGGGGGATGAGAGCAAGAGAGGGAGGAAATGCGTGTGAGAGGGGGGATGAAGCAGCACCCCTGGCATGCCAGCTGGCATTCCATCCCAGCTGCACCATGTCGTTGTATGTGCGCTGCTGAGCCGGCAGCGAGGGGTCTCCTGGGGTCCCCACCGCCACTGCCTCCTGTACAGAGAGAGTGAGATCAGGAGAAGACGTGCATGATGAGAGGGAAGGGAGAGCAGAATGACAGCGGACACATGAGTATACATGAAGCACAGCAGCTGACACGCCAACACTCCGCCCACAGCTGAGCCGACGACAACACAACAATACACCCACCCACGGCTGGAACTGGCACTTGCCTGGAAGAAGATCACGAAGAATGCGAGGAAATCCGCCAGGGCTTCGACGGACCAGAGAGAGACGTGGCCGCTGACCAATGCGCACACTGTGAGACGGCATGGCCAGTGCTAGCCTTGTTTCCGACAGGTGTGACTGTAAGAACTGTAATAGACCCAGAGCTGCCACTCACCTGGAAGAAGATCACCAAGAATGCCAGAAAGTCCGCCAGAGCCTCCACGGACCAGAGGGAGACGTGCCCGCTGACCGCCCTGATGCGCACACTGTGAGAATGCACGTTCGGCAATGGCACACCCAGAGCTGCTTCTCACCTGAAAGAAGATCACCAAGAATGCCAGGAAATCCGCCAGGGCTTCCACGGACCAGAGGGAGACGTGCCCGCTGACCGCCCTGATGCGCACACTGTTGGATCGCATGGCCGGCAATGACCCACCCAGAGCTGAGACACTGGCACTTGCCTGGAAGAAGATCACAAAGAAGGCCAGGAAGTCCGCCAGAGCGTCAACCGACCACAAAGAGACGTGCCCGCTGACCGCCCTGATGCGCACACTGTTGGACCTCATGGCCGGCAATGACCCACCCAGAGCTGAGACACTAGCACTTGCCTGGAAGAAGATCACAAAGAAGGCCAGGAAGTCCGCCAGAGCGTCAACCGACCACAAAGAGACGTGCCCGCTGACTGCCCTGATGCGCACACTGTTGGATCTCATGGCCAGTGCTAGCTTTGTCTCCGGCAGGTGTGACTGTATGAACTGCGTGACATTAACGAACAGCAGCACGTCGCAGTCGGTGTAAAATACCCGGGAAATGTTCCTCCGCACCATCATTTCATGTAAAAAAAACCAGCGGATATGGTACGCCATGACCCTCCCTATCCCCTTCATATACTGCTCCTCTATCCGTGCGGTCTCTTCATAATCCTCGTATGCTTCCAACTCGATGCCTAGTTCGGTCATTTCTTCCCGGCACGCGCGCGGGCCAATGAGAATGACCCACGTGTTGTGCAGCAGTGCTTGGCGGAGGGAGGCCTGCATGTACCTGCCCCGGTTGCAGCCTGCCTCCCCCCGCAGAAACTGCACCACTGGGATCAGGCCTGCACGGCTGGCGCCGCCTGATTGGGCGTGGGCATGAGCTGTGCCGCTAGTGCTGCTAGTGGCGCTAGTGGCACTGCTGGCGCTAGTGTCGCTCGTGGAGGTAGGGAGGATAGGGAGGATAGTTGCACCAGTGCTGCTACCAGCAGCAACCACAGCAGCATAATCAGCCGCCCCTAGCGCCGTCATGGGAACAATGTCAGCATCTGCATCAGCTGGAACAGCAGAAGCAGTGGCAGCCACAGCAGGAGTCGCAGAAACAGGGTTAGCAGCATCAGGCTTGGTAGGAGAAGCCGGGCTATCAGGAGAAGAAGTGGCAGCAGGATTAGCAGCTACTGCCAAGTTCATATTTACAGCAGCAGCAGCCATCCTAGGAGCCTGCATTGCCGGGTCGCCGGTTTTAAGGAGGAGGAGGGTCAGCATAGGAAGCTTCTCGTTTCTTTCCTGCTGCTGACGCAACTGCTGCTGATGTAGCTGCTGCTGACGCGCCTCCTCCTGCTGCAGCAGATCTGAGATGACTGACACGTTGGCTGCTGACGTGGCTGCTGCTGACGTGGAATGGAGGGCAGATAGGGCCCCATCGGCTGAGTGGCCTGGAAAGCGCTTGAAAATGCCGATCAGGATCACATCAGCGAAAAGGAGGAACACTATAGCGAGTACAACTGCCCTGTAAGGATAGGAGCAGGGGGGCCCGGCCAGGGGGGAAGGTATGGGGAATGAGCAGAAGGTCGAGAAATCGCATGGCGTGATGCGGTGGGATGTGGTGCGTAGTGGTGAGGAAAAAACGGCAGGGGAAAAATAGGCCTGGCTAGAATATACCATGCCTCACGCCACCCCACTACTTATTCCAACACGGTCAGCAGCAGCCATACTGTACCACACCGCACCGCACAGCACCACACTATGCCACGCCCTGCTACTCACGCACAACGCGGTCAGCACGAGGAGAACGGACGCCGGCCCACTCCGCGCCGCCATCTAGGCTGCTTGATACACCTTCAAGGCGTTAATCGAAAAGAGCTATATTGGAGATGGCTTTTCATCGCAGGCGCCCTCTAAACGCGTCCTCTCAACGCGCCCGCCCTCCTCGCCGCAGACGTCACGGTCACGGCTTCCGCACTTCAGCCCTGAGCGCGCGGAAGGGTGCGCCTTTCCGCCATTGTTTGCGCTTCGGTGAGAAGCTGATTCCCGACGGGGCGACAGACGTACGGCGAAAGCGCAACGCGGGAAAGGACTAGCGGTAATCCCGTCTAGGTCAGCGTCGCGCAGTGCTTGCAGTCGGATAGGTTCCTGGTTGGTCGGTTGTACGGAATATGATTTAGCGCCTTCACCTGATTCGATTGAGGAGCAACCAGAAATTGTTACATATTGAGAAGTACAAAAAAGTGTTTTCAAAGTTTTACACACAAATTAGCATCTACACATTCATCATAAAACGTTTTACATTTGTTGATTCAGCGCATTCGTTAATCAGGGCTCGAGCCCCAATGGCGTGTAGGATCGGGTTGCATTATCATCGACTTTCTGGGACCTTGGAAATGCACGCAGAGGAATTGTACCGGTTTGTCTTGCGGTTTGCCGACCCAGTCTGTGAAATGGTCGTAGTGCATCGATGTAGGGGTCTTCATTTTCAATGGATCGTAGTGGAACGTTGTGTGGTTGATCTGTGCGGTGGGGGAGGCAGGACACAACAAGAGAATCGAATGTTTGTGGGGAACAGACACACAGGGGAACTGCACCGGCTTGCCGTGCCGTTTGTCGACCCAGTCGGTGAAATGGTCGTAGTGCATGGATCTAGGGGTCTTCAATTTCAATGGATCGTAGTGGAAAGTTGCGTCTAAATGGGGAGGACCAAGAGCACGATGGTGGATAATAGGAGCAGACAGACAGGCAGACACAAATGAGTGAAATGGCAAAAATTGTGATGCATGATGTACGGGTGAACCTGCCTCGTATCCTTGCACTTGCTGTGCTCCCCCACACTCGCTCTCTAATCTCACTCACCCCGCACTCACTTTGCGCCTCACTTCACTCCCCACACTAACTAATGTTCCCCACACTCACTAACATCCCCCACACTCACTAACATCCCCCACACTCACTAACATCCCCCACACTCACTAACATCCCCCACACTCACAGTGAGCGAGAAGTTGTTGTCGAAGGCACACCACCCAGCATCGCTCCAAGCACTCGCCTCACACTGCTTGGGCGCACACAGGGACTCCGCCTTGAAGGCCGGCTTGAACCTGCCCCGTATCCTCGCACTCATCACCCGCATTGATGGCGCCAGGCACTGAAAGGTGTGGGTAAGGGGGTCAGTGTTGGGGGGGAGGGGCTTGGTGAGGGGGGGGGTGGCCTTCACTGCCGGGGTGAACCTGCCCCGTATCCTCGCACTCATCACCCGCATTGATGGCGCCAGGCACTGAAAGGTGTGGGTAAGGGGGTCGAGGTGGTGGGAAGGAGGTTGCTTGCTTGTTCCCTCCCTATGAGGGATTGATTCACGTCTTTCCCAATGGCATCGAAGTGTTGTCCAGCATACAGGTGCAGCGTACCACCCCAGCACCACCATGTGATTGTATGCCAAACACGCGCCTGAGCTGCCCTTCAATACAATCACATGCACCCTTGCCCCGCTTTGTTGCTTGCTTGCTGCCCACTCACGTCCTGCTAGTGACCGACTCCCGTCTTTAAGAACAGAGTCCGTGGGGGTGTTGGCCCAGCACACAGGAGCAGCATACCACCCCAGCACCACCATGACATTGTATGCCCCACACAGACGCTGAGTTGCACGATAACACAAGCACATGCGCCCCCTCCCCGCTTCCCAGATTGCTTGCTGCCAACGCACTCACATCTTTGGGAATGGTGTCCTTGGGCGTGTTGGTCCACAGCACACTGCAGCGGCATACCACCCCAGCACCACCATGTCGTTGTATGTGCGCTCACATGCCTTCTAACACAACATACGGTTCTCCCATTCGCTAGCTGCCAACTCACATCTTTGGGAATGGTATCCTTGGGAGCGTTGGTCCAGCACACGGGAGCAGCATACCACCCCAGCACCACCATGTCGTTGTATGTGCGCTGGGCTGGCAGGGACCGATCGCCAGGCGTGCCCCCCACCACACCAAGCTGAATGCATCAAAACAGTGGTTGTGAGGAAGAATGGGCGGAGACGGGGAGAGCAGAAACGGGGGTGGGGGGAGGGGGGTGGGGGTTGTGGAACTTGTTATGGAAGAGGGAGAGGCATACCACCCCAGCACCACCATGTCGTTGTATGTGCGCTGGGCTGGCAGGGACCGATCGCCAGGCGCGCCCCCCACCACACCGAGCAGCTCGCATTGGGGAGAAAGGGGGAAGGAGACTTGGGCAGGAGAAGAAAGGGTAAACGGCAAGAGAACTTGTTGTTTCAGATGGGGGAGCAGCGTACCATGAGGTCGTTTTTGAGGCGCCTCAAAAACGACCTTTTTGAGGCGCCTCAAAGAAGAAAGGGTAAACGGCAAGAGAACTTGTTTCAGATGGGGGAGCAGCGTACCACCACCCCAGCACCAGCACCACCATATCGTTGAATGTGCGCTGGGCTGGTAGGGATCGATCGCCAGGTGTGGTTCCCACCACAGCAACCTGCTCGGGTTGGGGGAGGCGGGAGAGGAGGATGAAGAAAGGGGAAACGGGAAAAGAATTCGTTTCAGAAGGGATAGCAGC
Source organism: Closterium sp. Yama58-4 (assembly GCA_947470075.1). Taxonomy (NCBI): domain Eukaryota; kingdom Viridiplantae; phylum Streptophyta; class Zygnematophyceae; order Desmidiales; family Closteriaceae; genus Closterium; species Closterium sp. Yama58-4. The sequence continues at coordinate 453,058 of CANIUD010000213.1, forward strand.
ATACCACCACACCCAGCGTCACCATGGCCCTGAGAAGAAAACGCTGATAAAACCGGGAAAACCGGGAAAGCAATTCTTTTCAGAAGGGATTGCTGCATACCACCACACCCAGCGTCACCATATCCCTGAGAAGAAAACGCTAGTGAAACGCGGAGATCAAAGCAAAATGTTATGTCCATATACATCAACAACAGCGAAAAAAAAGAGAAAGAGAAAGAAAAAGAAAACGACTGAGCCGAAAGTGCCAAGTAAAATGCTAAGTATGATGCTTGCTATGTAAAATGCTAAGTATAATGCTTGCTATGTAAAATGCTAAGTAGGCAGCACGACGGTTAGGACCATGCCTGAAAGAAGAGGCGGAAGAAGGTGAGAAAATCCCCCAGTGCTTGCTGCGACCAGAGAGACACATGCGCACTCACTGCCCGCACGTGAATGCTGCAGACGGGGGGGGTACGGTTGGGAGAGGGCGGGCGGGGGGGGGGGGGGGAAGTTCAGCTGGTTGGTTGGGAAATGGTCGAGGTGTGAGTCGTGCGACAGTGCGACCAGTGAGGTGGAAGAAGGTGAGAAAATCCCCCAGTGCTTGCTGCGACCAGAGAGACACATGCGCACTCACTGCCCGCACGTGAATGCTGCAGGGTGCGGGGAAGGGGTTGGGGTGGGAGGTTAAAGAGGGGGGAATAGGAGGAGGGGAGGGGGTTGATTGATCCACCCAGCACAGCCCACATGAGGGGTTCATCTTGCAAAACACTCGAAACAGGTGCGATTGGTATTGGGCCGGGCTGGGCACTGACTCACGTGGGGTTGCGGCTAGAGAGGTGAGTGTGCATGAACTGGGTCACGCTGGCAAATGGCAGCACGTCACAATCACAGTCCATGTGGGATATGTGACGGATGAACTGAGAGAGGATGAAGGCCCATTGCCACAGAACATGTACAGGAAGTAGATCATCTGATACGAGTTGGTTTTTGAGAATTCTCAAAAACCAACTCGTATGAAGGCCCATTGCCACAGAACATGTACAGGAAGGGGCAAGTGTACACGCCCATTACCCACAGAAGTAGATCATCACTCACGTGGCAATGGGCAAGGTTGGACCCACAGCGACCGAGTGCAAGGTTGGACCCACAGCGACCGAGTGCAAGGTCGAACTTGGGCAAGTGTGCGTGCGCGTGCGGGGGATGAGGGATGAAGGCGCCACATCTTCGTGAACTGAGCCACGTTGACTCAGTGCCTCATCACCAACGTGACTCAGTGCTGTCCATGTAGATTATGCGGGGGATGAGGGATGAAGGCCCATACCACCCCACCCCACAGCATCACTGCAGTACATGACTGGCTGGGCATTCACTGTGACTCACGTGGGTGTACGCATAGCAAGTGCAAGGTCGGTGTTGGGCATGTGAGCGTGCACGAACTGGGTGATGTTGGCAAAGAGCAGCACATCGCAATCCATGTAGAATATGCGGGGGAGAGACCAGCGGCGCATGAACTCGTGTAGGATGAACCACCGCACCTGATGGGGAGAAGAAGTGGGGACAGTTCGATGGGGGCAGTGGGTGGAGTGGGGCAAGGAACGGAAGGGAGAGCAGCACGCGGCAGTCCATGTAGAAAATGCGGGGAACAGACCAGCGCCGCATGAGTTTGTGTAGGATGAACCACCACAGCTGATGGGGAGAAGAAAAGGGAGTTGGAGTGTGACAGGGCAGCAGTAAGGCACTGGGGGATGGAAGAAAGAGCAGCACGTCACAGTCCATGTAGAATATGCGAGGGAGAGACAAGCGACACATGAACTCGTGCAGGCACGTGAAAAAAGAAGGGTTTTGAGACGTCTCAAAACACTCCTTTTTTCACGTGAATATGCGAGGGAGAGACAAGCGACACATGAACTCGTGCAGGATGAACCACCGCACTTGATGGGGGGGGTGATTTTTGAGAATTCTAAAAAATCACTCGCATGAACCACCGCACCTGATGGGGGGGTGGGGAGGGGAATACGACGAGAGAGGGGCGTGGCATGTGAGTAGGAGGGAGGGAGGAGAGGGGAACACAACCCCGTCCTCACACAACCCCTCTCTCTCAGAAACTGTACCACAGGTCAGAAACTGTCCCAGTACCTCTCAATACTGACCTGGTATGACACGACTTGCCCAATGCTCTTCTCAAACTCCTCTTCCACGCCCTTGTACTCGTTATAATCCTCCACCTCCACCCCCTCCGCCCCCAGCACCCCCCATTCCCCTGACATCTCCCAGTACTGAACTCACCTGGTACGAAACCACTTGCCCAACGGTCTTCTCAAACTCCTCTTCTACACCCTTGTACTCGTCATAATCCTCCACCTCCACCCCTTCCGCCCCCAGCACCCGCTTGCACACCTTCGGCCCAATCAGAATCACCCGCGTGTTCAACCGTCTCGCCTGCTTCAGCGTCTCAAACGCGTACCGGCCCCGCCCACACCCCGTCTGCGCTCTCAGGAATTGAACCACTGGGATATCCCCAGTGGTACCCGCCGCTGCCGCGCCAGGCTTACCACCAGACCCGCTTCCGGACCTGCTTCTGTACCTAGTTCCAGAGCTGCTTCCGGACCTGCTTCCGGGGCTATCGCCTGGGCCGCCTTCTTTTGCTTCCCTGCTGCCTTTACTACCTGGCCTTTCACCTGAGGTTCCTCTCTCCTGCGGCTCGTCTTGTCGTATCCCCTTGCTTCCTCTCTCCCCGTCCCCCCATGCACCTGGACCAGACTCGTCAGCCTTCCCCCCTCCCCCGTCCTCCCCCTCCCCTTCTTCCCCCCACCATCCGCGTTTCCCGGCCAAAAGCTCTCGAAAAGCTGAGGGATTTCGGAGGACGTCGCTACTGCTAACCAGACCGTGCCTGGAGGACTGCGATTGGCTACCCTCCTCTGCGGAAGTTTTCTCTGCTGCCTGTGAGTCACCACCAGCTGCCCGGAAAATTTCTGGTGTTTGGGCGTCAAATGGAGCGTCGGAATATTCGTCGAGTTCGGCTGCGGTTCGCATTTGCTGCTGCTCCTCTTTGGAGCTCTGGAGTCCAGAGTGGAGGAGAGGGGAGATATGGAGGAGGTAGAGTAGGAGGAGGAGAAGCGACCTGCGGGGAGGGAAGGGGAGGGGGGGGGTGGACGGGAAGAGACGTGAAAGAGTGGGCAGCAGGGAGGGATGGGAAAGGGTCGGGAATGTGAGGGGGATGTGAGGGGGATGTGAGGGGAATGTGAGGGGGATGTGAGGGGTATGTGAGGGGGATGTGAGGGGAATGTGAGGGGGATGTGAGGGGAATGTGAGGGGGATGTGAGGGGGATGTGAGGGGAATGTGAGGGGGATGTGAGGGGAATGTGAGGGGGATGTGAGGGGGATGTGAGGGGGATGTGAGGGGTATGTGAGGGGGATGTGAGGGGGATGTGAGGGGGATGTGAGGGGGATGTGAGGGGAATGTGAGGGGGATGTGAGGGGAATGTGAGGGGGATGTGAGGGGTATGTGAGGGGGATGTGAGGAAGATGTGAGGGGAATGTGAGGGGGATGTGAGGGGAATGTGAGAGGGATGTGAGGGGAATGTGAGGGATGGCAATGGGTAGGGAACGAGGAGACGAGAGATGCGTCACTCACAGCGCGCCGATGACAATCAGCGGAATCGCACGGCGACCGGACGCGAGTAGTGCCGCCAATCTCTCCGCTTTTACCGCCCCTTGGATCTGACTCACTAGCTGACCTACTACGTCGCTCTTCTTGCATCTCTCCGCCTTCGAGCCTTTCTCTGACTTAAAGCCTCGCGAGTCCGTCTTCGAACTTTTCTCGCCTTTCTCCGACTTCGAGCTTCTTTCCGTCTTAGACACTCTTTCTGTTTTGGAGCCTCGCTCCGGTTTCGACGCGCGATCCGCCTTCGATTGCGCGGCGATCGTCATTGCGCCCAGAATCCGTCGAGATTAGCGTATCAAAACACGCCACCTCACACACAAGTCAGAATGCGAGAAGGCGCGTGCGTAAAGGTTTTCCCTCCAGGCTACGGGGGAGCTGTCAAGGGAGCTCCTCTATCCACGGGCATGGCTGCCAATGCGCGCCCCTCGTCACAATCATGGGCGTGTTTATCAGCTTTTCGAGTCAGAGGACCAAACTGGTTCGGCTGAACTGTCGCGAGCAACCAGCAGATAATACCGACATGCGACTCAGACTAGCGAGTTTCGCACATCTGGTCCCGCGAATCAGATACACCGACATGCGTCGCCTTCGGACTTGGCGAAACTCCCAAGCTTGATTATCGAGGTTCTCGCCTACCTAGGATTCCTCACTGAACTCGTTTTATGACCCGTTGTAAGCAAACTTTCATTTCCTGACGTGTAACAAACATCAGAAAAGCCATATGGGTTGAAGATAAGGCAAAATTCTAGCCAGAATGTTGGCCTAGCCTACACCAAACACAAATGTTGCTTCAGTACCTGGTAATATTGAAACAACAGAAGTATTGGAGGAATATGTCAGAGTTGGAAATATAATATGGTAAATTTTCCAAACATCTCTGAAGTAAACGGGCTCGCACACAACATGGAGTCCTACAACTGGTACATACTGGAACTGATATGGGGTAAACATAATTAAAACAATGTCCGTTAAAGTGGTATTCTATGAGAAGAATGTGGCCGCTGGAGCAATTATTATGTCGAAAGCAGGTGGACCGCAAAAGATGGAAGCTGGTTGCTGTCAGACAAAACATGAAAGGCCAGGCGGGAAAACGTCTGCTGAGTTGGAGAACGAGTGGCGTGACATGTGACGCTAGCTGTTGAGCTATTGGTGCACTGAAGAGTCCCGAATGAATCCTGCCCGTGGATATTTCGGTTTCGACGTTCTGTACACTTTACTATATCGTGCACACCGGAAGCTGCAGTTTGGCTTGATGCTCATTTGGGCAGCTACTGTATTTTTCCTACCATGACCCCACACTGTACATTACAGTTCATCACATCCCTTCTCTTCTCACGGGCAAGCCTCTCTGAACAAAAATACAGTTTTCTAAATCATATCCCACCCCTTCCACCTTGAATTCGATGCGTCTGGTAAGCACTGCCCCGCTGCGGGCTGCGCGGCCAGCTAGGTTGATGGTGTAAATCACATCGCATCCAGCGTCACCAATGTGAGAATTTCAGCCACCCTCACGCTCCCTCTCTGCCCAATCCATCCAGCGGCTCTTTCCCCCGCCAACCAAAATGACAAACCCTAGAGTGTGGAGCAAGATGTCATGTCATCCATGTGCGAAAAGGTTGTGTTGGATGAGGTGTGTGCTGGCCGATCGTAAGGTCAAGGTTCGTCGGTGGGCACGAGGGCAAGAGGATCCATCCATTCATTCCATCATCAAACCCTCGTGTTCGCTGATGGCAGCCTTGGAGGGTGTACTGTACAGCTGATGCTCACCCCATGCACGCGAATTTGCCTTGCGCCGGATGGATACGCTGCACCCGAGGTTGTTTCCCCAGCTTCATGCACCTACATTACAAGCGCGTCGCGTGGTTATCAACCAGTAGTAACGAACAGACCGACGTCAAACTAGGTACAGACCGAAGTCAAGCAGAGGAGACTGAAGTCAAACTAGGTTACAGATCTTGTTTATAAGCACATGCGAATCATTTTTAGCTAGCTGCGAATTGCCGAAACTTATGCGAAATGCTCGTGACAGCTTATACGCCCCCTTCGTAAGGCAACCGGGAGGGGCTCAAACAGGCATCAGGTGTACTGTATGAGTGAGCTTCCAAACCCCCAAAGTTTCTCGTCAGAGGATCAACACGAACCTATCTGTATTCACCGCAACTTTCTTAACCGTGCCGTTTCCTTCCCAAACCATTCTCCCCACCAGCATCCTGCATTAGCTGATCTGATCACACGTCAATCCGAATCCACCACACCGGATCTGACCCCATCTGGCGGGTAATCTCCGCTGGGCAACTTTTGCGAGAACAACTAGGGCGAGGGGCAGCTGGGCTGAGCGGGGAACTCTAGGGGAGGAGTGGACAAGCTTGTCGGGTGGAATCACGCATGCCTGCAAGTCCACCATGAGCAGATTCTCACCCACCCCATCCTATCCCCAACCCAACCATCACCACCACCTGTGAGAGAGCTCCAAAGGCCCCAGGGCCCACATTCCTGTAATTGTATGAGATTTGTTGGAAAATTGTATTCTGGTAAAGGAATCAGATCTGAACATACCACGCTTGCTAAGGAATCATGTGCTCTTGCCGCTTAGTGTGGTTGAGTGCGGCTACTGCTTAGTGCATTTCTCGTCGTTTCTTCTCGCGCTTCGCCTTTTACCATTTTGTTTGTTCTCCAATCATGACAATACTTCACTTTCTTCGGCAATCTCAAGGAACAGCGCAGCTCGCTCTCTCTCCAACCTCCCGCATCATCGCCGCCAGCAGAGGAGCTTTATCCGCGCTTGGCGCTTGCTGCGAAAATCAGCTCAAGGCCCTCCACTTCACCGACATTTTCCTCATAGATTCCAACGGAAATTTTCCAGGAGAGGCAGAAACTCCGAACACCATCAGAAGCAAATTAAAGGGGGATTTCAGCTTCAGTTGGCCTGAAGTTGTTAATCAGTTGCTCTCCCAAAAAGAAAATATTATTACCTTAGAAGGGAATCTCGCCTTGCCAAATTATGACGCTCCAAATTGTCAATGCATTGGCACCACCACTGCTCCTTTGCTGAATAATGGAGCTGCGGATCCCAGTGCTGCCACTAATTCCATTGGAAAATATGCTGGTGTATTTCTTAAGAAAGCTCCAGATGATGAAGGTTCGTTTCAGAAGGCTCCGCTTCCGGTTCAAGTCACCCTGGAGCTCTTACAAGTTGAAGATATGGCTCATACCAGTAATGATCCGGTTACTGAGCCACATGATGGCAGCACAACCGGTCAGATGGGTCCTCCAAGCCTATTAGTTGCCTGCTTTCGTCTGAAGACGTCTGGGGAGCTAAGCCCACAGGTAATTATGTTTCTGTTCACTCCTGCTCTCCCTGGCCTACATAACTTGAGAGGGAAGCGAAATTGCATTGGATGTATCAACGTGTATGACTGTGTGTTGTGTGTGTGTGTGTGTGTGTGTGTGTGTGTGTGTGTGTGTGTGTGTGTGTGTGTGTGGAGGGGGGGGTTGGGGGGGGGGGGGAGGGGGGTGAAGGGGAGAGGGGGGGTGTGGGTGTTGGAGGCGGGGAAGGGAGCTGGGGAGTGTGGGTGTTGGGGAGGGGGGGGATTTGTGTGTGGGAGGGGGAGGGGGGGAGAAGGAGGGGAGGGGGAGGGTGTGTGTGTCTCAATGTGTGTGCGCGTGCGTTGTGAATTATCACCAATGTTTCATTTGTACTTCCTTCCTTTCTATCCTTTTCTTGTCTTACCAAGCTCTGAAGTATCATATTCACCATGGCATCGGTACCTTACCTCTGATCCTTAGAGCCTCCTTTCTCACTCGAATGGCCCTTTGTCCCCTCCCTCCCTCTCTCCATCCCCGCCTCTCTCCTCTTCCACGCATTCATCCGGTGTTCACACACACACTCTTCCTTTCCCGTACCTCTTCTCTTGATTTTTTTTTTCCTGCCCCAACTTTCCAATTTCAGCAATTTATTACCAGCAGAACCACAGCTCACCTTGTCTCAGCTTTAAATCGAGCAGTCCAGACCGTGTGTCGCCTCCGTAAAGGCTCCTGCGCAGATTTGATTCAACCTGCCGCCTTTCCTGCCATAGTAACAACCACTGGTAGTAGTGCTCCCACTTCCGCACCATCCGCTACCACCGCCGCCGCCGCCACTGCTGCTGCAACTCCTGACGGTCCCAGTCTCTTCTCCCCCAGTTGCCACCTTCCCCTGGAAGAGCTGGCCGATTGGGGGAAGCAGCTGGTTCAAGAGATGCAGGTCGTATGTGGGGAAGGCTCTGCTGTTGCTGAGGAGATAACAGGGGGAGGGGATGGGCCAAGCGGAGAGGAGGGAGGCAGCGCAGGGGAGGCGGCAAGAGGAGCTCCAGAAGCAGACGCATTAGGAAAGGGAGCAATAGAAGCAGACGCAGTAGGGAAGGGAGCAATAGAAGCAGACGCAGTAGGAAAGGGAGCAATAGAAGCAGACGCAGTAGGAAAGGGAGCAATAGAAGCAGGAATAGCAGGGCAAGGAGCCGGAGAAAGGGATGGAGCGCCAGTGTCAGGAGCAGGAGCAGCAGCAGCAGGAGTAGGAGCAGGAGCAGGAGCAGGAGCAGGAGCAGGAGCAGGAGCAGGAGCAGGAGCAGCAGCGGCAATGCAAAGAAGTGCTGTGGCTGCGGAAGCTGGCGCTTCAGCGGCATGTGTCGAGGCACCTTATAACGAAGCACATGCTTGTGGAGCTGATGGCGTGGTGCGGTGGGCGAGCAACGCAGTGGGCAGGCTACAAGAGGCCCTGCAGGAGTATGGGCTCTTCAAAAACATCTATGAGAGATCCAAGGTAGGTAACTCTAAAACTTTTGAGTCGACTCAAAGGTGGGCGAGCAACGCAGCGGGAAGGCTTCAAGAGGCCCTGCAGGAGTATGGGCTCTTCAAAAACATCTATGAGAGATCCAAGGTAGGTAAACTCTAAAACTCTGGCTATTAAGAAAGAAACGCTGCAGCAATGCATGCATCTTCCAAGGCATTCTTCTCTTCTCCCCATCCCATTTCCCCCACCATCAACCCTCTGCTCCCCTCTCCCACAATCCCCCATACAAACAGGATCCGATAGTGGTGTACAGCACGCTCCCTCCCACCCTCCTCCTCCTCTGCTACCCCTCCAAAGCGACCCTACAGCACGCCATTGCCCTGGGGTGCGCCTCCCCTCTTCTCTCCCTTCATTCCCAGCTCAACCATTCCCCTCCCCCACTCCCTCTGCCTCTTCTCATCCCCATCCCCACCACCATCCCTCCCCCCTGCCATCCCCACCACCATCCCCCCTGCCATCCCCTCTGTCACATCACACCCCCCCATCCCCCTTACAACAGGATCCGATAGTGGTGTACAGCATGAGCCACCAGCTTCTCGACTGCAACCCAGCAGCGCTGCTTCTCCTCCGCTACCCCTCCAAAGCGGCCCTCCGCCACGCCGTTGCTCTAGGGTGCTCCTCCCCCCCTCTCTCCCCCGAGTTTCAGCCGGATGGGGAGAGGTCTGGGGAGAAAGGGGCGAGGGTGGGGCGGGAGGTGGCGGAGAGAGGGGAGGTGGTGGTGCCGTGGACTTATAGGAAACGAGATGGGGAGCTGTTGCACCTTCGGATTCACTACCAGGTAATTTTATGCTGCACATATCAGGCCTTACAGTGGAGAGAGGGAGGTGGTGGTGACTTGGGACTTGTCTAGATAGGGAGCCTTTGCCCCTTCGGATGCACTACCAGGTACAATATCGTTTCTATCGTTCACCCATGGAGGATTATCATACTGTTCAAGAAGACAATACGTGTGCGCATATGCTGAGGTACTGACGGCATGTGAGTTGGTACTGACAGCATGTCCGTGGCCCCGTTCAAGCCTCCTACGTTCCCCATTCTAGTAAACCCAGGAGCATCATCCCGTCCCTTGTCCCTCCTTTCCCTTCCTCCCTTTCCTCTCCCCTTCCTCCCTTTCCTCTCCCCTTCCTCCCTTTCCTCTCGCATTCCTCCCTTTCCCCTCCCTTTCCTCCCCATGCTCCCCTCTCATCCGCGCAGCTCATGCGTGTGGGCGCGGACAGTGTCTTTGTGGGCACGTGGCACGACCTGACAGAAACTCTCAGGCAAGAGGACGAGCTGCAGCGAGCCAAGGAGGCAGCAGAGGCGGCGAGTGAAGCAAAGAGCCTCTTCCTGGCGAACATGAGCCACGAGATTCGCACCCCCATGAATGGTACGTGCCTGATGGCTGTGTGTGTGTGTGTGTGTGTGTGTGTGTGTGTGTGTGTGTGTGTGTGTGTGTGTGTGTGTGTGTGCGTGCGTGCGTGCGTGCGTGCGTGCGTGCGTGCGTGCGTGCGTGCGTGCGTGCGTGCGTGCGTGCGTGCGTGTGTGTGTGTCTGTGTGTGTGTGTGTGTGTGTGTGTGTGTGTGTGTGTGTGTGTGTGTGTGTGTGTGTGCACGCATACATGTGCGGCGAGGGGGGTGGGGGTCCTCTCAAGAGGCGGCGAGCCAAGGCGGCTGCAGAGGCAGCAGAGGCGGCGAGCGAGGCAACGAGCATCTTCCTGGCGAACATGAGCCACGAGATTCGCACCCCCATGAACGGTGCGTGTGTGTGTGTTCGTCGAGTGGGTGTTCATGTTCATGTGCATGTGTCTATGCGTGCATGTGCGTGTTCTGCATGCATGGTGAGTGATGCTTATGGGGTGTGTGATGGTTGTTGTGGTGATGGGAGTGAGGTGGAGAGGATGGCACCAAGCACCATGATTCCTCCTTTTGAGGCGCCTCAAAAGAGTGAGGTGGAGAGGATGACACCAGGCGCCATGATTTCTCCATTTCACCCTCAACAACAGGCAACAATGGTTCAAGATTTTGAGTTGACTCAAAAGAGTGAGGTGGAGAGGATGACACCTGGCACCATGATTCCTCCGTTCCACCCTCACAACAGGCAACAATAGTTCAACTCTATCTGTCCCTCTCCCTCTCCCTTTCCCCTTTACCTTTTTCCTCCCTATTCCTCCCGTTCCTCTACCGTTCCTCCCTTTTTCCTCCCTTTCCCCTGTCCCTTTTTCCTCCCTACTCCTCCTGTTCCTCTACCCTTCCTCACAACACACCAGGAGTGGTGGTGGTGGCTGAGTTGCTACTAGACACCCCCCTCACAACCGAGCAGCGCTCCTATCTCGACATCATCCGTGGCGTGGCGTGGCGTGGTGGGGGTGGCGGAACTGCTGCTTGGTACCCCTCTTACCTTGGAGCAGCGCTCCTATCTCGACATCATCCGCACGTCAGGCGTGGTGGGAGGGACAACCTCCTGCGAATCATGTGTCTGTGTGTATTGTCTCTCTCTCCTCCCCTCTCACCTCAGGCGTGGTGGGGGTGGCGGAACTGCTGCTTGATACCCCTCTCACCTCGGAGCAGCGCTCGTATCTGGACATCATCCGCACGTCAGGGGACAACCTCCTTCGAATCATTTCAGACGTGCTGGACCTCTCCAAGATCGAGAACCAGTCGCTGCCTCTGGAGGACGTACCCTTCTGCCTTGCTACATGCGTGAGAGAGGCGACTGCTCTTCTCTCTGTTGCCGCAGCAGACAAGGGCCTGCAGGTGAGTGCACGAACGGGCCTAGAGAGGGGCTGATGGGGTGTTAAGGGCGGTCTTGAGGGATAATGCTGTTTGTTGGAGTGGATGGGTGGGGTTGAGAGGAGTGAAGTGAGGAGGATTAGGTCCCCCCCCTTTCCATCCCCACTCCTCCCTCTTCCTCCACCCCCCTCTCTTCCTCTCTCGCTCTCCACTCCCCTATCTTAGCCAAGTTTTGAGGCGCCTAAAAACTAGCCCTCTCTTCCTCTCTCGCTCTCCACTCCCCTATCTTAGCCACTCCACTCCCCTATCTTAGCCACTCCACTCCCCTATCTTAGCCACTCCACTCCCCTATCTTAGCCACTCCACTCCCCTATCTTAGCCACTCCACTCCCCTATCTTAGCCACTCCACTCCCCTATCTTAGCCACTCCACTCCCCTATCTTAGCCACTCCACTCCCCTATCTTAGCCACTCCACTCCCCTATCTTAGCCACTCCACTCCCCTATCTTAGCCACTCCACTCCCCTATCTTAGCCACTCCACTCCCCTATCTTAGCCACTCCACTCCCCTATCTTAGCCACTCCACTCCCCTATCTTAGCCACTCCACTCCCCTATCTTAGCCACTCCACTCCCCTATCTTAGCCACTCCACTCCCCTATCTTAGCCACTCCACTCCCCTATCTTAGCCACTCCACTCCCCTATCTTAGCCACTCCACTCCCCTATCTTAGCCACTCCACTCCCCTATCTTAGCCACTCCACTCCCCTATCTTAGCCACTCCACTCCCCTATCTTAGCCACTCCACTCCCCTATCTTAGCCACTCCACTCCCCTATCTTAGCCACTCCACTCCCCTATCTTAGCCACTCCACTCCCCTATCTTAGCCACTCCACTCCCCTATCTTAGCCACTCCACTCCCCTATCTTAGCCACTCCACTCCCCTATCTTAGCCACTCCACTCCCCTATCTTAGCCACTCCACTCCCCTATCTTAGCCACTCCACTCCCCTATCTTAGCCACTCCACTCCCCCCACCTCCCCACCAATCCGTCTCTCTCCCCGTCTCCCCTCCTTCTGCTCCCACCAGCTGGACAGTCACATTGACTCAGACGTGCCTTGCTTTATTCGGGGAGACCCGGGGAGGCTGCGGCAGATCATTCTGAACCTCGTGTCCAACGCGATCAAGTTCACACAGACGTGAGGGCATGATTGAGTGGAATGTAAAACATCATACACGTGAAAACCACCTTTCTTTTTCCATTTTGTACTCAGACTTTCCTGAAGGAGCCTTTTCATGGCTGCTTAGTTTTCCTGTCTTGCAAATGGGACGTGCTCGTTTCAATTTGGCTCTATCAAGGAAGATCTTGCATAGTAAGATCTTACGTAGAAATGGTTGTGCAAGATCTTACTGCAAGAGGAGCTACCACTGCAGCCACTGCAGCAACGCTTGCCGCTAATCTCTCCCCCTCATCTCTTGATTTCCTCCCTTTCTTCCCACTTGTTACGCAGCAGTGGAGAGGTGCGGGTTATAATTCGGCAATCTACTGAGGAGGAGATACAGCAAGTTATGGCCGCTAGAGGAGCTGCTACTACTGCTGCAGCCACTCTCGTTGATGCCGCTGGTGCCTCTGCTGTTGATGGTGCTGGTGCTGCTGCGACTGCTTCTCCTGATACTAATGCTGCCCCTGCTGCAGTTGGTGACACTGTTATGGGAGCAGGAGGGGGGGGAGAGGAGGGAGTGAAAAAGGGTGTGGTGGGGCATGGAGTTAAAGAGAGAATGGTTGGTTTCTTGGAGGGCTTAGCGAAAAGGGGGTATGAGTCAAGAGAAGGGTATGAGTCGAGAGGAGGGTATGATTCGAGAGCAAGGAGCAAAGGGGAGGCAGCAGTGGAAGGAAAGGGAGAAAAGAGGGTTAGATTTGACACACTTGATTCAGAATGTGGTTGGAAACGGTTGAAGACTGGTGATTCGGTGCATGAGACGGGAGGAACTGACGTTAGGAGTGAATGTGGGTCGCAGCGGCAGCAACCACCACTTCAACAGCAACAGCACCAGCAGCAGCAACTACCATCACCGCGGCCGCAGCAGCAATCACCACCGCAGCAGCATCAATCACCGCAGCAGCAACAGCAATCACCACCGCAACAGCAGCAGCAGCAGCAGCAGCAGCAGCAGCAGCAGCAGCAGCAGCAGCAGCAGCAGCAGCAGCAGCAGCAGCAGCAGCAGCAGCAGCAGCAGCAGCAGCAGCAGCAGCAGCAGCAGCAGCAGCAGCAGCAGCAGCAGCAGCAGCAGCAGCAGCAGCGAGCATGGCTGACATTCAGTGTGTCAGACACAGGCGTGGGCATCAGCAAGGATGCATCAGACCGACTCTTTCGAGCCTTCATGCAGGGCGACCCCTCCACCTCCCGCCGCTACGGCGGCACCGGGCTCGGACTAGCCATCTCCAAATCCCTTGTGAGCCTCATGGGCGGCGATATTCGCCTGGTTAGCGCGGTGGGCGCCGGGTCGACGTTTTCGTTCACGATCAATGTCGCGGTGTCGCCGGCTGCGAGGTGTGCGCTTAAGGAAGACTCTTTGCTAAGAGACGGGATGCTGCACACAGACTTAAGCATGTCTTGCTTAGCTCCTGGTGGCGCTTCTACTGCTGCTGCTTCCACTGGTGCTGCTGGTCCGGCTGCTGGTGTCTCTGCTGCTGCTGCTGTTGCGGCTGCCATTGCTACCCGAACTAGCCACCACCACCACGCGCTCCCAGTGGAGCAGTCTTGCAGGAACTCAAAAAGACTGGGCGGGCCTGTTAGGGAAGGGAGAGAAGGACGAGGAGCAGGAGCAGGAGTGGGTGTAACTTGTGAGGCAGCTGTAGCAATGGCTGTTGGTAGTGACTATCCTGGTGTGGACGAACAACGGGAATTTGTCGCACCTCCAGCAGGAGCGGCGGTAGTAGCCACAGCAGCAAGAGCAGCAGCAGAATCGAAGGGGAGATTGTCAAGGAATGGAGCTTCCTCTGTGATGGGAGCAGCTTCTGTTGAGGAGAAACAAAAATTATCAATGCAGCAGCAGCAGCAGGAGCAGCAGAAGCATTTTCAAGAGAAGCTACATGAAAAACAGCAGCAGCAGGCACAGAGGCATGCGGCATATTCAGCCCTGTCCAGTGCCGCATTGTACAGAGCAGGTGCGGCGTCGCATGTTGCAAAAAGAGACGTCTTTCCAAAAGAGCTCCCAAATAAGCTCCACAGCTGGCGCAACCGGGACGAGCAGAGAGGAGGAGAGGATGAGTTGCTGTTGGTGATGAGTTGCCACAAAGGGGCGGGAAGCGAGAAAGAATATCATCGAATGGAGGGGTTTCCCAGGGATCAGCAGGAGGAGAGGAAGCAGATGGGGGAGGAGGTGAAGGGGAAGGAGGAGGAGGTGGAGGAGGAGAGGAGAAGGAAGAGGCAGGAAGAGGAGAGGAGGGAGAGGCAACAGAGGGAGGAGGAAGGGGAGAGGAGGAAGCGGCGGCGGCAGGGGCTGGCGTGTTTGATAGCAGAGGACAACGCAGTGAACCAGATGGTCATTGAGAGGATGCTCCGAAGCCTGGGGGTTGTCAGTGACGTTGCTTCCAATGGGGCTGAGGCGGTGCGGGCATGCGAGGGCAAGGAGTACGACGTGGTCTTCATGGTGAGTGCGTATTTTATAATCTTCTGTTTTCTGTTTTTTGATTTTTTTTTTTTGGGGGGGGGGGGGGGGGGGGGGGGGGGGGGGGGGGGGGGGGGGGGGGGGGGGGGGGGGGGGGGGGGGGGGGGGGGGGGGGGGGGGGGGGGTTGAATGATTAACATTTTATTATGGCCTCAACTCATGCTTCTCCTCACGCTGCTGCTGCGGCTGCTGCTGCTGATGCTCCTCCTTCCTCCTCCTCCGCCTCCTCCCCCTCCTCCTCCTCCTCCTCCTCCTCCTCCTCCTCTCCCTCCTCCTCCTCCTCCTCCTCCTCCTCCTCCTCCTCCTCTCCCTCCTCCTCCTCCTCCTCCTCCTCCTCCTCCTCCCCCCTTTCCTCCCCCCTTTCCTCCCCCTTCCTGGCTCCCCTCTTCCCTCCCCTTTCTTCTCTTTCCACCCGTTATCTCCTCCCATACGTCTTCTCCCCACCCTCAACTCCCTCGCATCACTCTCAACCGTTCAGGACTGCCACATGCCTGTGATGGACGGTTTTGAGGCCACAGAGAAGATCCGACGGCTGTACTTGCACCGATCTCGAGGCAGGAGGAAGGAAAGGGAGAAGGTGGAGGGGGATGAGAAACCAAGGGAGCAAGAGGAGAAAGAGGAGCAAGAGGAGCAAGAGGAGCAAGAGGAGCAAGAGGAGCAAGAGGAGCAAGAGGAGCAAGAGGAGCAAGAGGAGCAAGAGGAGCAAGAGGAGAAAGAGGAGCAAGATGAGCAAGAGGAGAAAGAGGAGAAAGAGGAACAGGCGAAGCAAGAGGAGATGGAAAGGGCGTGTGCTGAAACACCAGTTGTACCAGCACAAGCACCTGCCCCTTCATTAGTATCACCACCACCACCACAGCCACCGTCACTATCACCACCGCCACCCCCATCGTTGCTACCACGACCGCCACCACCGTCGTCTGAGACTCGTGGGTCTCTGCGTCGGCCATACATTGTTGCCCTCACTGCCAGTGCTCTGCTGCATGAGCGACTGCGGTGCACTCAGGTAATGTGTGGTACAATCGGGTGATGTGTGGTGCTGCCAGGTAACGTGCGGTGCACCCAGGTAGTAATGCGTGATGTATGAAAAGTCACTCCCCTATTTAACATCCTTCTTTTTCCTCCTGCTGTGAGCAGGTCCGTACGGACCACTTCCTGACAAAACTTGTCAAAGCAAGCTGCGAGAAATCTCAAAGTCAATCTCGAAGTCAATCCAGTACTTATCCGTTTCGTCCTCCTGTCTCTCAGGTCGGCATGGACCACTTCCTGACAAAGCCCGTGAGGCCAAGCGAGCTGTGAGACATCTCCAAATTCAATGCTATACCCTTCAATCCCTCTCTTGTGTGAACAGGTCGGCATGGACCACTTCCTGACAAAGCCCGTGAGGCCAAGCGAGCTGGAGACGCTGCTGCGGCATGTGGAGCTGCGAGGGGTGATGATTCGGCAGGAGGTGGTGCGGGGGAGAGATAGAGAGGAGCAGAGAGGGGTGATGCTTCAGCAGGAGGTGGTGGTGCGAGAGAGAAAAGAGTCAGGGATGTTGAGAGGTGGAGGAGAGAGGGAGAACAGATTGAAGAGGGAGGGGAGCGAGGAGAGGGAGGAGAGGGAGGAAATGGAGGAGGGGGGGAAGAGGGAGGAGGCTGAGCTGGCACACAGCCCAGGAGTGCAGCATGCTGAGCTGGCACATAGCCCGGGAATGCAGCATGCTGAGCTGGCACACAGCCCAGGAATGCAGCATGCTGAGCTGGCACATAGCCCAGGGGACATGCCGCCACTGTCAAACAGCCGGGAAAAGGACGGGGAGGAAGGGGCTTCGGGGCGGGCCGTGTCAGAAAGGTGGATGAGAGGCTTGCTGAAGGAGAGGCATGCGGAGGAGGAGGAGGAGGAGGAGCTCTCAAATGAGGATGTGGTTGATAAGAAATACGTACCTGCACGTGCTGATGCACCTGCTGATGCACATGCTCCATCACCACCACCACCGGTGGCTCGTTACAGCCTGAAAAGAGTTGCAGACTCGTTAGAACACACCACCACCACCACCATCACCACCACCACCAATGCTGCAAAAGGTCAGGCTAGGCTAGGAAGAAGTGGAGGTGGGCTTAAGAAGAAAAAGATGGATAGGGATGGGGACAGTGTTGTAGGGGACACAAGCAAAGAAAGTTGTAGGATGTAATTCAACGTCAACAGTTATTGTAGTACTTGTCACCGAATGTGTGCGCATCTGTAGATATTACAGAAATAATTATTCCAGTTGAAGAAATGTAAGTGCATTGTGTGCACTGGTGGTATATTAGTTCTGTATCACATAACAATGTATATTTTCAATTTCTTAATTGGGAAAGACGGTGAAGTTCCAAAAGGAGAAGAGCACGTACAGGAAATGGCCGTACTCCCCACCCATAATAACCTTCTTGAGTGAGATTTCGAACCGCGTAATTGAAACACATTACCGTGTTTCAAGGTCAGCTGGAAACTTTCCTTGGCGAAACCTACGGAATCTAACCCAATCATCTTCGTCCGATGGGCACAGATAATGTGGTTCGGGAACTGCCCGGCCCGCCACGCCAATTGCCCCTCCGGCATCTGCTCAAATTGAAATGAGAACCGCAGGTGGATGTGCGGATTTATCCGAATCGCGCACATCAATGCGCCCCATCACAATGTCCAGATGCAAAACGGACGGTCTGTAGGGGAAGCGCGATTTTCCCACAACACAGAAATGTGGTTGGTTTGGGTTGGAGAATGCAAACTCGATTCGATGTTTTACTTTCTTCCCTGTAGCTTCACCCCATAGCTTCTCTATCAGCATGCGGCTTGCGTTACAATGCGAGCTGCTGGCAGTTTCGACAGGTTTCTGGTTAGCTAGACTGGCCAATGTTGCCGGTAGGAGAGAAGCCAGGGCTGGGCCCAGGGACCAGCGGGGGCTATTATCCATGTGAATAGCTTTTCTATCTGCAGCAGCAGGAGCGGCAAAGCAGCAACAACTTGCCGAATGAAGTAGAGGAGACTACAGTCAGAGCACCTTTCCATCTTTCGTTCCAGTAGAAGTCCACGCCCCTAGGCCGTTCTTTCTCCGTCACATCGCTCTTATTCTCGTACACCAAAACTACCGCCACATCAGACGGTCAACGGGTTTTATGCAAGTGCGCTCACTAATATACACCCGCCAAATCGACGACCACGGCCCAATCTTTCAGTCGACTCAAATACCAAGACTGCCCGCCGATACGACGACCACAGCCTTGATCTGACCCGCCTTCAAAAGAACTGCCAACCAGCAGCGCACCTATTAGAGGCTCCTCACCGCAAGAAATACAAGTTCTTTTCATCACAAGTTCGCACTAGCTGTAGTACTTTTTCCGCGTTGAAGTATGGGGCATTACTGCGAAAAAACGTCCCGTTTCCCCTTCCTGCTCTCCCACTTCACGTGCTCCGCTCTAGGGGTCCTCCTTTTAATCGTCTACTTCGCAACCCTTGGCCCGCCGCTTAAGCTCGTTTCAAGAGCCACCCGGCCCTTCGTGTCGGCCCCTTCCGCCGTTTCTTCCGCCTTCCCGTCCGTCCATGTTACTGAAGCTACGGAGGTGGACGGGCAGTGGTTGGCAACGAGCGTGCAAGTAACGGTGGTGCGGACAAAACGGGAAGCTGGGGCCTCGAGTGGCAAAGAGAAGTATGGAGACAATACGCAGCAGGGCGATGATGATAATACCCAGCAGGGCGATGATGATAATACCCAGCGGGGCGATGAAGATACGCTGCAGCGGGATGAAGATTCGCAGCAGCAGAAAACGGTGCAGCTGGCGCAACTGGCTCCGGAGGCGCAATGGGAGCAGGAGCTGTGGCCAGAACGGGAAGCCGGGGCTTTGAGTGGCAAAGAGAAGCATGCAGACACTATGCAGCAGGACAGCGACGACACGCAGCAAGGCAATGTAGATACGCAGCAGAAGGAATCAGTGGAGCTGGCGAGGGAGGCGCAATGGGTGCAGGAGCAGGAGCTGTGGCATGGGGAAGAAATGCAGGCTCTTCGGAAGCAGGAGCAGCGCGCTCAGCAAGAGGAGCAGCGAACGCGGCAACAAGTGCAGCGCACGCAACAAAAGGAGCAGCACTCGCAGCAAGAGGTGCAGGACTCGCAGCAACAGGAGCAGCGCACGCAGGAACAGGAAGAACAAGGCCCAAAGAAGCATGAGCAGCAGCAGGGGCAAACGAAACGAAGCAAACCAAAGCGGAAACATCGGACGAATGTAGGTGCGCCCCGCAGCAGCAGCACTCGTCTGGACACCTCCCATGCCGCCTCTCAAGCCGCTGATGGCGGGGAAAAAACGGAAGCGCGCGGCCAGGAGAAGGGACGCGGGCGGGGAAAGGGGCGGCGGTAGAGTTGGCGGTGGTAGAGCGGGCAGGGGCGAGAAGCCCACGGCTGCGACGGGCGAGTCTGCTAGTAACACCACCCCGACGGCCACCACAGCCGCTGCTTTTGAGACGAATCATGAGACGTCTCAAAAGTCGGATGCGAAAAGGAGCGGCGATAGAGTTGGCAGGGGCGAGAAGCCCACGGCTGCGACGGGCGAGTCTGCTAGTTACACCACCGCGAAGGCCACCCCCGCCGCTTCTCTTGACATCCCAGCCACGGCCGCCGCGAGAGCATCTGGTGCGGCAGATGCACCTGGTGACATGGGGGCCTCCGCGAGCGTATCCGTGGGGGCAGCGTGCAAGGGGCGGGCGATTTACGTGTACCCGCTATCGGCGCGCTTCAACCAGTGGATGGTGGACGACTGCTTGGAGAGCCGCATCAAGGGGTTTTGCCTCACCAGCCGGCATGGCGGTTTGGGAACGAGGCTCGCGCCCTGGGACGAAGTGGTAGAAGGCGGCAGCGGCGGCAGAGGCAGTGGAGGCGGCAGCAGCATCAGCAGCAACGGCGGCAGCGACGGCAGCGGCAGCGGTGGTGGGAGCAGTGGAGAAATTAGCGGCACTGGTGGTGCGAGTGAGGGCTGGCGGAACCAGTGGTTTTTAACCGAGAGCGTCAATAACGAGGAAATCTTCCACTCGCGTCTCCTGCAGCACCCCTGCCGAACCTCGGACCCAGACTCGGCGGACTTCCTGTTCATCCCGGCGTACCTGGGCTGGTCGACCTGGTCGCTCGTGGAACACGGGCTCTTCGTAGATCGGGACCAGCCGGGAATTGAACTCGAGCGCTATCTACTGGAAGAAAACCCGGATTTCAAGAGGCTAGTGGATCAAGGGAACCATGTGCTGGTGCTCGGCCGGCCAATTTGGGACTTCAGAAGGGTAAAAGAGTGGGGAACGGATCTGTGGTGGCGACCGACCTTCAATAATGTCACACTACTTACTGTAGAGGCCACACGGGAGTGGTACGGGAGAGAGGTGTTTTCCATTCCTTATCCGACATCGTTTCATCCTGTAGGTTTGGCAGAGCTGCAAGGTTGGATGAATCACGTTCGGGACCACGCCCGGCCGTTTTTGTACGCGTTTGTAGGCGGCAGGCGGGCTAAGGAGACGATAGAGGGTGCGCTGAGAGGAGCTCTGCTGCAGGAATGCGAGACCGAACCAGAGAAATGCTTGCTTCTAGAATGCTACAGTGCCGATGCGGAGGCGGTAACTGAAGCAGCAGCCGAGATAGGCCGGGAGGCGGCCAGTCGAAAAGCCAAGGCTGCAGCAGCAGGAGGAAAAGGAGAGGAAATAGCTGAGAATATTGAGGAGGAGGAGCCTAGGGTGGATCTTCCTGGATGCACTGATCCGAGGAGAGTTGCAGGCGCGATGCTGCAGGCAGAGTTTTGTCTCCAGCCAGTGGGAGACAGCCAAACCCGCCGGTCCTTCTTTGACTCGATCATAGCAGGCTGCATACCTGTGGTGTTTTCCTCGGATACTTTTGACAGCCAGTATCCGTGGTTCTTTGACCCTAAGCCGGAGGCACGGCGCAAGATTGCAGTCATGGTGGACCCTGAGGAGGTGATTTCAGGCCGAGTGAAGATTGGGGAGCTGCTGGGGAAGATATCTGTGGAACGGAAAGAGGAGATGAGAAAAGAGATGCGGCTTCATGTTCCAAGGCTGTTGCTGCGGGACCATACAAAAGAGGGAGAGGTGGGAGAGGAAGGACTTTTTGAAGATATGGTTGACATGACAATTAATGGCTTGGTTGAAAGGAAGAAGATGAGAGAAGCTGGAACTGCTGGTGATTACTTCCCTTGGTTCAACAACTAGTGGGCACCCAGCGTTTTTTAGTTTGAAAATAAAGTGGGAGTGAGATATGTTTTGATTTGTTGTTTTGTACTCTAACTATGTAGACGTAGGTAAACTGCTGTGTCTGTTAGGATGTGTAGGACATGTACTATATCCACTAACGCGTTATCGTATATGCTCGTTCTGACACGCTGTCAGGGCCACAAGGTGGGCGGAGAAATGTTGACGAATCGGGCGAACCTCATCCCGTCGATTCGGTAGTACTGCAGTATGATGGAGATGCATGGCATGCATAGTCTGTAACAGTTCGCTCTTGGTCTCAGCTGCTTCGTAAAGTATTCGCAGCACCTTACCCGTTCGCTGACTGGCACGTCTGTGCGCTCCCACAGTCGCAAGCGCGCTGCGGGGACTGACCAGTAAAAACAGTCTCTGATTCAAAGGTTCTCCCAGCGTGAAACAAGGCAGCCTCATGAAGGATATGGAACGGGAGTTCCCTAAGGGAGTTCCCAAAGGGAGTTCCCAAAGGGAGTTCCCCAGGTTGCGTGAAAATCTTAGGTGTCTGATCTCGCGGAATCGCCGATGAGGTCCCTTGGAAACAGTTCCAACAAAGCTCGTTCCTTGACTGATTTCGGTGTGCCTCATCACCAGAATATGACTCGTAGCTCACGAAAATCTGTTGCAAGCGCATGAAGTCGGCCCTAAAGTGCCTTAGCTGAAGTGGGTTCATCCTGAAACTCAGCTCGTAAGATCATTTTAAAATTCTGCTGTACGGCCGTGATTTTTCTAGCTTCCATTCTTGGGGATTTCCTAGCGCTTTCGTGCTTAAAAAAAATATTTTCATTCGAAGACTGTGTCAGCAGCGACGTGTCGCAATTCATGATGGGACATCATCGAGATCGAGTTTCGTCGCTCTGCTTCCCTTCCTCCTCGGCCACATGTTCCACTATCGGGGTGGTTCTGCTGGTCCTCTACTTCGTAGCTCTCGGGCCTTCGTTTAAGTCACCGATCTCGTCTTCGTCTCTCGATGCCAAGGAACTGCACAGAACCACGGAGGTGTCAGATTCAGCCGTTCGTGGAGACGAGGTGGGAGCAAGCTTGAGCGGCCTGGATCCGGAGGAGTCATGGCAACAGAATCAGCAGGAACAGCAGCGCCAGCAGTATGAGCAGGGTGAGCAGGATGAGAAGAATCGGCAGGATCAGAAGGAGCAACAGATTTCGGAGCAGGATGCGCAGAATCAGCACGATGAGAAAGATCAGCAGAATGAGCGGGGTCAAACGGCAACGCCACGCTTGGAGACTCAAGAGGAACGGCAGAAGCGCGAACAGGAGCTTCTTCAGAAACTGGGAAAGAAAGGCGATACGGGAAACTTACGCAGCAGCAGCAAAGGCACGCGAAGCGCGAGGACGGAGACGAGTCGAAGCACCAGTGGGTCGAAGAACGACGCAAGGAACTCTCACCAGAGTAGCAGCCGCAAAGGCGTTGATCTAGGATCGGAGGCGTGCGAGGGTCGGAAGGTGTACGTTTACGATTTACCTTCGAAATTGAACAGCGTGCTGCTGGAAGACTGCCTGGACACCAACATCAAGGGTTTCTGCGCCACCAGCAGGCACGGTGGGCTGGGAACCAGACTGCCGCCCTGGGACGACGCGTTTGAAGGGAAGGAGCGCAGCAGCCGTGCTGGTAGCAGCAGCAGCAGTAGAAGCCACAGCAGCAAAAGTAGCAGCAGGAGCAGCAAGGTGAAACCTGATGGTTCTCGACGGCTTCTTTCAATCGGCAGCAGTAGTAGCAGCAGCAGCAGCAGCAGCGGTAGCGGAGAGCGAGGGTTGGCGAAACCAGTGGTATGCCACCGATAACTCCATGCTAACCCTCATCTTCCACTCGCGTCTCCTGCAGCACCCCTGCCGAACCTCGGACCCAGACTCGGCAGACTTCCTGTTCATCCCGGCGTACCTGGGTTGGATGATCTGGTCGCTCGTGGAGCACGGGCTTTTCGAGAAGCGAGACGACCCGGTTATTGAGCTCGAGAGGTATTTACTCGAGGAGAATGCGGATTTTAAGAGGCTGGTGAATCGCGGCGACCACGTGCTTGTTCTCGGCCGTCCGATCTGGGACTTCAAGCGCGATCAGGATAAGCCTGAGGGGTGGGGGACTGATCTGTGGTGGCGACCTACCTTCAAGAATGTCACACTCCTTACAGTGGAGGCTCCTCCCGAGTGGTACGGGCGGGAGGTGTTTTCTGTTCCCTACCCAACCTGTTTCCATCCGGTAGGCTCGGCAGAGCTGCAGGGGTGGGTTCGGCATGTTCGGGAGCAGCCTCGGCCGTACCTGTACTCGTTTGTAGGCGGGAAGCGAGCGCATGCGACCTGGGAGGGCTCGCTAAGAGGGGTCTTGCTAAACGACTGTGAGAACGATCCTAAGAGGTGCATCTTTTTAGAATGTACTGTTGCTGATGCGGAGGCGGCGACTTCAGCAGCAGCGGAGATAGGCAGGCAGGCACTGAAACGGAAGGAAATGGCGAACAGCATGGAGGGGAAGGGGGAGGAGGATGAAATTGAGCCAGATTTTCCGCTGAGGGGATGTATGGATCCCAGGAGAGTGGCTGGCGTGATGCTCCAGTCCGAATTCTGCCTGCAGCCTATTGGGGACAGCCTCACTAGAAGGTCATTCTTTGACTCGATAATAGCAGGGTGCATTCCTGTAGTGTTTGCTCCGGGCACGTTTGATTATCAGTACCCCTGGTTCTTCGCTATTGGAGATGAGGCTCGGAGGAACGTGTCAGTGATGGTGGCTTCGGACGATGTGATCGGTCGGAAGGTTAGGATCGGGGAGGTGCTGGGGGGGATATCGGAGGAGAGGAAGAGGGAGATGAGGGAAGAGCTTTATAAGCATATTCCGAGGCTGCTTCTAAGGGATCATACGAGGGTGGGGGAGGTGGGAGAAGAGGGTGTGTTTGAAGATTTAGTGGATAGGACCATTGAAGGGTTGATTGAGAGGAAGAAGATGAGGAGATCTGGGGTCGCCAAGAGCTATTTCCCTTTGTAGAGTTGGCTGGGAGGTGGGAGAGGAGGGTACGTTTGAAGATTTAGTGGATAGGACGATCGAAGGACTGGTTGAGAGGAAGAAGATGAGGAGAGCTGGGGTCGCCAAGAGCTATTTCCCTTTGTAGAGTTGGCTGGGAGGTTGGGGGGGGAAGGAGTGTTTGGGGGCATTGCGAATCTTCGCCTAATGGCTCTGTGTCCACAGGATGATGGGGGCATTGGGGGCATGCTGTAGGCGGTTACAGTAGTGGCTTGGAACTCGGCAAGTAAATCGAGGTGACTGTTTTTTGGCAGTTTAGCTGGGATTGGCTTGGACCCCTTCGGGGCTTGCTGCTGGAAGAATTGAGGAATGTGCGGTTAGTTTTGGAGTGACAGAGGGGTTACTGGGGAGCTGTATACAAGTGACGCACGGGCTGTTCTTGCCGTGTAAAGCCGGCAGGGGGGTGAACGGGAGGAGGATGTAGGGGACCAGATTGCTACAGGGAACGTTGCAGATGCAGCTAAGTTGTGGCAATGCATATAAAGAGACAAGGGTACTTTTCTGAAGAGATGATGAAAAATTATGCTCCGCTCCATGGCATCCACATATCTAAGGGCGAGCCTAGCTACGGGATCGAACCAACGCACACCAGAGAGCATGCTCGCCAACAGGGTGTGTGACTGGAAAAGAGAGAGGTGGAAAAGTGGAGCCTGGAAAAGAGACAGGTGGAAATACATCTTGCAGCCTAGCTAGCTAGCCAGCCAACAACGAATGGGCATAGCTAAAAAGTGGAGGAAAGACTTGAACTCTGAGGTATGTACAATGGCTGTTCTTTCCACCACAAGACAGGAACCAGCCTCTCTCGCTTCTGCAGGTGCTGGTGGTGTGACTAATGGTGTGTTGCAAGGAAGCATCTGCTTGCCTACATGCACATCACTACAGCTGTCTTCAACCCCTAAATCTTCTGCCTCTTCCTCCTGCTCCCCCTACTCCCCCTCCTTGTCAGAATCGAAACATTTGACACTCCTCCCCTTCCTGTGAGCAAGCATCTGCCTACATGCGCATCACTACAGCCGTCCCCAACTCCCTACCTCCAACACCCCCTCCTGCTCCTGCTCCTTGTCCCTCCCCTCCCCCTCCCCCTCCCCACCCATCCATCCTGACTCCCTGAAGCACGGGAACCAGTGGCTCGGTCCTCCAAGTGTTCGTCATGGGGGATGTCGCCTGGCACGGCCGCAACCAAGGAGGGAGTGAGTGATGGGGACGACAAAGAGCTCGCTGTTGAGAGCAAAGAACCCCGCTGTGGGGTCGGCGAATGGCAGAGTGGTGAGCATCCCTCCCTACAAGCACATCAACACAGCCGTCCTCAGTCCCCCACCTCCCCCACCTCCTCCTGCTGCTCCTCCCGCTCCTCCTGCTCCTCCTGTCTCCCCCCGCCCATCCATCCTGACTCCCTGCAGCACAGCAACCAGCGGCTCGGTCCTCCAAGTGTTAGTCATGGGGCAGTAGGCGTGCTGCTGGGGGGGAAGGCGCCTGGAACGGCTGCAACCAAAGAGGGAACGAGTGGTGGGGACGACGAAGAGCTCTGAGTTTAGAGCAAAGAACCCCGCTGTGGGGTCGGCGAATGGCAGGGTGGTCACTCGGTGCCATACCCATGGCTCAGCTTGCTGCTTCGGATGCCTGCTGCTGCTGCTGCTGCTGCCAGGGTTGCCAGTGGTGGTGCTGCTGATGCTGCCGCCGCTGCTGCCGCTGCTGCTGCCGCTGCTGCTGCTGCCGGCGGCACTGCTGCTGCTGCTGCTGTTGCTGCTGCTGCTGCTGTTGCTGATAGTGGCAATGCTGGTGGTGATGTGAGGGATGTCCAGGGCAGGGCCAAGGCGGAGGAGGGTGTTACCAGCGAGCATGTACAGCCGCCCTTGCAGCACTGCCACTGGACCTGCACTGCGCCTCTCCACCGGCAAACACACCCCGCTCACCGCCTCTGCTGCCGCACGACTCAACCCACACTCACACTCACCAGCAGATGATAGTCTCGAAACCTGCTCGCCCCTAGCAGCTGCGGGGCTTGGATTCGGCATTGCCGCGGTTGACGGATTTGCGATGTCCGAGGGGTTTGAGACGTCCGAGGGGTTTGAGACGTCCAAGGGGTTTAAGGTGTTGGAGGGGTTTGAGACCCATGCACGAGCGGAGGGGAGGAAGGCCCTGACTGGCCGGACAGGAGCGGCAGCACCCACCACTCCTGCGGGTACCTGCCAGTCCGGTTCCGACCCAAACCCTCCCACCACCACCAGCATCGTGCTATTCTCACTGCCACTGCAGCATTCCCCGCTACCCCTGGTACTGTCACAAATGCTCTTACTACTGTCACACCTGCCCCTGCTGCTGTCACATCTGCTCCCCCTACTGTCACAGTCGCCAGCAGACAAAGACACCAGCGCGCCAACACAGCCCCCTCTGGCCTCCGGCAGTGGCGGGAGAGGATGCCACGTGTCACTTGCTACGTCATACCACTCAGTGGCTGCCAGCTGGACACTGCCGGCCATCGCAGGAGCAGGGCTGTGACTCCCCCCTGCCACTAGAACCGCTCCCCTACTACCCGTGCAATCCATTTCCCCAGCCACCACCGATCTGCCAACTCTCTTAACCGACAAACCTGTGAATGTGCTTTTCCTACTGCTGCTGCTGCTTTTGCTGCCGTTGCTACTGCCGCTGCTGCTGCTGCTGCTGCTGCTGCCGCTGTTGCTGCTGCTGCTGCTGCTTGATGCTGGAAGAAAGGCCAGGAGGAGGAGAAGGGAGCGAGGCAGAGGCAAAAGAGGCTCTAGGCTCCGCCATAGAAGCACACTGACGCCATTGGTTGGAGATCAGATCAAAGGAGAACACTCGAGACGTGGGTACAGGTCGATCGGATGGATATGCGGTGGCGTCGAAGACTGTTCCGCCAATCAGAAAGAGACACGTGTCAGCAGCAGCCAGGCCGTATCCCGACAACCCGTAGGTGTTGAGCGTGGGGGTCATGGGAGGGATGCGCCGGCGGCGCCACGTGGGGCTGCGTGATTGGCTGGATGAGGGCGAGGGACCCGTGACCTTTGATTGGCTGGATGAGGGACAGGTGTTGCGCTGTGATTGGTGCAGCAGCCAGCCGCCCGAAACGGAGGGATCCCCGCGGAAGAGCGCGAGCAGCTGCTCCTGCCGCCCCTCGATTCGCCGGGCGGCAAAGAGGAGCGGCGAGGAGAAAAGCGCGTGCCATGTGCGGGAGATGGCCCTGCAGCTGGAAGGGCGGGGAAGGGAGGAGGGGGGGGAAAAGGAGAGAGCAGAGAAGCATATGGAGGATGTGGAAAGAGGAACGAAGAAGAAGCGAGCAGCGGCGAGGAGAAGAGAGCGTGCCATGTACGGGATACAACCCTGCAGCTGGAAGGGAGGGTATGGGCAGGAGAGGAGGGGGGAAGATAGGATGTGGGGATGTGAGGAGAGGAGAGGAGAAGAGAGGAGAGGAGAGGAGAGGAGAGGAGAGGAGAGGAGAAGAGAGGAGAGAGAGAGGAGAGGAGAGGAGAGGAGAAGAGAGCGTGGCATGCGCGGGAGGCAGCCTGGGCTGTTTACCTGTGGTGACAAACGATCGACACTCGCGCGAGGCATTTTACTGCCACGTCATCAGGCAAGCCCGGAATCAGCTCCGTACGTTTCCCTGCTTCGTGACCGTTGGTTCCGCAACATCTAATTGGACGGCTAGGATTCGGAACCTGCTCTCCATCCCTTCGTTCTAAATTCGACGGCTTGCACGGCCTGCTTGCGCAGCCGCAAGTTGCGGCGGCTGCGGAACCGGCGGGAGATGCGGCGGAATTGGCGGATAATTCTCCGGAAGTGGGGATGGCGGAAACGGGGATGGCGGGATGGCTGTTGCCTACGATAAACGCGACCATGTCGGTGCGCGGAGCAAGGCACGCGCGGAAAATCGATGGCACGCGCGCGGAAAATCAAAGGCGGAAAGGCGTAAAGGAAACGGCGAAGGCGTAAAGACGTGCGAAGAAGGACCAAGGGGGAACGACGCCCGGACAAGGGCGAAGGCAGAAAGGCGACGACGGAACGGCGAAGGCCGGAAGACGAAGTCGGAAAAGCAGAGAACTCGGAGAAGCGAAAACGAAACGCGACAAGGCAGGCGGCGGGATTTGCTATCAATTTCAAGGGCTTGCTGTTTCTTCATACGCGTTTTGAAAGAGATGCGACCCGAATCAACGAGAGGGAGGGAAGAGGGGGGTGGAGCATCACGCAAGTGGGAAGTGTCGAGGAAACCAGAGGACTCGTTACAAGATCGAACCTAGTGGTATCCCCTAGTGTTTCGACACATAAAAAGCGTACGTATTAACCAAAGACTTCGTCAAGCCCGTATGTTTGTTATAAAATGTATCCCTTGCTGTTAAACCCTTGCGTGCATGTGCATGCAAGCCAATGGTGCGTTCAAGGGACGGAGCGGCGTCGAAGTCTCTATCTTTTTGCAGGCGACAATGATTTGCTGGAGTCCATGCCATCACAATTACTCATACCGGTCATTTACATTGTGTACAAACCAAACCAAACCGTTCATTGTGTGTAGTGCCTAAATCTCCGCCATCATATTGCATCTGCTTTCACCTCTTCAATATGCTCGTGGTATTGTTACGTCAATGCGTCCACCTTTTGGCGTGACCATCCGGCATCTGCGGCTCGAGAAACCCTCGGAACTGTTGGACTCGAGTGGTCGGCGGGAACACAGGATGGGTGGGATGGGTGACATGAGTGGGATGGGTGGGATGGGTGGGGTGGGTGGGGTGGGTGGGATGGTTGGGATGGGTGGGGTGGTTAGGATGGTTGGGATGGGTGGGATGGGACAAAGATCCAGGTGGTGTGACAATGAGCAACAGTCCCCACCTGCAAGCCATCAGCACTCCATCTCGCCCCGTATTCTTCTCTCCCCCGCACTTCAAACACCGGCAGGTTGTGAGGCAAGGGAATGCATTGTAAGGGGGTAGTGTGATAATGATTACATGCTGACAATCTAGGCAGCAATCCATACCTGCAAACCGTCAGCACTCCATCTCGCCCCGTATTCTTCTCTCCCCCACACTTCAAACACCGGCAGGTGGTGTGGCAAGGGAATGCATTGTAAGGGGGTAGTGTGATAATGATTACATGCTGACAATCTAGGCAGCAATCCATACCTGCAAACCGTCAGCACTCCATCTCGCCCCGTATTCTTCTCTCCCCCGCACTTCAAACACCGGCAGGTGGTGTGGCAAGGGAATGCATTGTAAGGGGGTAGTGTGATAATGATTACATGCTGACAATCTAGGCAGCAATCCATACCTGCAAACCGTCAGCACTCCATCTCGCCCCGTACCCTTCTCTCCCCCGCACTTCAAACACCGGCAGGTTGTGAGGCAGGGCATGCAGGTTCATCCACGTGGCGTCTTCTAACAGGCTGATGACACACACCAACGCGTGCTGGTTCTTTTTTGCATCTGAAGGGAAAAGAATGGGCAGCAGGAAGGAATGTATGGAGGCGGTGCTTCTGTTGCTCATGAGAATTCTCAAGCTTAGCAGATGTCAAGGCATGCCGCCGGTCCAGATGCAATGCACCAACTGACCTGGTCCAGATGCAATGCACCAACCGACCTGGTCCAGAGGCGTCACCCCAGAATCCGTCTCTCCCCCGGTGGCAGTGCTTCGAGAGAGCCCTCGCGCCCACGGTCAGTGGATCCACATGTGCTCGAGGGTGGGGTTTCCCCAGAACAGGGGGTTGGGCTGGGTGAGTGCTAGCAGGTGGATTTTGACTCAATTCAGATGCCACCGTCACCGCCTCCACATGCGACTGTGCTCCTGCAGCTGCTCCTGCTGAAGCACGTCTGCATGCCACACTGCATTCATATCTGCATTGGCGGTTGCATGGCCCATTGCATGCACCTTCACACACGCGATAGCTGTTGGATTGAAACGCTTCACACTCCACTTCTGACTCGCCTCGGCAACTGCAGTACACTGCACTCTCTGCTGCACATCCAATGAATCTCGACAGCTGCTCCCGCTGCTGCTGTTGCTCCTGCTGCTGCTGCTGCTGCAGATTCTCCTGTTTCTCCTGCTGATCCTGCTGCTCCTGTTCTCCCCTTCCCTGCCCTCTCTGATCCTGTTCTCCCCTTCCCTGCCCTCTCTGCTCCTGTTCTCCCCTTCCCTGCCCTCTCTGCTCCTGTTCCTTCTCCACCTCATCACGTCTCTGCACTGTTTGGCTCTGCTCCATGTCCTGCTCTGTCATGCTCTGGTTTCGAGTCCTCTCAAAATGCTTCAAGTCCTGCTCTGACCCTCTGTGCTCCTGTTGCTCCTCCATCTCATCATGCCTCTGCATTGCCTGCCTCTGCTCCATGTCCTGATCTCTCTTGCTCTGGTTTTGAGTCGTTTCAAAATGCTTAAAGCCTTGCTCCGACTCCCTCTCCTGTTGCTTCTTGTGCTCATCATTTCGCTGCACTGCCTGCCTCTGCTCTCTCTGCCGCTGCTTCTTCTCCTTCCTCCCATTCAACCCCCCTTTCACAGGCTGTTGAAACGACGCGAGGAGAGCAGAGCGAGAGGGAGGCAGGGCGGCCAGCACACTGCCCTCAGTCACTCGCATCCCCACCAATCGGCTCATGCCACGTGGACCCATGGCCTGCCCGGGGTGAGTGAGGGCGGTTTTGTGTGAGGAGAAAATGGGACAAGAGTGAAGAGTTTCGGATTTAGGATTTTGAGGTTCAGAGAGTCAGGGAGTAAGGAAGAGTTGCAAAAGGAGACAAGGGCGGCAAAAAATACTCTTACTAATCCCACGCCACGCTCAAGGGAAGATGCTTACAACGAGGATTCTGTGAGCGAGTGAAGCCAGTTCGGACTTTAACTGTGATTTTAAATCAGCTTGACATCTGGCCACGTCAGCTTGGCATCCATCCACATCAGCAGACTCGCATGGCTGTTGCACATCCTCCTCTCCTCCCATCCCTATTCTGGTGGACTCCACTCTTATGGCAAGCACACCCGCTCGATGCTCTTTCTCCTCTGAGTAGAAACGGCGATACACTGCCAGCCCTGCAAAAAGGAAGGAGAAAATAGACAAACAAAAAAAACAAGAATTAGATTGTACTTCACTCCTCTTTTTTATCCCTATCCCTCCCCAGTCCGCTTTCACTCTCCCTCTCAGCCTCTCTTCAGCTATTGCACCCTGATCTTTTTATCTCCTCTCAAATTCCTTGCATTTTCCTCGCACCTTCCTCGGGTGTCTTGACCCCAGGCAGAACCACAGAGAGCCCTTCAGAAGCCAGCATGTGGGGAAAGGAGGGGTATGCCTGCACGGACTGGGAATGTGTGGGTTAGGGTGGGGTTGGGAACGGTAGAGATGAGTCGAGAAGGTTATGGCAGAAAGACAGAGAGTCCATCAGATGCCAGCATGTGGGGAAAGGAGGGGTATGCCTGCACGGACTGGGAATGGGTGGGTTGAGGTAGGGCGGCAGTGTAGCGTGGGAGGGGTGAGGAGGGACGAGGAGGCAGTTGTGGAAATTTTTAGAGGGGACTCAAAATTCGTCTCAATACAGGGGGTGAGAAGCTTTGGCCTGTGGCATACCTGAACGTTGAGTGTAAGGGTACTGTTGAATGTGATAAGATCACCTGCAATGATGCTGGGTAGAGTGGGGGTAAGGGGAGGACAAGGAGGAGGACGAGCAGAGAGCAGCGGGAGGCTGGCTGAAATGGCTGGTCGTCATTTCGTGAGGGTGAGGGTGAGAGGGCTGAAATGACGACCAGGAAAAAAAGCAATAGCTCAGCCGGCGTCCCTTTTGTTAATTGACTATCGCAGTTGAAATCACCAGCAGCAGCAGCAGCAGCAGCACAGGCCAAAGATCCCTCACGCCCTACCTGCTGTAGAAAGGCAGGTTGCATCGCCCCTCCACCTTCTTCGCTCCCTCTGCGTGCAACAGGGTAGAAGGGAAGAGAAAGAAGACAGCAAGATGACTTTTGCGTCGACTCAAAAGTCACCTCTGCGTGCAACAGGGTAAAAAGGGAAGAGAAAGAACACAGCAAGACAGCCGTGTTGTTCCACGCCTGCAGTAAGGAATCCGACCCTCTGCTCCACTCACCCGTCCCTCCCAACCCGACCCATAGTACCTTACCAGAGCAGAGCAGTCTAGTTTTGAGGCGCCTCAAAACTGGAATTCGCTCTGCTCCACTCACCCGTCCCTCCCAACCCGACCCATAGTACCTTTCCAAAGCAGCCCGTCATGCACCGTTGCCCCCAACCCATGCCATCAACAGTAAGACAGCCGTGTTGTCCCCCGCCTGCAGTAAGAAACCCGACCCTCTGCTCCTCTCACCCGTCCCTCCCAACCCGACCCATAGTACCTTACCAGAGCAGAGCAGTCTAGTTTTGAGGCGCCTCAAAACTGGAATTCGCTCTGCTCCACTCACCCGTCCCTCCCAACCCGACCCATAGTACCTTTCCAAAGCAGCCCGTCATGCACCGTTGCCCCCAACCCATGCCATCAACAGTAAGACAGCCGTGTTGTTCCCCGCCTGCAGTAAGAAACCCGACCCTCTGATCCACTCAGCCCTCCTTCCCAACCGACCCATAGTACCTTACCAGAGCAGAGCAGCCCATCATGCACCGTTTCCCTCAAACCCATGCTCACGCATTCCATGCATGCTGAGCATCGCTCCCCTCCTCTGTCCAATAACAGCTGAGTTTCCTCCTTCCTTCCTTCCAATCCAGAACCCCTCCACTAACCCCGCCCCCACTTCTTCCCCCTTTTTCTGCTCATCCCGGCCCCCCATCTCTCCTCTCTTCTCCCGCTCACCCCCACCCCCCATTCCCCCACCCCCCATTCCCCCTCCCCCCTTTTCCCCATCCCCTTCCCCCTTTCCCCCTTCCCCCTTCCCCCAGACCTGTGAGCTGTTTCAGAAATTCCGCCTGCACGTGCAGCTGGTGAGTCCTCTGTTTCCTCCATTTTCGCTCCCCCATATGTCCCACATTCTGCTCCCCCACTTGCCCCATATCCCCAATCTTTGCAAATTCCTCAATCTCCTTCCGTGGGCCGTTCAAAATGTTGTACTCGTTAGAAAGCTCCTCTATAAGCTCTAGAAGCCGGCCACCAGCGTCCATAACCGTCCCATGCCACCGGTCCACCTCTTCCCTTCGCCTCCCCTCCTTCTCCTCCATTCCCTGACACGTCAGCACGGCTGACGGCAAGCATCCCGTGTGACAATAGTGAAAGAGCGCGGCCGCTACGTGCTGGTAAAGGGGGCGACGCGGTACACCACGAAATGAAACAGGAGAGAGGTGAGAGATTAAAGTGCTTCTGTCTTTCTCACAAGGTATGTTCCTCCCCCCCTCTCCCTCTCCTTCTCCTTCCCTCTCGCTTCTGCCCTCCCCATTCCCTGGGCGAACACCCTCTTCGTCTTCCTCATCCTCCTCCCCTTCGAGCAAAGCCTTGTACACGTCAGCAGGAAACAACGAGTTTGCCACGTGTCCTGCCCTCGTTGCCTCTGACAGGGGATGATCCAGCGCCGTTGGTGCACCTTCTGTCAAGTCAAGGGCAAAAGTATTTTCTGAAACTGAACCAGATTCGCGCATGGAGATAAGGACGGAGCGCAAGAGCGCTGCGAGAATGGCGCGCTGCTTTTGGCGGGAAGATGCCACGTGACGCCATTTTCGCGCAGCCCAGTAAGAAAGCTCTAAGGTACCCTGGCCACGTGGAAAGGCCGCGACACGATTTGATTGGTGCATGACTGGAAAGTCGGCGCAAGGATGGGAAGCGTGAAACGTCAACAACAGTTCTCAAGGTCGCCGAAGGTGCGAAATCACAGCTAATGACGAATGGTTGGAGTGGACTTACAACGTATGGTATTTAAGTTGTGTGTGTCGGTTTTATAGGGTGCCTTATAACGAAACAGCTGCAATGATGCATAATTTTTACGTGCTGAATTGCTGCCCGACATACCAACTGATCGGGAAATCCCTGGGAGAGGCTAAAAATAATAATATGACCTTTTTAAGGGTGTGGAAGAATCTTCGGAGGTTCGACAAACACCTTCATTAAAATGCATCGTTTATGCTTTGTTTTTGACGGGAGCGCCTTCGTATCGCGGAGTCATTTAGAAGATTACCTGCTACGAAATTATACCTTGTAATTTACACCTCTTGTTAAAGATTAGCCCACCGTCCAGCAGTATCAGGTTCTTGGCTATGATTCTGCTGCAAGCACGAGGGTGTCTGAAATCTGTTTGTCAAGTGCCCTCCACAAATACGATGAGGTTGGGAACCCTTGGGAGAGGTATTCTATGATGGAAATTTGAAGGGCGTGGAAGAATCTTCGGATGTACGACAATCACCGCCATTTAAAAGAAAACCCGTGACGAACTTGTACCCTACTAAATACACCTCTGGTCAAAGAACAACCCACCGACATCATCAGTTTCTTTGCAAAATGATTCCACTGCAAGCACCACCGAAGCTGAACACAAACCTGTGATATTCGTTGGTGAAGTGCACGAATTCGCTGAAGGTTGGGAAATCCCTGGGAGTGGTAAAACTCTATGATAGAAAGAATTTGAAGGGTTTGGAGAGGCTTCGGATGTTCGACAATTTTTGTCATTCAAATACCTCATTATGCTTTGTTTTTTACAGTAGAACCTTGGCATAACAGAGTCGTTTAGAAGATTACCCATCACGTATTTGTACCCTCCAAATTACACCTTCAGCCCACCGTCATTATTGGGTTGTTGACTATGATTCAGCTGCAAGCCACCACCATACCCAAACGACGAACCTGTGGCTTTATCCAAGACGACAGTCTGTTCGAATGCCAATCAGCGAGGTCGTGTGAATATGCCACATCAGCCGCTTCCCAGGCTCCTGGGCGTTCTGCCAGCCACGTAGCATGGGCTTCCCCCCTCGTTCATTGTCACCAACATCTCGCAGCCACAACGAACACGTTGACTGCACGCATCCGCGTCCACTAAAGCACTTTTGCGAGAATCACGAAACAAGCCCCTGACTAGTAATGACGTGCCACAATCATATTCGTCGTCATCATTCGCCCAGCCAATTCGTTCACTCTGTTACACTTCATTCAGTACGTTCGTTCGTCCTACTTGATACCTGCCGTATTCATGAATCCTGAACAGCTCTCCTCTCTCAGGGCAACACCTTTTCTGACAATACCTAGGGTGTCTTCCAGAAATCAATCTTCCTCCTCTCTGCAGGACGATCGAGCTAGCGTCAGCTCAGCTTTCCAGGACCGTTAGTCAGAAGACGGTCTTCTATACTGAATGTCTGAGCTGAGCTTCAGGACTTCTACTATTTTAAAGCTGCGATATCGTCTTAGGCCTTAGCGTTCAGCATCGACTTCGGCTGGTGTGCCTGCATCTTCATCCTCGGGCTTTCAGCCTCTGCTGTTAGGTCGAGAAAGTGATAACAAGAGTGAATAGGCCATTGCACGAGTTCGTGTGATTTCTCATTCACTCTCGTTTTTTTTGTCCAGCCTTTTTGTACGGCTGCTTGGAATTCGCTGGCTCTCTTTCCTCAAAGTCGCACACTGTAAATACGAAACTAGCGTCGTATCCAGTTGCGAAGTAAGCCTCCTTCACGTTTCGCCAGTGTCGTTACCCGCATTTTTCTCTTGGAGAAGAACAAACTCCCGTCCCACACTGCTCGCGCGTCGTCGCCTAACGTCACCGTATCGCCCGACAAGCAGAATCACAGCCAACTTCGACGGCATTTTGCATATTATTTCATCACAAAACGCCAAATCCCAGCATCTTTACTCATAGACTGAGGCCTAACACGCAGTCATGGCGCCATCACCCCAACTCCTCTCCTCCAGCCACAGCTCTCTCTTCCTCCATCTCCAAGCACCTTTACTCCCCCGACCTTTCCCCGCCACCTCCCCTGCTCCGGGCCTCCGCTTTCCCCCGCTTCCCGCTCGTCCCCGCGCGGCGGTGACGTCACGACCTCAGCAAACCACCACAGGGGGAGGGGGAAGCTCCTCCCCGCGTCCTGCCGGTTCCCGGGAAAACGGCGCGCGGTTGGGCGGCAATGGTTCCGCAGCGCGGAATGGCAACGGGAATGGCTCGGCGCGCAGTGGGAGTGGTAACGGCTCGGCGCGTAGTGGGAATGGGAACGGCTCTGCGCGCAGCAGAAACGATAACGGTAACGGTAACGGAACGACACGCAGTGGAAACGGAGCCGCAACGGGTCCCGCGACGCGCGCTCTTCGACGAATCAGCAGCCGCATGAACAGCAGCACCGCTGACGTGGCAATGAAGCCGTTGTCTTTGCGGACAACGGTGGTTGGCGACTCGGGATTCCTGCCCAATCAGCTTGCAGGCGACCCGTCCGGAGGTGAAATGCGAGCAATGGAGCAACTGGAGCTGGAGCGAGGCGTGTGTAACCCGTTCAAGAAATACACTCCGGAGATGGTGAGTCAACGCCGGTCAACGCCTCCTTAGGAGAAGGATCAGGGTTACTTATTAAGTTGCAGGAGTGGAGGATAGTGGGGAGAGGGAGGAGCAGGATGAGATGGAGGAGTGGGAAGGAAGGAAGGAGAGCGAGGAGAGGGAGGAGAGAAAGGAGAGAGAAACATGCGTGAGAGGAAGGACGAGAGGAGGGAGAGGAGAAGGATAAGAAGAGGAGATTGGGAAGTGGAGAATGAAACGTGGAGAGACGGGGGAGAATAGAACCCTGTTGCTCTTCTCCATTTTTGAGACGACTCAAAAGCCTTTTCCATTCGTTCCCCAGTGCCTCACTGCTTCCCATGCCCCATACGCCCCGTCCTTCCCCACCACCTCTCCTCTCCTCCCTCTCTTCCCCAGGTGCGGGCTCTCGCGTTCAGCTCGCCATCAACCTTCCTGGGCATTTTGCTGAGCGGCACGGAGGTCGTGTGGGAGCTCACCATGTTCTTTTCATCCCCATGCCCCACTCCCTTGCCCCATCTCACCCCTTTCCCCATACCCTCCCAGGTGCGAGCACGCGCCTTCAGTTCCCCCTCCGCCTTCCTGGGCATCCTGCTGCGAGGCACGGAGATCGTGTGGGAGCTCACCATGTTCTTCCTCTCGCTCTCCTACGACAAGCTCATGGGCCTCGACGACCGCAACGTGCCGACGCGCGCCGCCCAGCTGCGCCGCCTGCTGTGCCGCCTGGGCCCGTCGTTCATCAAGTCGGGGCAGGTGCTGGCGAACCGACCGGATATCATCAGAGAGGACTACATGAACGAGCTCTGCATCCTGCAGGACGACGTCCCTGCCTTCCCCACTCAGGTAAGGGGTCCTGGGGAGCAGGTCACAAGCTGCTGTGAAAGCTGCTGTGAAAGCTGCCTCCTGTGCAAGGCGCTATGCAGTCTGCTCTGGAAGCCGCCTTCTGTGCCGGCAGGGCCTGTCGTTCATCAAGTCGGGGCAGGTGCTGGCGAACCGGCCGGATATCATCCGAGAGGACTACATGAACGAGCTCTGCATCCTGCAGGACGACGTCCCTGCCTTCCCCACTCAGGTCAGACAAGCCCCACCCACACAGGTGAGGGGTCCTGGGGAGCAGGTTACAGGCTACCGCGCACGCTGCTGGTGCAGTCTACTACCCAAAGTGCCTCCTGTGCAAGCTGCCATGCTAGCGTTTGCCATAATCGAGGCCAACATGGGGGTGCCACTTCTTCAGCGCTATATCTCTCTCCACCCACCCAGGTACTGGCCGATTGACCCACCCACCTCTCCCAAACCACCCCCATCCCTGCACACCCCCCCCACAACCCATGCCCCCTCCCTGCAGGAAGCGTTTGCCATAATAGAGGCCAACATGGGGGTGCTTTTGGAGGAGACCTTCATCGCCATCTCTCCGCGCCATTTAGCTAACCTTTTTCCAACATCTCCGCCCCTAAACACCCCCCCCTTACCAACCCCCACGCCCTCCCTCCCCCCAGGAAGCGTTTGCCATCATAGAGGCCAACATGGGGGTGCCTCTGGAAGAGACCTTCAGCGCCATCTCTCCCGAGCCTGTTGCTGCGGCTAGCCTCGGGCAGGTCTACCGAGCCAGGCTGAGAGCCTCGGGAGCCGAGGTGGCAGTCAAGGTGAGGATGGTGTGGCAGTCATGGTGAAGGTGATATGGCTGGCATGCAGTACGGGTGGGCGTCTGAAATGCTTGTTATAAGCCACCTGACGCACGCACATGCCTGATCTTCATGTATCTCCACTCCACCTCGCAAGCCTCTCCTCTCCATGCCCCCGAACTTTGTGTAGTTTTTGCCCGAAACCCACCAATCCCCCCTCCTCCTCTCCATCTCCAGCCCACCAGGTGCCGCGACAAAGTATCAAGCCGGTGGTCTACTAAGACCTCAGTTTATTCTTACCCACCCTCCCCCTCCTCCCATCGCCCCTCCCCACACCCCAGGTGCTACGACCAGGAATCGAGCCAGTGATCTACCGGCACGCTGGCGTCCTTCCTTAACGGCATCTCCATCCAGAAGCTCGGGTGCAACGCCGAGCCCATCGTCGACGAGTTTGACGAGAAGCTGCTTGAAGAGTTGGACTACTGCCAGGAGGCCCCCCATGCAACACCCCCTCCCCTCCGCTCCCTGCCCCTCATCTCCCACCCTCCACACCCCCGAATCCTGCTCGGATTTTGCCCTGAATACCACCCTCCCCTCTCTCTCCTCCTCCCCCTCCCCTTCCCCTCCTCGTCAGGTGCTGCGACCAGGAATCGAGCCAGTGATCTACCGGGATCTCTTTCTCTTCCGCACGCTGGCGTCCTTCCTGAACGGCATCTCCATCCAGAAGCTCGGGTGCAACGCCGAGCTCATCGTCGACGAGTTTGGCGAGAAGCTTCTAGAAGAGCTCGACTACCGCCAGGAGGCCCGCAACATCCAGAGCTTCTACGAGAACTTCCTCGGAGATCCGACGGTCAAGATCCCCCTGTGTTACTCGGAGCTGAGTGGCGAGAGAGTGCTAGTGATGGAGTGGATCGACGGGATTCGCTGCACCGACCCCCAGGTACAGTTTTAGGTGGTGGTCGGCCCAAAACGTTGCAGGGATTTTTTTGAGAATTCTCAAAAGACCCCCAGGTACAGTTTTAGAGGTGGTGGTCGGGCCTAGGGTAAGGGAGGGGGGAGGGGGCAAGGTTGGCATGGTGAAGGGTCGGTGGAATGTGGGATGGGAAGGCAGGGAAGCTTCTAGAAGAGCTGGATTACCGCCAGGAGGCCCGCAACATCCAGAGCTTCTACGAGAACTTTCTAGGGGATCCGACAGTCAAGATTCCATTGTGTTACTCGAAGCTGAGAGGGGAGAGAGTGCTGGTGATGGAGTGGATTGATGGCATCCGCTGCACCGACCCCCAGGTGTGGGCGGGTTACTAGGGATAGGTTTTGGGGTAAGGGTAAGGGTGGGAAAGGGCCGGGGGAAGGCAGGGAAGGAAAGGAAGCTGAGCTGAGCGGGGAGAGAGTGCTGGTGATGGAGTGGATTGATGGCATCCGCTGCACCGACCCCCAGGTGCGGGACAGGAGGAGGGATAGAGAAGGCGGGGTTGGGAATGGGTTAAAAAAAAATCCATTGATTATCCCAACCTGTACTCTAAACTCACGCCTGCACCTCGTCTTTGCCTGTGCCCTTCCTCACGCCAGGCGATCAGGGCAGCAGGCATAGACACGGAGGTGTTCCTCACTGTTGGGGTCAGCGCTGCTGCTGCTCAATCCCCTCCCATTCATATGCGTGTTCTTCCCTCCCTTTTGTCTCTCCCTCTTCTCTTCCCACGCCAGGCGATCAGGGCAGCAGGCATTGACATGGAGGTGTTCATTGCGGTGGGCGTCAGCGCTGCTGCTACTCAATCCTCTCCCATTCATAAGTGTGTTCTTCCCTCCCTTTTGTCTCTACCTCTTCCCATGCCAGGCGATCAGGGCAGCAGGCACTGACACGGAGGTGTTCTTTGCGGTGGGCGCCAGAGTTGCCTCCGCCAGCTGCTCAATCTCCTCTCAATTACATGTGGATGTTCTCCCCTGTTCTGTGTCTCTCTCTCCCCCACGCCAGGCGATCAGGGCAGCGGGCATAGACACGGAGGTGTTCCTCACGGTGGGCGTCAGCGCCGCTCTCCGCCAGCTGCTAGAGTTCGGCCTCTTCCATGGCGACCCCCACCCAGGTGTGTGGTGTGGTATGGTGAGGTTTGGTGGGGTGGGGTGTGGTGCAGTGTGTTGTCGCGAAGTGCAGTGTGATGTGGTGGTTGCAAAATTCATCTGCCAGGGGCTCTTGACTTTCCCTCGACCCTCTCCCCCTCCCCCTCCCCCTCCTCCTCCCCCTCCCTCCTACACAACGCCCCTGCCCCCGCCCCCTTCAGGCAACATCTTTGCGATGAGGGATGGGCGCATAGCCTACGTGGACTTTGGCAACGTGGCGGAGCTGAGCCAGTATAACAAGGAGATCCTCATCGACGCCATCGTGCATGCTGTCAACGAGGACTATGTCGAGATGGCCGGGGACTTCACCCGCCTGGGATTTTTGGCTCCTGGCACGGATGTAACTCCCATTGTGCCAGCGCTCGAGGCCATCTGGCAGAACAGCACGGGGCAGAGCCTGGCAGATTTCAACTTCCGAACCGTCACACGTGAGTGGCAACCAGAAAGTTGAGGGGGGGGGGGGAATGGGTGGGTGGGGGAGAAAGGGTGGTGTGTGGTGGGACGGACTTCCGCCTGGGGTTCCTGGCGCCTGGCACGGATGTGACTCCGATTGTGCCGGCGCTGGAAGCCATCTGGCAGAACAGCACAGGGCAGAGCCTGGCGGACTTCAACTTCCGAACCGTCACATGTGAGTTGGATTCGGGGCGAGGGGGGACGGGGTGGTTGGGGGAGAAAGGACCCCCTCTCCTCTCTCTGGGGTGGTTGGGTGGGTGGTTGGTTGTGTTTGATGGGACGGGCTTCACACGGCTTCAACCCCTCTCCTCTCTCTCCCCCCACCCATCGACTTCTGTCTCCACCCCTTTGCCAATTTATCCACTCCTGCCAGGCAAGTTCAACCAGCTGGTGTACAACTTCCCCATCCGCATCCCCAAGCGTTTCTCCCTCGTCGTTAAAATGTATCTCTCCTAACCCACCTTCACCCCTGCGCCCTCCCTCCCCCTGCTCCCCAACCCCTTCCACCCACTTGCACCCCCTCCCACCCATCCTTATCTACTCATGCAGGCAAGTTCAACCAGCTGGTGTACAACTTCCCCATCCGCATCCCGGAGCGCTTCTCCCTCGTGATCCAAATGTCTCCTTTCCCAACCCTCCACCCCACCGCACCCCACCCACCCTCTTCCAACCCCACCCCTTTCCTCCTCCCAGGCAAGTTCAACCAGCTGGTGTACAACTTCCCCATCCGCATCCCGGAGCGCTTCTCCCTCGTGATCCGCTCGCTGCTCACCCAGGAGGGCATCTGCCTCTCCCTCGAACCCAACTTCAAGTTTCTTGAAGTCGCCTACCCTTACGTGGCGAAACGTCTTCTGACGGATCCTGATCCGGCACTGCGGTCTCGGCTCATCCAGGTGCGCACAAGCGCCCCGCGTTTTGGTGCTTTCACAAGTCTCACAGCTAGCTGACCACCCAGGAGGGCATCCGCCTCTCCCTCAAGCCCAACTTCAAGTTTCTTGAAGTCGCCTACCCCTACGTAGCCAAGCGCCTACTCACTGACCCGGATCCAGCTCTGCACTCTCGTTTCATCCAGGCAAGGTAAGCACGTGATGTTACAATCATCCACCCTGCTGATTTTCTAGTGGAAGCGACTGGAGAATCAAAAGAGAGCCCCCCCTTACTCTCGTCACCACCTCCACCTTCCCCCTTGTTTTCCGCCTCGGTGCTATGAAAGGGCAGTGTGTTCCAGTGGAAGCGCCTGAAGAATCAAGAGGAGAGAATACTATTTTTTCACACCATCCTTCTTGCCCTCCTCTACTGCCCCCGTTTATCTCCTTCCCCCCAGGTGCTATTCAAGGACGGTGTGTTCCAGTGGAAGCGCCTGGAGAATCTTATCACACTGGCCAAGGAGCAAGTGGCACTAGCAAACAGGGCTCGCCACCCAGACGGCACTGTCACAGCGGTAGCAGTGGCAGCGACACCGGCACCAGCAGCTGTTGTTCCCGACTCACGCTTCTTCCCGCTTGATCCCGCTGCATTCGGGTGAGTTGTGAGTTCAGAAAGGTGAGGTGGTGTAAGTCTCCTCAAGAAGTGCCTGGAGAATGTGATCCGATCACACTGGCAAAGGAGCAAGTGGCGCTAGCAAACAGGGCACACCACCCAGACGGCTCTGCCACTGCAGTAGCAGCGGCAGCAACAGCAACACCGGCACCGGCGGCTGTTTTCACCAACCCAGGCTTCTTCCCGCTTGATCCCGCTGCATTTGGGTGAGTTGTGAGTTTGTCTGAACCTCGCTCGTCCTTCCCTGTCTCTTCCTCAACCCTCTTTCTTCCCCCCCCCCCTCCTTCCTCCTCACTCGCGCACTCTCCCCCCCCCTTTTCTCCCTTCATTCCCAACCACAGGAGCCTCAGAAGCCTTTGCTCTGCCACCCATGCTTCCGTCTCCCTTACTCTCCTTAATCTTCCCTTTCTTACTCTCCTTCCGCTTCTCTGGCTCCTCTCCCCCTTCATCCCCAACCACAGGAGCCTCAGCCAACTCGCTCTGCCGATCCCAGCTCCAGCCTTCCTCACAGGCCTCTCCACTGGAGGCCCAGCCAGAGCCGCCACGTCAGCAACCACGTCAGCGGCATCAGCAGTAGCAGACGGGGGTCTGGACCTGAGGGAGACGATTCGGGACGGGGCGCGTGTGCTGCTGATGGACCCAGGACTGAGGAGGCAGATACTGCTGGCGTTCACACAGGACTCGAGGCTGCACGTTAAAGAGGTGAGTGGAAGGAGGGACGGAGGGGACACCATGAGATGGGAACGGGATTGGGTGTGCGTGCTGCTGATGGATCCAGGGCTCCGGAGGCAGATACTGCTGGTATTCGCCCCGGACTCAAGGCTGCATGTTAAAGAGGTGAGATGGAGGGCGTTGGTTTGCTCTCTTTGGTCTCAAGGTTTGAGGGACACTATGACCGGGTTTGACCCACGACTCATGGTTGCACATCCTAACTCTTTCCATCCACTTTTGCCCATGTTAATAGGTGATGGACTTATACCGGCTTGTGGCTGACGACCTTCCAACCGATGCTCTTGTAGGAGATATTGTTGAAGGTAAGCCAAGGTCCCGTTAGGTCTGACTGACTGTGCCTTGTTTTGGTAGATGCCTTCTTCTCTAGTTCCTTCATTGATGTTACCTTTGTGCGTTGTGCAGGAATACCATCTATTGGGAGGGATCTGCTTCTATCGTGGAGTGATAGCATCCTTGAAAGGCGATAAATGGAGATCCTCCTCTTGGCTCTCATATATATTGCTAGGTTCTGTCAGAACTCAAATTTGCATTTATGTAACACAATTGATTTTTACACAAAGCTTAAAACTCAAAATGCAGTGTTGCACCATGTCGCTCCAGTCAATAACTGGTATCCATTGAAGATGCAGGGGAATTCAAAAGTCATAGGAAAAAACTTGAATGGTGCACAAATTTTAGTACAAATATTGTGTAGAATACCTACTTCTGACCAGCCGTGACTCCAACAAGGCAGATTTGAAATATCTGCACCGTCACAACCCATATCGTTCCACGTCATACGTGGCCCAAGAATCTGACAAGCCCAGAACATGCCGCGAAGCGAGGAGGAGAATGAGGGCGCGTTTCAGGCCTCGTAACAAGTGGCTTCCGAACAAGTTGGTCGTCGCACGCGACCAAACTTGTTACAAGGCTGTATTTACCTCCTCCGAACAACTGATCACTGACAACTGACGGCCTTACGAGCCAAAGTTTTTGTTGGTGCTGCCCAAAATAAATTTAGGGAAATGTTCTGTCGCGGCTCGCTCAATTCCAAACAACATCACCCCGTCCCGCACTCGTTTTGACCGCAAAATCAGTCCAACAAATTGAAGGTACGAATACCGGTCGCCTGCTATAAAGTTGTCGGTGCACGATCGGGGAATCATGATCGCCAACGTTTGTAATGCCGCCAGATGTTAGCTCGAAGCTGTTACGAGGTTTTGGTCGTCGAGAATCGCACAAAGTAGCAAAGAGTCGTACAGCAGTCGCTTGTTACGAAGATGGTTGTTCGTAACTACCTGAAATGCGCCCTGAACCAGCCTTCAACCAGAAGGAGAATATCACTGAGCCTTGGAAACAATCTAAACCAAATTAAACCGATTCTTAAAGTGCTGTAGGTTAGAGGTACCATATCGAACCTCGGCAATCGAAAACGGTTTTCTTGCCCCACATCTAGATAACCTAGATTTCTACATTTTTCCAAGTATCAAGAAAGTAGTCCTAGCATCAAGAAAGTAGTCCTTGCATTGTTCATCATGGCAATGGCTTCCCAGCACTAAAGTTTCTCTTAGCCGAATCTCGTTGCATTGATTCTGCCGCGTAAAGCTAACGAGTGGCATCTGTAGTAGAGACGTCGTCTCCTGGTTCGTAAGTTAAGCGTGCATAAAGCATTGGCAAGTACGCTTTCTGAACTAGTCATTATAATAGACGTACTCTGTTGACCGCTACAACCCAAGTTGCATCCTTTTTCTGTCCAGATTTAGTTTTTCCTGGACGTGTCACGGTCCTGTTTTAGTC
The DNA here is from genome assembly GCA_947470075.1 of Closterium sp. Yama58-4. Taxonomy (NCBI): domain Eukaryota; kingdom Viridiplantae; phylum Streptophyta; class Zygnematophyceae; order Desmidiales; family Closteriaceae; genus Closterium; species Closterium sp. Yama58-4. The sequence goes on from CANIUD010000213.1 coordinate 497,796, forward strand.
GCGCCGGTCATGTTTCGCTTTGCTGCCCCTGGCGTGTCGCTGGCCCTCGGAATTGTCGCCGCCTCCTCCTGCCAGCGCGCCTCCGCCTCCACCACCTCCTCCGCCTCCGCCGGCGCTCCTCGCGGCGCAGTAGCCGCGGAAAGCAGTCGCGAGCGCGGGGATGCGGCTGGTAGAAGCGGTAAGGGAGGCTCGGCGGGGGATGCAGCGGGATCTGCGGCGGACGGCGAGCAGCGGCGAGTGATTGTAGCGGTGGATCACAGTCGCGATAGGTGAGTCGAGATAGGTGAGTCGAGATCTTGAGAATTTTTTCATTCAATTCGCCCTCTTGTGTCATGAAATCATTCATGCATTGGAGTGAGACACCTTGGGAACTCCACATTCACTCTCCTGAATCTTATTGTCATTCATACAGCCGAGTCTGAGACATTCTGAAACCCTTTCATTCGCCCTCTTGTGTCGTAATGTCATCCATGCGTTCACCTGCTCAACAGCTTGCACGCTGTGGATTGGGCGATCGAGAATCATTTGCGGCCGTCCGATCTGGTCACGATGCTGCATGTGCAATCGCCAACGGAGGCCCTCACTGCTCCCGGAATCTACGCAGGTAACGTCCGGAATGGCACCGCCTGGTTACATTGTTTTACCTGGTTCCATTGTATACCCAGTAACGAAACGATGTCAGGTAACGGAATATTGATAGGCTTACTTTAAAAGTGCTGTCAAGTGTGAGGGGGGGCGTTGGCTTTCGTATGAGCGGGGGCCGGTGCATTGGTTTTCACTGAAAGCACACGAGCATCTCTGTCCCTTGCGCTTGCTGCTGTGCTGCCTGACTATTGAGTCGACTCAAAAGTGAGCGGGGGACAGTGGATTGGTCTTCACTGAAAGCATACGAGCATCTTTGTCCCTTGCTCTTGCTGGTGTGCAGCCTGGGATTCTGAAGCGGGTGGTGCTGGTAGCAGCAGCAGTAGCAGCAGCAGCAGCAGCAGCAGTTCTCATCAATCATCCTGATGTTTCTCGCGCTGATGCAGAGGCGGTGACTGCAACCACCAGCAAAGAAAATCCCAATCTTCCTTCTAATGTAGTTCCTGCATCCGATGCTGCCTCTGCTGCTGCTGACTCTGCTGCTGCTGCTGAGAGTGACGCTGCAGTTGCTACAGTGGACGAGCTGCTGCATCAACCGTGCCTAACCCCATTCCACTCCCTCTTCCCCCTCCTGCCACCTCTTCCCGAATCCCTGCTACACCACACCCATGACCACCACCATCCCAACAACTCTCTCAACAATAATTCCCGCAATGATCCCACCAACCACTCCCCGGGCCACGATCCATCAGCTCTGGGCGACACGACGATGAGTGAGGCGGCCATGGATCAGCTTCTTGTGCGCACGGAGGAGCGCCAGAGCGCCGTCAACGCGGAGCTCAAGCGACTGCTGCTGCAACGATGCTCCAACGCCGAGGTGAGGCACTGAGTGTATGCTGTGGGTGGAGGTGAGGAAGGGTGCTTGCAGTGCTGATCTCAAGAGAGTGCTGCTGCTGCTTCTGCTGCGATGTGTTTGTGTATCAACTGAGGAATAACGTCTGTGAGACTTTTGATAGTCCCTTGGTCCCAGTGCTTGGTTTATCCTCGTTTTGTTCCTGCTCTCTGCCTCAAACCCATGAGCAGAATTTGTCTTCCCGCACATCACCTCCCAACCATCACTTCCCACCCATATCCTCCCACCCATATCTTCCCACTACCCAATCGTCTCCCCTCTCACTCCAGCTGCAGTGTGAGGTGAGGGTTGTGCGCGATGCAGACCCGCGGGAGAGGATCGTATCTGAGGTGGCGGATACTGATGCTGACGTGTTGATCCTGGGCAGCCGGGGGATGGGTCCCGTGAAGAGGTGGGTGTGAAGGACGTGTGTCTGCTTTTTGTTGAACCTTTTTCACACCTGTGAACATCGTACGTGTATTGCGGTACTTCAGAATATCAGAGGTGCGCCACAGAATGTGTTTAATTTGTGTGTCCTGCAGGATGCTTATTGGGAGCGTTTCAGATTATTGTGTCAACCACGCCCCTTGTCCTGTGGTTGTAGTAAAACCGTCTAGCTCCTCAGATTGAAGTGAGTACATTGTTTTTGTAGGCTGCATTGGGTTGTGTCACAGGCTGATGCGTCGATTGTTTCTGTAGTACTGTGGAGTTCAGTGAATTTAGTAATACTTCAGAGGCATTGCGATATAGTGAATATTGAAGGCCCCCAAAGATATATAGTGAAGACAGCACTTCTGTGGCAACTGTAAGGACGCATGATTCTTTCTGAAATCAAGTTGTTTCTGTAACGACTTGCGCCGGAACTTTTACCACATCCCAGCACTCTCTGTTGTGATCCCCTGGCTAAAATTTTGTTGGCGCTGGTAGCAGAACGGGCCGCAAACTGAGGGCTTTTCATCCCTACTATCTGGACAATTTGTATGATGGTGGTGAGCACACAAACAAATTCGGTTGACGGAAATAGATCCAACTTCTGTACTCTTGCCTCTGGTACGGTAATAGTCGGTTCGGGGAGATTTTGAAGCACACGAGTCGTCCCCACTCGCGTCGCAGGTTGGTTTTTTCATACACCAGTGGTGGCGCGACGTACACTTCACTCCAGCACAGTCACAGTACCCCTCATCACACTGGGCGTTTAGGTTCCATGTGAACCAATGAGGGAGAGTCAGCAGCCCATAATTACCAGCATCTCCCGAACCAGGGGTCAACTGGCCTGGAAATCGTCCTAGCTAGCGACACGCCCATATGAGCCAGCCTGGTTTGGGTCAGATGACCAGCCAATAAGAGACGTAGATGTATACCAACGTTCCGCTGCGCGACCTGCTCCCCTCAGTGGCTTGTGCTGGGGCCTTGCATCGAGCGGTCAATCCAGAGAGTCATAGATGTGTATCGTCCGTCGATTGACTGCGTTACATTTCAGCTGCGACTCGGAAAGTGCGAGAGGGAGATCGTTGAGGAAAGCCTCCCTAGCTACAGTAACAACCAATCCAACCAATCCAACGCATTTCATGACGTACAGACTACAGTAACTCCGTTGTTTTCGTTGCTTTCGTTCGGCTCGTTTGTAATGTTCTGTTCGTTCCCCTCCTGGCGAACCAGAATCTCTCCTCGCCACTTTGCGCCGCCCCCTGGATGGAACGCGTTACGCGTCGCACAGGTCAGGTGGTCCCAGAAATGAGCATGTTGCATTGAATTGATTCCTCGCTTTCCCCTCCACGCTGCTCCTTGCTCTGCTCGCCAGCTAACCACCTTTCCCCAACCAACCACCTGAACAAGCAGAGCTATCAAAGCTTCAACTTTTCAAGCCCAACATTATCCGGCCCAGCTTTTACCCTTGACAACACAAGTCCACGCAAGTCCACTTCACGACCATCCTCTCACCCATCCCTGACAACTCTCAGCTTCCCAGCACCATAGGCATCATCCACATCTTTTATAAATCTCTATTTATCATCCACCTCCTGACAATTCCTCGTCATTCGAGGCGCCTCCATAGTCTACTCCCCGAGACCTCGGCAGCATTTCCTAAAACCTTCTTACCCGCAATCCCTCAGCCACCTTCGTGTCGAAGCCTCGTACAGCCATGGCACCTTACTGCGACACGCAGATGGAGCTCGATACTAGCACAATCACCTTCTCTTACAATCCCTATCCTCCTCTCGGGCGCAAGCCGCGCCCAAGCATGCTCGCAATACCGGAGACCGTTCCGCCTCCGCTTTCCCCTACTCCGCTTTTCTTCTTCCAGAAACCCGTCCCGACGTCGCAACCGCAAGAGCCGTCGCCGCCGCCGCAACCGCAGCCGCAGGACAGGCAGAAAAGGCGGCTCTGGCGGGACGATCCGGAGCCTCCGCGCGCCAGTGCGCCAATTGCCGGGCTGCCGGAGCCGGCGGAAGCTGCGCCCGGCTGCGGAGGGCGCCTGAATGGAGGGATGATCGCGGGCGCGCATTATCGGGGGAGGAATACGGGGATGGGCGCGGGGATGGGGATGGGTATGGGACACGGAATTTTGCTTTCCGGCTGTGGGTTGAACGACAGAAAGCAGAGTTCCTCGACCCTTACACGGAGCTCGCGATTTGCGACGTCGTCTGTCGCGGAACGACCCGTCGCAGAACACGCTGTAAATGTGTCGCAGCAGCACCTGATGTCGCACATCTTGAGTAGATCTGAATTCAGCGAGTTCGACCTGCAGTCGCCGAGTATGAATCGCAGATATCGCGAATCCTGCGGTTGCTCCGTCGACACGTCATCCCTTTGGTCTAGCCTGATCGCTCTCGTTTGTCCCGAACCTGCCGCGACGTCCGTTTGCGCGGACGAGCCTCGTCGAGCGGCTTATGATGCAGTTGTGGATATTCCAGAATTTGCCGTGGATTTCAAGGCGCCACTTCGTGGTGCTAACGAAAGTTCCTTGATGGTGAAAGATGCTGTGCCTGTATCGAGGGAAACAGCGGGCGGCCCCAGTCCCATGTCCGTGCTCACACCGACTGCGTCCGAACCAAGCCCGACGCAGCCGCTCCCTGCTTTTGTCTGGTAGCGGGCTGAAGCAGCTTTCACTACACCATAGTCGCGATTATGGAGCTTCACATTGAAGCGTCGTTTTGGCATTATGAGCTGTAATATATGGGGGATGCTCATAAGGGAATCCCTTCCATTGTGAAGTCTACATTGCCTCATTAGAGCTAATATGCACACGTATATAAAATTGCATATTTCAGCACAGATCCATGGGGACAACTTCAGCTGCAATCCAATTAGGCCAGCGCGGTTCGCAAATGCGATCCCTAACAGTCCCCCTGGAAGAAGCTGATGGTCGTAATCTGCCCGCGGTCAGAAAAAAATAAACCCCATCTGGATGGCATGCGATTAGGGGAGCCCCAACCCTAAACACGGGGAGCCCCAACCCTAAACACGGGCAGCCGCATGGTTCTGCCCGAAAAGATTGCATTTGCAAACCCGCACTGGGAAAATGAGATCGCAGTTCGAATTGTCCGCAGATCCATGGCGTCTGAAATTAACTGAAAAGCACCCATAGATATTGCCTTATCTAAGCCTTGAGCTTAGAACATTGCCCCTGAATAAGAGCATATGATCTCAACACTACCAATTCTATGCATACACTACCACAGCCGTTTTTGTGAAAGCTCATAATTCAACACTAGTGAGACTAATGTCTAGCTACCAGCACCATGGGCAGCTCAATACTTGTGTGAGGGGCATAGAAATGTTGCACTGTTATGATGTGGAAGATCCTTATCCATCTGACACACCCTTGCCCTCTCCTTGTCCCTCCACACAACCCGCTTTCTCCTAAACAGTGCGGATGGTGTAATGACAAACAGCATGTATCCTCTAGATGTTGCGCATGAACGCTAACTCTTAAGAAGTTTCATTTTCTACAGGGAATGGGGAAAAGGGAGAGAAAGGGGAGGGATGGGGGAATGGGAAAGGGGAAGAAAGGGGAGGGATGAGGGAATGAGAAAAGGGAGAAGAAAGGGGAGGGATGGGTGAGTGACAGAGGTCTGATATGAGGTAAACAGCAACAGAGAGAGCATGGACCAAGGCAAAGTCACAGCAGGGAGCAGATTAGCAGCAGCAAATGAGCAGCGCAGCAAGCAAACAACAGCTGCTAGAGTGCCTTGTATCGTAGAAATTGAGTGCGCAGCAGCAGGGGGTCGCATCTCACTTGGATGAACTTGTTGGGTGTGTCAAGCGACGTTGACCCGATGATGACCTCCCGGTTGAGCTGCTGTGAGAGTATGTGAGCCACTCGGATCTGGAAGAAAGGGGGGTGGGGGAGTGGGGCATGGGGTTGGGATGTGGGGCATGGGGCATGGGGCACGAGGCATGGGACATGGGGCATGGAACATTGGGGTAAAAAAGGATAGGGTGCGGGAGGATGGCAAGTGCAGTAATTTGCTTCCAAATGGACCTGTTTCGATAACTTGTGACATCCCACCGCATCACATCCCATACAAAAACATCGTATCCCACACACACACCACCGCATCACATCCCACCCCATGGCATCACACTCCGCCCCACCGCATTACACCCCAGTCAATTTCCCCTCACCTCGGACCGACTCATGCCGCCCACGATGAACACAAAGAGCCGCCGGCCCTTCTGGCCTGAACTAGCAGCCGAGACTGAGGGGCGCTCAGAACTGAGAAGGGGGAAGGGGGGGAGAGCAAACCAATTGGAGAGGAAAGAGCCCGGTCAAGAGAGGAGGAGGAGAGCCGGCCTTCTTGCCTGAACTGGGATTTGAGACTGACGGACGCTCAGAACTGAGAGGGGAAGGGAGGGAGAAAAAAACAAGGGGAGAGCAGAGAGTGAGATTGAGGGAGGGGAAAGAGAGAGGAAGGAGAAGAGGCGCCGACCTTTCTGGCGTGAACTGGAGGCACAGACTGACGAACGCTCAGAACTGAGAGGGGAAGAAGAGAAGACGAGGGAAAAGAGTGGGTAACAAAGGGATAGAGGAGGGTGAGAAAGAAAGGAGCAGGAGCAGGGGCAGGAGCAGGAGCAGGAACAGTCCCCTCCGCCACGCCCCACCCCTTTCCACTCCTCCATTACCCCCCAACAACCTCCGTAAGCTCACCTGGAGCTCTTCGCTTCCATCCCCACGCCCTTCAACACCCAGCTGGCCAAACTACTCCCGCTCGTCGCCGCCGGCGCAGCAGCAGCAGCCCCCGGAGTTGCTTTCTTCCTTGCACTCATGGCCGCCCGGGCCGACCCAGCAGGTTTCTCCGGCCGCGCCGACCCTGCCGCCTTCCCTGCTGCACCGGAGTCCGAGGAGGGTTTGAGGGCCGCGCCGACCCTGCCGCCTATTTCCCTCGCACTCACCTTGTCCACTCCTCCTCACCTGCACCCCTCCAGCTCACCTGGAAGTCTTCTCCTCCATCCCCACGCCCTTCAGCGCCCAGCTGGCCAAACTACTCCCACTCGTCGCAGCCGGCGCAGCAGCAGCAGCCCCCGGGGTGGCCTTCTTCCTCGCACTCATGGCCGCGCGGGCCGACCCAGCAGGTTTCTCCGGCCGCGCCGACCCGGCCGCCTTTCCGGCTGCTCCGGAGTCGGAGGAGGGTTTGAGGGCGGAGAAGGCAGAGCCGAGGGAGGAGACGGGGTCGGAGCGCGGACGAGCAGAGCCGGAGGGGGCGGAGTCGGGCTCTTGCACGTAGGGGTAGTCCTGGAGGGACAACTTGCCCTCGTCCAAGTCTTCTAGAATATCCTGAGGGTCAGGATGGAGGGAGGGGAGAGAACGGGGAATCACGAAAGAAGGAATGACAGAGTCTCGCTCTTGCACGTAAGCTGCAGTGATCGCCCCCGTCCAAGTCCTCTAAAAATGTGCTGGCGTTTGGGACGGGAGGGAGGGGCAGACATGGGGACAGCTTTCAAGACGGATAACAGCATAGTAACTGTAAAAAGATTTAGTGTTAACGGACATGTATGCTGTATCATAAGGCATAATAATTGCGCAAGGGGAAAAAAGAAGTTCAACAGAAAAAACAAGAACAAAAAAAAACACCATCTGCAACTGCTGCAAACATAGCACCTGAATAAACGGGTAGAAGCGAGACAGCTCGTACGCCTCTTCTGATGTCCTCCTCTCCTTACGCACTCGGCCTTTCTCCTGTGAACCGGGGCAGCCAATAAAGAGTACCACCAGACACAGCAGGAGCTCAGACTTAGGAAGGAATTTTTAACATAAAACAAACCCATTGGATCGACTTGAGCAAGTGATGTGATGCCACCCTATTCACCTTGCAAACTGATTGCCACACCTTGCAACTGCACTGCACACCTTGCAACCGGACTGCCACGCCTTTCAACCACACTGCACACCTTGCGGCTGCCAAAGGAGAGGGAGAAGCCAGAGGAGGCGTCCTTGTTGATTCCGACTCCCAGGAATTCCAGGTTGATCACCGTCCGCATGTCCTCCTGGTCTAGCTTCGCGAGCTGTGGGGAGAAAAAAGGGAGAGCATGAGATAAGCGGGAAGATAGGGAGACGGAGGGGCACCAAGCGACAGCATGAGAGGTCATCAGTCACTCCCAGGAATTCCAGGCTGATCACCGTCCGCATGTCCTCCTGGTCTAGCTTCGCGAGCTGTGGGGAGAAAAAAGGGAGAGCATGAGATAAGCGGGAAGACAGGGAGACGGAGGGGCACCAAGCGACAGCATGAGAGGTCATCAGTCACTCCCAGGAATTCCAGGCTGATCACCGTCCGCATGTCCTCCTGGTCTAGCTTCGCGAGCTGTGGGGAGAAAAAAGGGAGAGCATGAGATAAGCGGGAAGACAGGGAGACGGAGGGGCACCAAGCGACAGCATGAGAGGTCATCAGTCACTCCCAGGAATTCCAGGCTGAACACCGTCCGCATGTCCTCCTGGTCTAGCTTCGCCAGCTGCAGAATACAAAAAGGAGAAGCATGGAAGAAGTGGCGGAGTGGAAAGGGGTCGTGAATCACATTCAGGAAATGCAGACTGAAGACCACCCCTCTCTCGCTCGCTCCCCTCCTCCTCCATCCCACACCATCCCTCCCTCTCTTCCCACCCACCACAACGCCCCCCACAAACCGCACCTTCATCCAGAAGTTTTGTTTCTGGGGGTCGAGCTTCTCTCCTCCACAAGACCACCCGTCTCTCTCCCAAACCAACCCACTCCATCCCACAAAACCCTCTTCTTCCACCCTCCACAAACCCCACCTTCATCCAGAAGTTTTGTTTCTGGGGGTCGAGCTTCTCTCCTCCACAAGACCACCCGTCTCTCTCCCAAACCAACCCACTCCATCCCACAAAACCCTCTTCTACCACCCTCCACAAACCCCACCTTCATCCAGAAGTTTTGTTTCTGGGGGTCGAGCTTTTCGGGGTGCATCGCAGCATACACCATGAGCAGCCGCATCTTGTTCTCCGTGCTCATGTCGGGGTACTTGTTGATTAAAGCCGCCAGCTCCTTGTAGCTCGCCCCTGAGTCCCCAAACACAAAGCCCTGCTCCAGCTTCCCCACATCGAATAGTCCGTCCGCGTTGAGGCGCTCGCTCAGAGAGGAAGAGATCTGGAGGGAAAAAGAGGCGGGGGAGAGGGTTGAGGGGGGAGCAGGGAGATAGGGGAACAGAGAAGAAGTGAACAAGTTATGGAGTTGAGAAGAGAAGTGCTCGTGTCAGTGTGCTTGTTGATCAGCGCCGCCAGCTCCTTGTAGCTCGCCCCTGAGTCCCCAAACACAAAGCCCTGCTCCGGCTTCCCCACATCGAATAGTCCGTCCGCATTCAGACACTCGCTCAGGGAGGAGGAGATCTGATGGTTTGAAGGAGTGCAGGGGGGTTGAGAAAAGACATGAGGCAAAACACAAAGCCCTGCTCACACTTCCCCACGTCAAACATCCCATCCGCGTTAAGGCGCTCGCTCACAGAGGAGCCTAGGAGGGGATCTGGGGAGGGAGGGGAGAGAGTAGAGAGAAGGGGGCATGAGCACGCACGCACGCACCTTGATGTGCAGCTCCACCTTGTCCTTCTGCTCCCGGTACTTGGAGAGCGACTGCAGCAGACAGGGACACATGCACGCGCACACGCACACATACACAGGAACATACGAGTTCCCTCCTCCCTCACCAACCCCCCCATACACACACCTTGATGTGCAGCTCCACCTTGTCCTTCTGCTCCCGGTACTTGGAGAGCGACTGCAGCAGGCAGGGACGCACACGAAAGGAAAAAGAGACGGGGGCAGACAGGAAAGGAAGCCAGGGGCGGGTGGGCATGGGTTAGGCAGGGCACAGCAGGGCAAGAGAGGGAGGGCAGGGCGGGAAATGGCAGGGCTGGACAGGGAAGGGGTCGGAGGGAAGGGAAGATAACGGGCATAGAATCGGCATTTAACCACAAATTCTTTGAGGGAGGAAGGGATGCAGCCTAACACACAACGGCAATTGGAGAAAGACGATTGCTGCAGCCGGGACAAAGGTGGGATGTGGTAGAGTGCGGTAGACTGACCTGTACAAGTTTGTGGAGTTCCTTGCCGGAGAGGTCACTGAGGAAAACGAGGAATGCATTGAAGGGAATAGAAGATAGAAGAAGGGATAGAGAGGAAGCATCAAGCGGATAGAAGGAGGGGAAGGGTTGAAGCATCAAGGGGATACAAGGTGGGTAGTGTTGAAGCATCAGGGGTCTCGTCCTTGCTTGTCACAGTGCACCCCTCTACAGCAAAGCCTTGCATGTGCTGGCAAAGCAGAGCAGGGATCCGCAACCAATGGGAAAGGCTTGGCAGAACACTGCATGCTGGCGATGCATGCATTGGCATGGAATTGCATGGCAGGTCATGGCATGGCATGGGATGGCATGGCATGGCATGGCATGGCATGGCATGGCAGGGCAGGGCAGGGCAGGGCAGGGCAGGGCAGGTGGAATGACATAGGAAGTTCGTCTCACCTAGTGGAAGTCTTGGCACTGATCTGATCAAACACCTCCTTCACCTTCTCGTATGCCTGCCATATTGATAACCCCCTCTCCCCCCCCCCCCCCCCCCCACACACACACGTGCGTGCATGCGTGCACATGCACACCACCAAGGAAGAAACAAATCAGCGAGCAGAGATTGGGGCTTAAGGTCATGCTGGCTTAAGGTCATGCTGACTTAAGGTCATCGTGTGCAGTGATTCAACCGCAAGAGTCATGCGCAGTGCAGGCGAAAAAACCGTCTCAGACATGCACATAACTTGCTTGGGAGACATCCAAAGTAGGGGAACGCAAAAATCGCCTGGACGATGCCACTATCGCTCAAACTCTTCAGCCTGCTCCCTCTACAGCTCGCACATGGGAGAGGAAGGAGCACTGGAGGAAGGAGCAAAGGAGGAGGGAGGATATGGGCAAGTGTAGAAGGAGCACGCACCTCGGCAAGGAAAAGGTCCCGGACTTCCAGCCAGATGGGGTCATGCTCATCGAGCAAGACGGTCCTCTTCTCCGGTTTGCCGCTCTGCCCTGTCACCTGTGCGGGTGGGAGGAGCACAGAGAGAGATACTGGTATGGGGTGGACTGGAAGGAGTGCACTTAAAGCCAGATGGGGTCATGCTCGTCCAGCAGCACAGTCCTCTTCTCCGGTTTGCCAATCTGCCCTGTCACCTGTGCGGGTGGGAGGTGGGAGGGGCACAGCACACATGGAGAGATTTCAAAAAGCGAACATCTTGTCACTCACCCAAGAAAGTAACGGCAAACATGACGGCATGCAGAGTTGAACATGTGCCAATGTGATAGAGTAAGCATACAATCATGAATCAAGAGTCACTTGCCTCGTACTCATACTTCTGGCCGTCGACAGGCAGCAGGTCGAAGCACATACCACCATAGCTCCAGTCATGGATGATGGGCGCCACCTGCGGGGACATGCCATGGGGCAGGGGTATGTGATGGTGCATGGTGCATGGGGCATGGTGCATGGGGCATGGCGCATGGTGCATGGTGCATGGTGCATGGCGCATGGTGCATGGGCATGGGGCATGGTGTGGAGCAAAGATCGTTATGAAACAGGCCATGTCACGGGGCATGTCATGGGGCATGTCATGGGGCATATCATGGGGCATGTTATGGGGCATGTCATGGGGCATGTCATGGGGCATGTCATGGGGCATGTCATGGGGCATGGTATTGGGCATGGTATAGGGCATGACAAGGGGGAAGGTATGGGGCACGGTATGGGGCATGTCATGGGGCATGGTGGGAAGGAACGCCTGACCCTTCACTCACCCCATCCCTGACCCATGACTCACTCTCCCCATCTCTCACCCATGACTCACCCCATCCCTCACCCATGACTCACCCCATCCCTGACCCATGACTCACCCCATCCCTCATCCATGACTCACACCATCCCTTACCCACGACTTATGGGCTGTGCGGTGCTGTGCTGTGCTGTGATCCTTGCTGCTATCACCGTTTCCTGTGGTGCACTCACCGCATCGACAGAGCGATCAAGAATAAGAAGGTCACAGGTGTCGCTGGTGGGAAAGCCCTGAATGGACGACTTGTACTTGCTCAGCCGATCCCACACAGCAGCAGCCAGCTTGGTGGACACCAGCTCGCGCATGCGCTGCATGCTCACCGCTGCCCCCGTCGCCTTGGCTGCTCTGTACCGCACTGCTGGCAGTTCCTGGTTGGCGTAGTGTGTGTGAGCGTGTGTGTCAGCGTGTTTGAGTGTGTGTGAGTTTGAGATGGGAGAGGGGCCAAAAAGGGGCAGAGAGACAGGGAGGGGACGAGGAGATTGGGTAGGGGTTAGGAATCAGAGGCTCAGCTGGTCCCACTAGAAACTACCACCCTACCGCCCTGCCACCCTACCATACAGCCTACAGGACAGCCAGCCGGTACAGACCTTGAGTGAAGCAAAAACAGTGGAGAGGCGGGTGGCGATGTCATCGATGAGCAGCTCGTACTCGCGCGTGCTGATGTCCTCCTTGAACAGCTCCACCAATGCGCTGTCGTGCTCTGTCACGTAGCCCTGGATGTCCACCGTTAACACCTCCAGGTTCATCTGGGGTGGGTGGGCGTGGGCACACACACAGGCAGGCAGGTACACAGAGATAGGGGAGAGTGCTGATGTCCTCCTTGAACAGCTTCACCAGCGCACTGTCATGCTCTGTTACGTAGCCCTGGATGTCCACTGTCAGCACCTCCAGGTTCATCTGGGGTGGGTGGGTGGGCACACAGGCAAGCAGGCAGAGTGAACAGCTCCACCAGCGCGCTGTCATGCTCCGTCACATGGCCCTGAATATCCACTGTGAGCGCCTCCAGGTTCATTTGGAATCGTTGGAGAAGGAAAGATGGGCGGAACGACGGATGGGAGAAGGGAGGGCATTCTCAACACACCCTGAATTTGACCCAGCTGCTCAATAATGACAACCTCTTTAGTACACCAAACTCTCTCTTAGTACACCCATCTCTAAGAACCGCAATGCAAAACACCCACCTCTCTCAAAGCCGCAATGCGGGAGCGAAGCAGAGGGTCGGCCTTGACGGGCTGCAGGTTGTCCTTGGAGACGGGGCGGCTGAAATACACGTGCGCCCTGCTCGAGGGGGATCAAATGCAAGGGAGTGGTGTTTCAGGTGTGCGTGAGAGCACAGGAGAGGGTGTGCGTGAGAACACGATATCGTTGGAGACAGGGTGGCTGGAATAGACATGCGCCCTGCTCGAGGGGGATCAAATGCAAGGGAGTGGTGTTTCAGGTGTGGGTGAGAGCACAGGAGAGGGTGTGCGTGAGAACACGATATCCTTGGAGACAGGGTGGCTGGAATAGACATGCGCCCTGCTCGAGGGGGATCAAATGCAAGGGAGTGGTGTTTCAGGTATGCATGAGAGCACAGGAGAGGGTGTGCGTGAGAACACGATATCCTTGGAGACAGGGTGGCTGGAATAGACATGCGCTCTGCTCGTTAATCACATGCACGGAAGGAAGGTTGGTTGGTTGGGGGCTTGACGTGTCAGCGTTTGATCAGGTTGTTCTTATGCACGAAGCGGCCGAAATACAGTGACATGATGTGCATGGCATGACATGGCATGGCACGACATGGTATGGCATGACATGTATGGCATGGCATAGAATGACAAGGTATGGCACTGCACCGCATGGCATGGCATGGCATGGCATGGCATAGAGTGACGGAATAGCACACAATGGCATACTATGGCACAAAATGGCATGAGCTGGCATGCCACACATAGGGCTACCTACGTACTTTTTGTAGAGGGGCGATTTTCCCTGCATGTCCTTCATAAACTGTCCGATGCTGCAAATGGCATTGGCAACACAGCACGCAGCACAAGGAGAGGGAAAGTAGCCCATAATGGGGGAAGAAGCGAAAAGTCTAGAGTGAAACTAGGTTGAAACCAGAGCGAAACTAGGTTGAAACTAGAGTGAAACTAGGTGGAAACCAGGATGAAACTGGGAGGTCGCACCTGGACGCAGTGGGCTGGATGAAGTATAGTGCCTCCATGGCTGGCAGCGGCTGAAGAATTAAGAGATGACTAAAGAAACGAGGGTGAAACTAGCGCATCTGGACGGGGGAAACAGGGATTCGCACCTGGACGCGGTAGGCTGGATGAAGTAAAGCGCCTCCATGGCTGGCAGCGGCTGGCGCCTCTTGTTGATATCCTCCACCACTGGCGGAGTGGGGCAGGGGGGGAGTGTGGAAGACCGACGAAGGGGGTTTGAGAAGGAGAGACGGTGGGAGTGGGAGAAGAGAGGAGAGAAGGAGAGAACGAGACATAGATACAGGGATACAAGGAGACAAGGAGAGAAGGAGAGAAAGGGAGAAGGAGAGGAGGAGAGAAGGAGAGAGCGAAGGAGATGGCAAGAGAAGGTAAAATGCCTCCATGACTCGCAGCGGCTGGCGCCTCTTGTTGATATCCTCCACCACTGGCAACGTGAGGTAGCGGGGTTGAAATGGATGGGGCGAAGGGAGAGAGGACGGAAGGAGAGAGAGCGGAGGAGGGAGGGACTGGGAGGGGAGGGGTGGAGAGTGAAGGCGAAGAACGGGGCGAGCCAGAGAGAGCGAGAGAAGCGCCATGGATTGGATGAAGAGGAGTGCATCCCTGGGTGGGTGGACGCAACTCTCAGCACAAAAGGAGGAGGATGGAACCGCAGGCGGTGATCCAATCTAACGAGGCAAGAATCACTCTCTTTTCCCTGTTCACTTACGGGAAATGCCTTCCTCAGTGACGTCAGGCATCTTGCAGGAGGCAGACATGACGCGCAGCGTGAAGGCGTCCGTGATGAGCACCTGGCGAAGCACAGAAACCACGGGTACAGAGGAGCAGAGGAATAGGGGGACAAGAACAAACGGACAGGAAAAAAAGGACTCGATTTGAGGCTTTTTTTGGAGTCGAATTGCACGAAATCGGGTAACCAAAAACACGGGATAATAGCGCATTCCATGGATCAATCTGCAGTGAGAAAAAAAATATGAAAGACCAAAAGTATAGAACAGATTGTCTGGCATCAGATCCCAGTGGCAGCTCGTGACTTTTGAGTCAATTTAAAGGAAAATGTCAGACATCGGAGGATGCCAGTGGTGGTTCGTTGCACAACAGGTGCGAACAAGATACGGAGGAAACGAGCAAAAGAAAGAGTAAACGGAAACCATTATCTGAGAACAATAATCACCTTCCATTCGCCACCGCCTGCTTGTTTGGCGCCTCGAAGCATCTCAATTAGCATTCCTGAGAGGTGTGAGAAAGAAACAGAAACGCGGTTCAAGAGAAAATTGTGAATGCGGAACATTCCAAACGGAGATACTTCTGTAAATTTGAAGGACGATACAAACATCGTGCATTATTGCCATCGAAACATGTCTGGCAAACAGTGTCGACGACTTTTGAACAAAAAACTACGAAAACCAAAAGACGTTTCTGCGATTGACAGTGTCGGTCAGACGTTCCAACAACTTAATCACAAAATAAGATTGCAGAAGACGAGCGGAAGATCGCCTCCAACACGAGCTGAATAGATTAATCGTTAAACAATTCATAGCCGCAAATAGTGAAACACGAAGACAAGTGAGATCGCTTAGTCGGAACTTACTATCCCGAATAATGTGCCGAAACGGCCGCTGTTCTTGATTCGACGGCATCTTTACAGCTCGGGCGCGTCGAGTAAACCTTGAACTGCCGGCTCGATGGACTGGATCCTACCCTAAGCTTAATAGAGAATCTTGTAGAAAAGCAGGGTAAGGCCAATAGCCTGGCTCTCAAGCGACTACGCGTTAGCAAGACAACTCAATGACACACGAGAGGTCGCGCGGGAACTACCCGCTGCGTAGAATAAGATGCTGCTCGACGCAGCGTCCGACACCAGACACTATCTGCTGCTGGTCTCTGAGAGGGAGCGGAACGGCTGGGAAATCCAAAGACTAGTCAAGTACTCAACTTGGATTGGGACGGCTTCTCTTTTTTTCGGCAAGCAGGCAGGGTTCAGGCACCAGCACTCAGGGCGGGATTGCACTTGGTATCCTGGTTCCAGAACTCCCAACTGCAGCATTTCGCAGCTGTGCGGTGCCCGTTCTGATTGCGTGTCTCGAAGGCTCCGGTCCAAGCGGGTCTGACACGGACCTAGCAAACCAGCTCATGTCCTTCCCGGTGTCACTTCGAATTGCAACACAGCGGTACAGAACAACATATGACAGCGTGATATTTTGCGTTAGGGAAGGGTACTTGAGTGTCGACCCGACTTTCCGTGCACCACGCCGTCGACAATATTGAGGACCCCTGACGTCACTTGCTCCTAGAAGACTGCATCCGCGATGGCGACCATAGCCAAGACCTGGCTTCCAGGGTCACAAGAATCAAAGGACGATTCTTGATAACTACACGCAGAACTCTCTTGGTAGTCAGCTTAAGTGGCAAATTTAGAAACGCCATAAGCGAAGCACTCAGCAGCGAAGATGTACGACGTGTACGACACAAACAGCACCCACTTTGACCGCGTCGCGGGAAACGCGAACGCACGCAGACCATCTTCGCGAGTCCATGCGAATCGCACAGACACGTATCCATCCACATCGCTCCCTTCCCGCTGGGTCGTACGCCAGCTGTCGCGACTGCGAACTTTCGCAGGCTCCATTGCCAGCCATCAAACCTTGGAAATGGATTTTGTCAGACTGACAAGGCATGGGATGGGACCTGGTCTTGCTTGTGTTGAGATCGACACCAGCACTCCTATTTTTTGCCCTAGCCTTTCATATTTCCATGGCTAGTTTCAGCGTTGCTGGATCCCTCTCCGTCAGCACTTCGAAAAGCTTGAGTAGATTCCGTCTCGCTCAGACACCAACAGTTCTCAATTGCCAGCATCCCCAGTCTTTTGTTCTCGTTGGATCTCGGTTATCGGGTCGTAAATCCTTCTCTGTTTCCTGCAGTGCAGACAATATGACTCAGGTCGGTATTCCTTCCTGGAGTTAACAGCTCCTCGCCTCGCGAATCGCGTCCGCTGTATGGCTCTCCACGCATTTCCTTACGTATAACGATATCCCTTCCGGATGTGTTCACTCTTGCAGACGGTTCACCTGAAAGTCGCGATGCCTTGTGGTGGCTGCTCTGCTGCCGTGAAGCGAGTCTTGGAAAAGATGGAAGGTAAGCGGTCCTTGCCATATGGAGGCTGATTAGCCGCCGTTTCGCGTCACTTTCTCATGACTCTCCGTTTCGTACTCTTCATCGTCCATGCTTCTCCCCGTCTCCTCGTTCGTCCACGCCGTTGCGCTCCCACAGGCGTGAAGTCATTCGACATCAGTCTGGAGAACCAGAAGGTCACTGTCGTGGGTGACGTGACACCCCAGGAAGTTTTTGACAAAGTGGCCAAGACAGGGAAGGCCACCAGCTGGTGGCAAGATTAGCTAAACAAGGCTCGACGATGAACGTCGTAAGGGTTGCGTAGAAGCTGAAAACCATACTAAAGATCAATACAGCACACACATATATATATATAATAAAGTCATTTTGTTCATTTGTTTTTCCTTCCTCTTAGGTATATCCGTATTCTTCTCCCACCCTTTACAGTCGTTTCGTATTGTAAATATTGCATTTGGTTCTCTTATCTCACACATAATGCCCAATTATGTGGATTTACGACTAAATAATATCAGCATGTATTATGTGGTTACTTATGTTGAAAACATGTGTTTTACTAACTCTGCTTTTATGGGAAACGTTCGTTTCGTTTTTCGCTTTCGTCTCGTTTTCTGGAGCTGACGCAAACTACACATGAAGTGTACAGTCGTGCATCAGCTGAGTCAGCTGAATTCACGTGCTCACACATGTGAAACCACCCCGATAACCCAACCCAGCCAAGAACAAGAAACTATTTCTTTCCACTCACGCTAGTCCATCACGCTAGTACCATCACGCTAGTACCTCATGCTACTACTGCTAGTACCTCGCGGATTACCCCGTACTACCTCACGCTAATACCACACGCTAGTACGAACGTCAGCTCCTTATTCTGTGACAAGCGCCCGTGACCATGAAACCGCTCGTGGAAAACGCCCCTGACAAGCGTCCGTGACAAACGACATGTTTCGTGAGTACAAAGTGATAGGCGCGTTAAGTGTTAGGTGGTCATCGTCAACCCTTGGCGCCTTAGACGCAGGCGCCTTGGCGCCGTATTGCTGGAGCCTTGGCGCCTTCAACGCTGGCGCCTTGGCGCCTTAAACGCAGGCGCCTTGGCGCCTTAAACGCAGGCGCCTTGGCGCCTTAAACGCTGGCGCCCTTGCGCCATGAGCGCTGGCGCCTTAAACGCAGGCGCCTTGGCGCCTAATTGCTGGAGCCTTGGCGCCTTCAACGCTGGCGCCTTGGCGCCTTAAACGCAGGCGCCTTGGCGCCTTAAACGCTGGCGCCTTGGCGCCTTAAACGCAGGCGCCTTGGCGCCTTAAACGCAGGCGCCTTGGCGCCTTAAACGCAGGCGCCTTGGCGCCTTAAACGCAGGCGCCTTGGCGCCTTAAACGCAGGCGCCTTGGCGCCTTAAACGCAGGCGCCTTGGCGCCTCAAACGCAGGCGCCTTGGCGCCTTAAACGCAGGCGCCTTAAACGCAGGCGCCTTGGCGCCTTAAACGCAGGCGCCTTGGCGCCTTAAACGCAGGCGCCTTGGCGCCTTAAACGCTGGCGCCTTGGCGCCTTAAACGCTGGCGCCTTGGCGCCTTAAACGCTGGCGCCTTGGCGCCTTAAACGCTGGCGCCTTGGCGCCTTAAACGCTGGCGCCTTGGCGCCTTAAACGCTGGCGCCTTGGCGCCTCAAACGCAGGCGCCTTGGCGCCTCAAACGCAGGCGCCTTGGCGCCTCAAACGCAGGCGCCTTGGCGCCTCAAACGCAGGCGCCTTGGCGCCTCAAACGCAGGCGCCTTGGCGCCTCAAACGCAGGCGCCTTGGCGCCTCAAACGCTGACGCCTTGGCGCCTCAAACGCAGGCGCCTTGGCGCCTCAAACGCAGGCGCCTTGGCGCCTCAAACGCAGGCGCCTTGGCGCCTCAAACGCAGGCGCCTTGGCGCCTCAAACGCAGGCGCCTTGGCGCCTCAAACGCAGGCGCCTTGGCGCCTCAAACGCAGGCGCCTTGGCGCCTCAAACGCAGGCGCCTTGGCGCCTTAAACGCTGGCGCCCTTGCGCCATGAGCGCTGCAGGCGCCTTGGCGCCTTAAACGCAGGCGCCTTGACGCCTTGATCGTTGGCGCCTTAACGCGCTTGCGCCTTGCAGCCCGCTGGCAGCTTGTGCGCCGCTGCTGCCTTGTTGCGGCAACGCGCTGGCAAATTATTGTGCACGCTCAAGTGTTGCTGCAGTGAGCTCAGGCCTTGCTGCAGCTAGCTCACGCCTTGCTGCAGTGAGCTCACGTCCTGCTGCCGTGTGCTCATGCCTTGCTACGGCAGCCCGCTTTCTCTTCTCAGCCTGCCGGTGCCTTGCTGCAACTCTCTGCCGCCTTGTAGCGTGGCGATGCCCAGCTCGTTGCTCGCTGGAGCCTCGTTGTGCACCAGCGTGGTGTGCGTGACCTCAGGGGATCTATGTTTCAAACCACGCTTGTGAGTCGTCAAACCCGGTTTTTTTTCGTTGCAAGACTTGCCTTTCATTTCTGTTTTGTATCCATGTTCATCAGTACTTTCATTTTGTACTTATTAGATTTCAACACACACGTGCTTATTAAGTTCCGTTTCACAATCTAGTATGTGCTCGTCATTGAATACTTCACTGCGTTCTCCGACGACAATTCATTCTTACTTAACATTTTTGTTTCGCAAGGTGTACAAGACGCATTGTGTGGAGCAAGGAGGGGAACGCAAGAGAGAAGACAATGTGGAAAAGGGTGGGAGGAGATTTTGATGGTACAGGGAGAGGAGGGAAGGCGGAAAGAGGGAGGAAGGGGGGTCAAGCTAGCAGTGATCGATACATAATAATATGATTGCAACTCTTCGTTATGCTTGTCTGCTCTCAATCCTAATTGTGTATGCATGTATGTGCGGGTGTGTTTGTGCGGGTCGGTTTGTGCGGGTCAGTTTGTGCGGGTGTGTTCATGTCAATTGGTTGTTTCACGGGGGGTTGTTGTGCTGATATGCACCGTGTTTGTGATTTGAGGTTGTCATCGTCGTTGGGGCAGCGTGTTTTCGCTGTTTCAACGACCCCATCAATCTCAGTTGCAGCATTGGTGTATATTGAGCACCCACTTCGATTCGTTCACAATCGTTACGCGATGTTGCACCCTTTTACGAGCGTTTGCATTTGTGTTTGTGGGATGTGTGCTTCAAAGTGTGGTGTTACTTTGTGCCATGTATGTAATTAGAGGTTGTTAATCGTCTTTGGGGCAGCGTGTTTTCGCTGTTTCAACGACCCCATCAACCTCTATTGCTATATGGTGCATCTTAACATTCATTTTGAAGCAACCACTCCACTTGTTCATCTGTACAACTGCATTCGTGCATGTTGATACCAGAATATTATGTTTGACCGTACCATCCGCCGTATTTCTCGACGATGCTGGGACGGTCGAGCAAGTTCATGGTTTCAACATGATTCGTACGGTATTTGGTTTCACATATGGGAATCTCATTTGAGAGTGCTTTTATTCACTATTTGAAGCATCCGTTTGAACCCAATTTCAAACATTCAAACGCGTGCTCCAAAAAGTGTGTAAAATATCACTGTTCAAATGATATCCCCAAAATGTCAAACCAAATATAAAGGGTTGCTACGCAACCCAAAAAAAATAACGGAACTGTATTCCTTGCAGAATAATTCGCGGATGGGTTTTCCTTTGAAGCCCTGGCTTTCTTTTCAAGATAGGAGAATTGTCTCATTCAGTGGTACTGAGGATGTACAGGCAACTTCAGTTCATTTTGTTATTAGAGTAAATATGGATTCTGGGTGGACTTCAGGGCGGAAATGGTGACACTAAGCTTTGAAATTGGTTTGCTGGGAGCTATGATTGAATATGAGTGTGGCTCAAAATGACTAGCTTGGCATGCCAGAGCTTGCTGTTCGTAATGCAATGCAATGAATGGTTTCCGCCAGAAGTCCCTGTTGTTAGTAGTAATGCACCCTACGGGGTTAGTGTACTCATGGCATTGTTCCCTGCTGTTAGTGTCTTCCTGCCATAATTTCCTGCTACACCCTTGCCACTTTTCCCTGCCACATTTCCTGGCTGTGTGTGTTCCTGCTGTCATTCCCTCCCTGCTGTCACCATGTCCCTGCTGTTCCTGCTATTAGTGTGCTCCTGCCACTATTCCCTGCTGTTAGTGTGCTCCTGCCATCATTCCCTGCTGTGAGTGTGCTCCTGCCATCATTCCCTGCTGTTAGTGTCTCCCTGCTATCATTCCCTGATGTTAGTGTGTTCCTGCCATCATTCCCTGTTGTCAGTGTGTCCCTGCCATCATTCCCTGCTGTTAGTGTGTTCCTGCCATCATTCCCTGTTGTTAGTGTGTTCCTGCCATCATTCCCTGCTGTCAGTGTGTCCCTGCCATCATTCCCTGCTGTTAGTGTGTTCCTGCCATCACTCCCTGCTGTCAGTGTGTCCCTGCCATCATTCCCTGCTGTTAGTGTGTTCCTGCTATCCCCTGCTGTCAGCATGTCTCTACAATCATTCCTGCTGTTCGTGGGTTCCTGACTTGCCCGCCCAGCCACTCCCTGTTGTTGTGCCTCGCGGACCACCTGCAGCACCCCATCCAGCATTGCTATAACTTACCCTACCCAATGCCATACCGTACCTCCCACCTTTCCCCCTCCAATATACCTTGTACCTTACCACAGTGTTGTTCCTATCATACTCACGAGACCAAGCATCATGGCCTGGTGGGAGTTTTGACAACAAGGTAGTACTAGTAGCCTATTTTCAAAGCCGTTTACAAAATGGTACCTGCCACCAAAGTGGCACTCTTGCTCTTGGTCGTCATTCTTCTGTCTTCCCTGCCCTCTCGGTAGCTGCTTACATAAGAACAACAAGGGACAGGCCCAACAGAGAGTGTCGCCTCACAGAGAGTGTCGCCTCACAGAGAGTGTCGCCTCAGAGAGAGTGTCGCCTCACAAAGAGTGTCGCCTCACAGAGAGTGTCGCCTCACAGAGAGTGTCGCCTCACAGGGAGTGTCGCCTCACAGAGAGTGTCGCTTCACAGAGAGTGTCGCCTCACAGAGAGTGTCGCCTCACAGGGAGTGTCGCCTCACAGAGAGTGTCGCCTCACAGGGAGTGTCGCCTCACAGAGAGTGTCGCCTCACAGAGAGTGTCGCCTCACAGAGAGTGTCGCCTCACAGAGAGTGTCGCCTCACAGAGAGTGTCGCCTCACAGAGAGTGCCGCCTCACGGAGCGTGTCGCCTCACAGAGCGTGTCGCCTCACAGAGCGTGTTGCCTCACAGAGAGTGTCGCCTCACAGAGAGTGTCGCCTCACAGAGCATGTCGCCTCACAGAGAGTGTCGCCTCACAGAGCGTGTCGCCTCACAGAGAGTGTCGCCTCACAGAGAGTGCCGCCTCACGGAGCGTGTCGCCTCACAGAGCTCGGCAAAAATGTATTGCTGGTGAATCAGGAAGGTCAGGACGTTGACTCTGGAAGGTGAGGTCGTTTACTCGGAGAAAGGTGAGGGCGTTGACTCAGTATGGTGAGGTCGTTGACTCAGCAGAATCGTCGACTCAGCAGAAGAAGCGTCGACTAAGTAGACTTATTGGTAGAAGAAGCGTTGACTCACAGGAAGGGGAAGCGTTGACTCACTGGAAGGAGAAGCGTTGACTCACTGGAAGGAGAAGCGTTGACTCACTGGAAGGAGAAGCGTTGACTCACTGGAAGGAGAAGCGTTGACTCACTGGAAGGAGAAGCGTTGACTCACTGGAAGAAGGGGAAGCGTTGACTCACTGGAAGGGGAAGCGTTGGCTCACTGGAAGGAGAAGCGTTGACTTACTGTAACACGAGGGCGTTGGATCACTGGAAGGTCAGGAAGTTGACTCACCGGGGCAAAACGAAAGGGCAATTCCCGTGAGAAGCCACAGAGGTAGCAGCTGAAGAGCCATCAACAGATGCTGCCCCGTATCCCCTCCCTCCCCTCCTTCACTAGGGCTCTGCACTTGTACTATAGCTTCTGCTGCAGCATCTGGTGTTGTCAGTCGGTGTGCCACTCAGCTTCCTCTGCTGCATCATAAGTAGCCTGATGGGAATGGGGCAGGCGGAGGGATGGGGGCAGGGCGAAGGGAATGGCAGAAAGCGAGTGAGTGCAAACGAAGAAACAGGCACGGGCGAACTAAAGACATGAGCGCAAAGGGGCATTCGCATATCTGATAACAAAAAGCGAGAGCAGCAGGAAAGAGCAGGAAACAAGGGGGTTTACCTTGATAGGCCACACAACCAGCCCCATACTCTCCCTGGTCATAGCGCTGCCTCCCTGCAGTAAAAGCTCCCTCTGCTGTGCCACAAGCTCTCCGGAAGGCGGGAAAAGCTAGCTCCTTGGTGCCCATTGCGCTTGGGCCCCAGTTCCTGCTGCTGCTGCTTCTGCAGCCATCTAAGGGTGGGGAGGTTGGAGGGACGGGAGGAAAAGGAGGCATGCAACAAGAACTGGAGCACGCAAGATGCATGGGAACGTGCAGGAGTGCATCGAAGCAAACGAGTCAAAAGCTGAAGAGGAAGCAAACGAGACAAAAGCGGAAGTGGAAGCAAACCACGCAAAAGAAGAACGGTGTCGAGGAGCGTGGGAGGCGAAGGGAGTGTGGCGAATGGCAGGCCGTGGCAGTTTGGCAGCGAGCGAGCTTGCAGGGGGGGAGTGAGGAGGAGGAGGACGCGGGCATGAGGATGAATGCATTCTATTCTAACCCCTACAACTCTACCTACATGCGCTCAGCTGCCTTGTGCCACGGCCCACCATCGCCACACTCCCTCACACTTTTCGAAAAGTTTTAAAATTGTATTGTGCACGAATAAAAGCGAGACAAGAGAAACGGGAGTGGAGTTGAGAGCACTTAACCAGAAGTGGCTGTCAAGAGAGGACAGGTGGGCTGCGAAGGTCTAACTTCCATCAACTCTTGTTTTGTTGAGAGCACTTGACCAGAAGTGGCTGTGGCTGAACGGCATAGCTTTTCCTCCGACTCTCTCGTCCGTCGCCCGTCACTGAGGCGCGTCGCCCGTCACTGAGGCGCGTCGCCCTTCACTGAGGCGCGTCGCTCGCAATTCGTCGCCCGCCGTTCGGCGTGCGCCGTTGCTCGCTGCTCACTCATTCGCCGTGCGTTGTTGCTCTCGAGAAAACTCTGGATTGTATCGAACAGAAGCGCAAAAGTGCAAAAGGGGGGTTGAGAAGAAGTAAGGGAGGAGACTGCAGGTCACTACATGAAGCACAAAGGTAGCATAAGAACAACAGCAGAGAAAGCTACGCCCGAAGCGAAGCCGTGCGCTGCGCTGCGGTGCCGTGCGGTGCGTTGCGGTGCACTGAGAGCAGGTGCACTGAAATGGGAGAGCAAAGGAGAGAGTGGGTGCAGTAGAATGGAGAAGCGTAGCAGGGAGTGGGTGCAGTGCAGTTATGTACATCATACCATAACGGCAGCGACAAAATGGGCGTGGTAGGACTGGTGTTGAAGGGCGTTGTCTGGTGTTGACTGGCGTTGACTGGTGTTGACTGATGCTGACAGCAGCCACCGCTCTGCGGCTCTGCCACTTGCAATCCAATCCATTCGCCTTGAGGCCAGAGGGGGACAACGGCACAGGGAGAAGGAGATGCAAAGGAAAAGGATCGGCCTAGAAACTTGAAATGAATGGGAGCAGCAAGAACGTCAAGGTGGCAATAGAGCAAAAGCTGTGAAGAGTGAGCATTGAGAAACTTGAAAATGGAGCACAGCAAAAACGGAGTGGTTGGATCGTGGTGGGAGGGGGAAGGAGGGGGGAGGGGGAAGGCGCATGGCGACGGTGGCCCACGGCACTAGAGCAGCGAGCTGAGCCAGCGAGGGGGGACTGAGGTAGAGAGGGACGCGCGCATGGCATGAATGCACTCCCTCTCCACTACTCTTATCTCTCCCACCACTCCCACTACACTGTACTTGACATGAGCTCTGCTGCCATAGCACCATGGATCACCACCACCATGCGCTAAGTTAAAAATGTGCCTTGAGATTTGCCGAGAGTGCAAGAGACGGACGGGGAGCGATGGAGGACAGAGGGGGGCGGATAGGAAACTTAGCTAAGGAGAGCTAAGGAAACTTTGATCGTAGGGGTTGAAAGTGACTCGTCCGAGGGCGGAGCAGCAGCATCACCGTTCCGCACAACGTCGGACGCAGGAACTCGCCATTCCGCACGTCGCCGCCCAGCAACTCGCCATTCCGCACAATGTCGCACGCAACTCGTCGCCGTTTCGCACACCGTCACGTTACCATTCTGAACATCGTCGCACCCAGCTCTTTGCAATTCCGCCTGCACTCCAGTCGACCTGAGGCTAGAAGATAGATGGGGAACAAGGCACGGCGAGAAGGAGATGCAAAGAGATTGGCGTAGCGCAGGCAATGAAGTTAAAGTGATGAAGCAGGAAGCATGACGTGGAATTGTATGAGCATTGGGAAACTTGAAGCAGATGGCAGCACGACACTGGAGGGGTTGGGAGGTGCGTGAGAGGCGAAGGGAGTGTGGCGATGGCAGGCTGTGGCAGTTTGGCAGCAAGCAAGCTTGCAAGGGGGGACTGGGGTAGAGGGGGACGCGGGCATGAGGATGAATGCATTCTATTCTATCCCCCTACAACTACATGCGCTCAGCTGCCTTGTGCCACGGCCCACCATCGCCACACGCCCTCACACTCCCACAAACCCACGCCTACCGCCTCCCATGCAAACTGCGGAGCAAGTTTTCTATTGCGCAGCAGGAAAAGTGACAAACGGGAGTAAAGGTCAGAGCACTTAACCAAAAGTGGCTGTGGCTGAACGGCGCAGTCTCTCTCGTCCGCCGCTCGTCACTGAGGCGCGTCATCGTGGCTGTCACTCGCCGTCTGCCACTCGATGGTCGCGGGTCTCGGCCGTTAGCGTTGTCACTCGTCGTCTGTTACTCGCCGTCCGTCTATTGTCGTCCGTCTGTCGCCGTCCCTCAGGCATCCGCCTATCATCGTCCATCACTTGATACCCCCGTCCGTCCCTCGCCGTTTGATGCTCATCGTCCGTCCCTCGTCGTCCGTTCCTCGTCATTTGCTGCTCGTCGTTCGTCCCTCGTTGTTCGCTGCTCGTCGTCCGTCCCTCGTCGTTCGCTGCTCGTCGTCCGTCCCTCGTCGTTCGCTGCTCCGAGTTTATCGCCGGTCGCTCAGACTCGAAGTTTCCCGCGTGTCGCCGTTCGCGAAGGGAGATCCCAAGATGCTCGAAGCGCCTTGGCTTTCTCCATCCAAATGAACCATCGCAGCAGTCGAACCTTAAACGCCGAAACTTGAGAGCTGAAAGCTCGGAGTCGACGAGACGCGGTTCACCAAGATGCGACGTCTCTCGTCGCGCGCAGCGCGCGATTCACCAGGACGCGACGTCACATGCGCAGCACACGGTGGACGTCGCGAAAGCGAGCATCACGGGAGAAATCGACGCCGGAAGGACAAATACTGACATGCGATTCATCAGTCATGAGCAGCACACGCGGTGCATGAAGATGTTCCTCCAGTTCGCTGCGCCGCCATTCCCCGAAGCTCGAACTCAATCAGCATCACACTCCTTCCGGACCGTTCCGCATCCCCACCCAAGATGCGAAGAATTTTGTGAACGGGACGCGATTCAACAGAATGCGACATATCTCGCAGTGAGAAGGACACGACTCGGCTTAATGCGACATCTAATAAAAGGCGAAAAGTTGCTAGTATCTAATAAAAGCTCGCTTTCCTCCTTTCCCGAAACTTCAGAACCGATCACCACCACATTCCTTACTGCTCCGGTCAGTTATTCACTCCCAGACGTTCAGGTTGGATCGCTGGATGAGGTGGAAACTGCTAGCGTCGCTTCTCCCGGTTAACAGCTGTCGCGGACGTCTAATTGCTTTCGCCATCGCGGTCTTTTCGACTTAAGCCTGAAACAAGAGAGGTTGCCTCCGTATGACTAGAGTAGAACCAATTCAGTGATCAAGCAGAGTTGCACTGATTGAATAGTGTGAAGGTGATTCCGATGATAAGATCGACTGATACGACTGAGGTAGGTCCTTCGTGCCATGAAACGGGCCGCGATTAAAGACCTAGACGGCGATTTCAGGTGATTAGGTGATACGGCCAATGGGGTGTCACCCGCCGAAAAAACTCAAAAGAGTGCGAGGACGCCATGGAAACGAGCCTGAGATGAATTTCCGACATTCAGGAAAGAACTGTGGTCTGGTGTGGTGGCGACTGAGGCAAATCCTAGGCAAGGAGCAGCAAGGGGATCCCTGGAGGGTGGATGCTTGAAGCAAAGAGTTGCTTTCCGCCACATGGGTTGCCATACTTGGCAGAACTTTTGGTTGCCAGTTTCGCAAGGCTGTCTGTTGGCGAGAGGATTCTGGTTCGCCAGGGGAAGGTCACGTTGTGGCGAACAGGTCTTTGGTTTCGTGAGAAGAGTTACAGAAAATCGCTGAGTTTCAGCCAAGCAGGTTTTGGCCTCTTTGCGCGGGAGCCGCCCAATTGAATACAAGGTGGCGCCTGACAGTTGTGCCAGTGATGGCGGGAATTTTCTTTGGGTATCCTATATCACACGATCAACTTGAATCGAACAGTTCTAAAGCAATTTCCCTTGGGTCTCAAGCCGATTTGTGAGATTTGAGATTTTTAGTCAAGTGCACCATTTTGTTGCACTCTGACTTCTGTAGAAGGTGTACATTTATTGAATCGTGATTTTGGACGAATGCCCTTTTACTGAATGCAGTTCATGTTGCATGCTTGGGGTTTGGTGCCTCCGGATCGATTCTCCTCCTCAAAATGGTTGTTCAGTGACAATGGGAGGGACGGAAGAATTCTCAAAAAGTTCAGGCCGTCGGGCAGACCGTTGTTGACCTGCACTTCGAGCGAGTGATTCGAAGTGCCGCCGGTCTGGGTTGTCAGCTCTGTCAGGAAGCATGTTGGAAATTTTCACAACCTGACCTGATCTAAAATCCAGTGCTTGCCGCCGCCGCCCAAGCCATGAGGGATACCCCTCACCCCAACCACAAGCGAGCAAGAGAAGCCAGCACAGCCCATGATCAGCAGGACTGATTGGACAAACTGGCATCACGATGCCAGACCTAACTAATACGGTTGAAGATGGTGCGTCGCGCTTGAAAGCGGTATTCTATACTCAACCGCTTTTGAATGTGCAAAACCGAGGCCAACCGTATAAATGGTACAGATGACCTACCTTTGCGACATGCCTTCACCAAGTTTACAAAACCATACAAGAACTTCGACCCTCATAATTCTTTCAATGGATTGAGATCATTTTTGTGCCTCATTCCCCTGACACCTCTCCAGGCATACGGCTAAGCCCCCGCGCGGCCCGTTCATAGTCGTAGGTAAAGCTCTCGAATTCGCTCACGAAGCGGACGAAAGTGCTTGTGATGGCAATCCAAGATTCTCCGTTGCTTCTTGGTTTAAAACGCCTAGTTCCAGCATTAGTTCTGACATCAGACGGCAAAATTCAAGGGTGCACTCCTGCCTTTTGCGAGATGGTAGGCTTGGCGGAGGAGGAAACTGTAGGCAGCAATTTCTTGAACTTCGTACATGAAGATGAGAGGGATTGCGTCCAGGTAAAGCATCATCCTTAGCGAGATCAGTCTCGTTCGTTGAAATGATTATTTTAATGAGGTTATTTAATGGCGCAGAGTGCACTTGGCGCGGCGAAAGAGACATTTGTTGACCTGCGAATTTCTCGCCACTTAGCCGACTGCGCATGGTTGGAAGCGAAGCTAACAAGATGCGGACGTGACGGCGAGCCGCCACAGTTCGTTTGTATATTTCACGACATATCGCGATGGAGAACAGTCGAGGTCAGGAATTCGTTTTATACGAGCCTGTTATGACTCTTCTCTGCGCATTCTTACCATAGCCCTGTTTCTACGCAGGATATTGCTCAGAATGCTCTCGAAGAGTGTTTCGCTCTTGCTAGTTCACGGTCGAATGCATCCCAGGAACAAGCGTCAGCAGCAAGTGACAAGGGTTTTCGGGAGCGAGTGTCCCAACTGAAATTAGCCCTTGAGGCTGGGTTGGAAAGCGAGAAGTTTAGGCGGATATTTGAGATGTCCATGGTGAGATCTTGCTTGATTGGTCATGGCTTCACTTTGCTAGACGTCAGAGCATAAGCGTGGCCGTCACTTGTCTGAGCAGGACCCGATATTCTTGATAGGAGAAGACACAACGGTACACCAATGTAACGAGGCTGCTCTTCGCATTTTAAAGCTCAACGACATGTCTGAGATTGTACAGAAGCTCACGGTGCTGATGGTGTCTCCAGAATTCCAGCCAGATGGCTCGAGGACACTAGAGAAGCTCCAAAAGTTTTGCCAGCCTTTGTTCGCTGGAGAAACAGTCACGGGAGAATGGTGGCACTACAATGCTGAGGGGACCCTCTTTCCAGTTCTTGTGAAAATTCAGGTATATGCTTGTGCAGCATGATCACTTGCGTTGGTCCATTTTTTCCAGGCCTAACCGAGTGTGCTATATTATTGCTACAGAATGTCGTTTCCAATGGGAAGAATTACATGGTCTGTGTCTGGCATGACCTGACTGAAATCAAGAGACGCGAGGCTGATTTAGAGAAAGCGAAAGAGGCTGCAGAGGCTGCGAATCAAGCCAAGAGCCAGTTTCTTGCTAACATCAGCCACGAAATCAGGACACCTATGAATGGTTGGTGATCGTTCCTTGAATCCGCTTGGAATGCCTTTTTTCTTAGGAATTCAACATTCTTACACCATTTATAATGTTTCATGTTGAGTTCGCTGCCAGGCGTGATTGGCGTTACTGAACTGCTCCTAAGGACCGAATTGACAGAGGAGCAACGATCATACCTGGAGGTGGTGCGCTCATCAGGAGAGACTCTTTTAAATATCATCTCTGATGTGCTTGATATCAGCAAGATTGAGGCTCGATCCATAGCGTTGGAATCCATACCCTGCAGCCTCAGAGAAGCCATTGAGGACTCACTGTCCTCAGTTCGGGTGTTAGCACTGCAGAAGGACCTAGAGGTATGCCACATTGCCACACTCCTTGTTGTCCAAAATTTTTCCCCAACTACGCTTATTCCTCTAACGACTTCTTTATTCTGCAATGTCAACAGCTCAACGCTTTTGTTGAGGATGCCCTTCCTTCGAAGGTCATTGGAGACCCTACGAGGATTCGCCAAATTTTGCTCAACCTGCTTTCCAATGCAATCAAATTCACCGAGAGGTATTAATGTCGGGAGACTTTGCGTCATAGTTTCTGTTTTTGTTTTTGTTTTTGTTTTTTTGTTTTTGTCCTTGTCACGATATTGACTTCCATTTGTCAACAGTGGTAAAATTGAACTACGAGCCTTTATCAAGGACTCCAAGAACTCGCTGGCAGTCCATCCCCGGCTATCACCATGCACTTCACCATGTCAGTGAGGAACTTTGAATCTACAAGTATGGGTGTTGTGAATTTTGCCTGAGTTTTTTCTATTTATTATTTTTTTTTTTTACAATGACAGGGGCGGAGGGTAAGGAGCCTGGAAAGCGGATCAGGTTACTGGGTGATGCTAAGGATTCCACACAGAGCAGTGACTCAACGAACACTCTCATTCAGTTTGAGGTGTCTGACACTGGAATTGGAATATCTGAGGACATGATTCCGAAGCTTTTTCAACCATTCACACAGGTATGTGCACAATAATATGCTTGGTCTCTGGCAGTTTATAGTGTTCTATCGAAACAACTGCTTTTCATACAAATCGAATTGCTTTTACAGGCAGATGAGTCAACCTCAAGGAAGTACGGAGGCACAGGGCTGGGACTAGCCATCTGCCAGTCCCTTGTGGCCCTCATGGGGGGTAAAATATCAATTTCATCCACACTTAATCAAGGCTCGACGTTCTGCTTCACTTTGCCATTTCGAGTACCAGAGACAGCTTCAGGCAAACCACCAGGGACTTCTCCTCGGGTGTCCGCCTTAGGGAGGGACAATCCTGTCCCTGGACTGCCAGCAGCATCAGTGCACCTACCTCCCCTGCATGTCTCATTACCCCATTCAACCTCCCTTGAGTCCTCTTCGCCATCGATAGAGCTGCGCTCGTTTGCAGGGCTGAGGTGTCTGGTGGTGGAGGACAATCCGGTGAACCGATTGGTGGTGGTGAGGCTGCTGGGCACCTTGCAGGTCACCTGTGATGTGGCAGAGGATGGGGTGAAGGCCTTGGCAGCATGCCAAGCCAAGGAGTATGACGTCATCTTCATGGTGAGTTGGCAGCTGGTCTCTTTTTGGAGAGCTGGAGGAAAAAGGGGGAGGGGAGGGGGAGAGGGGGGGGATGGACGGCGGAAGGGAAGGGGGGGGGGGGGGGGGGGGGTGGGGGACAAGTCATGGATCGGGAGGGTTGCTTGAGTTTCTTTTGAGGCTGACGTCCTTGCTTCCCTTTTTCGTTTTGTCACCGTCTTCCGAAAATTTGTACAGGATGTTCACATGCCAAAGATGGATGGATTTGAGGCTACTCAGCGAATCCGTCAGCTCAAGCATGATTCGGTGAACAGAATCTGCCCCGAGTGCTGGAAGGGAAGTGATTTCCAAATGACATGTTTTTTCAAGCCATACCATTCCCTGAGCCGGCCTGTGATTGTGGCACTGACAGCAAGTGCGCTCCAACAGGATCGTGACCAATGTGGTCAGGCTGGAATGGATGCCTTCTTGACCAAGCCAGTTAGGTTACAGCATCTTGTGAGTGTGCTTGAACCCTGTAGTTTGTTGCAAGGTGGTTGTGAGGATCATGCCACTGAGAAGGATGACATTGAATGAGCTATGTTCACTTTCTTTGTACATTGTCAACAGCCGTCTGAACCTCGTACTTCATTTGAGGCTGAGTGTACTCTTGCAAACATCATTTGTTCGTAACAATGCAAGAACTGTGACGAAGTGGCCAGCTTTGATTACGGTGTTGGGAGTTGTTTCCACAGGAACCAGCTGAGCACACAGGGAGAATCAAGGGTTCACTTCACTGCCAGAATCAGGGTCTGCCGAACGTGGAGTGGTTGGCACAACGTGCCATGGCTGGCACAACCACCGCAGAATGCCTCACAAAGCCACGTCTGCACCGAATCAACGGCGCAGATTGATCTGCACCCCACTCCCTCCCTTTCATTTCCAACCACGAGCTTCTCCACAGTAATGGCCGTTGCTTCTGCTTGTCGTTCCTGAGCAGAGCGTCGCTGTATCAGATTCAGCGGTGATAAGGCAGAGCAAGCAGAAAGTGATGGAATCCTCAGGCAGCATCAAATCGAGGGATTGTCGTATCACTCGCCATGAAGGTCCATCAAGCAAGGATCGAGCAACCCCCAGCCCACGGTCGTCGAACCTCGACGAAACGAGGTTTCCGTTTAGTGCGAAGCATTGCGCAGTTCCGCAGTGCTTATGACCCGTTGCGAATCGTACAGATCGGCTCGTTTCTGTGATTTGATGCTGGACCTGCGACCTTTTCTGCCTGCGAATCCTGAGTTCCAGTACAACTTGGTGAAGAAGCGGTCTCATAGTTCACTCCGCAATCCCCGACTTGCCCGTTCTGTAGCAAGGATAACATGGCATTGCGTGTCTCACAGCACCCGGCGCTTTTAGGTGTAGCCTGCGTCGCCCTAATTTCTGCGCACGGCGAGCTGACGGATTGCAGGTGCGCTGCTGCTAGCTCCGTTCTTTCGCCACGAAGCGTCTTTATTACTCTTCAAGGATTATCGTTTAAGGAATTCTTGAACCTTTTTTCCTGCAGTTCGGCGTTTTCTGAAGCTCTTGGTTACGACCAGGCCGAAATCATCCACCGTCCGTTCGAAGAGATTATAGATTCCAACCACAGAAGCCGTTTTCAGGCACGTACAATCATCTCCAAGTGTCTGTGCACTGTGTCATCTAAAGGAGCATTAGCTTAGGCGTCGTTTGGATTGTGTCTGTGAATTCGCTTCACCTATTGACTCTAGCGTGTTGCCACGTCTCCCACAGAGTGCACTGAAGAAGAATCTCCAAAAATCAGCGTTCGAGCTCCGCCTGAGATGTCACAATGGCGGCACTGCATGGTTCGATGTCGCCATGACACCGGTCCTCGCAGATTCCGCTAATGGATCAGTCTCGTCATATTGTTGCGTGTTCCATAACATATCCGCCCGAAAAACTGCGGAGGTATGTAACAGAACAACTGCAACAGAACAACTGCTTCGAAGGTGGCACTCTGTGTGTTTCCAGTAGAGTCTTTTCCTCTTTGTCTCTCCACTTCCTTAGGTTGTTTTTCCCCATCTTTCTGCTATGAACTGTCCTCCTTGGCCTTATTAGTTTGTCCAACCTTCCTGCAACTGTTACAGGAGCGGTTATTGGAAGGGCTCGGAATGTGCTTTAAGCTCTGTGGAGCATCGTTAGGAGAATTTGACCCTCCCTCTTTGTTTGAAGACCCAGAGACCTTTCTCCACCGGCTGAAGCTGGTTGAAGAGACTCTTAAGACAGGACATGAGAATGAGAAGTTTAGACGAATATTCGAAATGTCCATGGTAAGAGTCACGAGAATGACTGCGATGACACAGATAGCAAGCATGATTGATATCTTACGTTGAGGGTTGTGCACCATGCTTGTTTCTGGCACTGACACTTCTCACCTGGATCGCGATGCCTCAATCTGCTTCAATTTGTTGCATGGAATGTCTCTCCGTGCCTCAATCCCTCAATCTGCTTGTTCGCAGGACCCGGTTTTCATCGTTTCTGATGACATGGTCATTCAGGATTGCAACGAAGCAGCCGTCAAGATCCTGAAATTCAAGGATAAATCCGAGATAGCGGGCAAGGTGAACGTTGCCAGCCTGACGCCTGAGTTCCAGCCAGACGGGACGAGATCTGCTGACAAGTTGGCTCAGTTCAGCCGCCCGGTGTTCTCAGGAGAAGGCTCGGCCATTGGCGAGTGGTGGCACTATGCATCAGATAAAACCCTCATTCCCGTCCTGGTGAAAGTTCAGGTGCGTTATGTTGGTGTTTTTGTGCTGTGGCGCCGTCTGGTCTGGGACATGGCTCATGAATTCTGCTTTTGTGGGACCAAGATACTGAACAGTGGGTGACTCCGTATTCTCATTGCAATCACCTACACCCCTCCCAACTCCTCCCTCCCCACACACTCACCTCTCCTCACCACCTCGCCTCCCCCGTCTCACCTCTCACCCGCTGCTCCCCACGTGCCCTCTCTCTCCCTGACCCCGCACTCCATCCCACACTTTTCATGGCAGTGCGTGCAAGCCAACGGGCGCAGCCACTTTGTGACAGTGTGGCACGACCTGACTGACATAAAGCAGCATGAGCAGGCGCTGCTCAAGGCGCGGGAGAACGCGGAGCGCGCCAACGCATCCAAGAGCGAGTTCCTGGCCAAGATCAGCCACGAGATCCGCACCCCCATGAACGGCGTCATCGGCGTGGCGGACCTTCTGCTACAAACCCCTCTGAGCGACGAGCAGCGGTCGCTCCTCCAGGTGATCCGCACGTCTGGGGACTCTCTGCTGAGGATTATCTCCGATGTGTTGGATATCAGCAAGATGGAGGCGCACTCGCTGCAGCTGGAGGCCGTGCCGTTTGACCTGCGGGCTGCAGTGGCTGAAGCGGAATCCACCGTGCATGTCCTCGTGCTGCAAAAGGGCATCCAGGTGTGTTCTCTGCTCTCTGCCTCGCTCGCAGTCCTGGCTCTCTCCACTTTCCGCGTTTCTCCCTTACCTGCTCCTTGTTGCCCCTCCTTCTTCCCCCCTCTCCACCAATCTCCCCCATTCGCCCAAGTTTGCATCCTTTTCTCCAATCTCCCCCACTTACTATGCATCCTTTACTGTGTGCGCACCTCCGCCCGTTGCTCTCTCTGCATTCAGCTCCTCGTTGACGTGGATCCAGCAGTGCCGTCACTTGTGATTGGGGACCCCAGCAGGCTGCGTCAGGTATTGCTGAACCTCCTCTCCAACGCCATCAAGTTCACTTCCAGGTGAGCTCTTGACCTGTCGAGTCGAGGCATGCGTTTCCTCTCGGGCATGTCAGGCGGGGCAGACAGAGTGCAGGACAGAAGAGATGTGCGTGTCGTGAATGGAAACATATGGTTATATCATTCTCATGTGTTTTTTGTTGAATTCAACTCGACATGCTTGCTGATACATGTTAACAATCCGTCTTCCCTTTTCCTTGCAACAGGGGCCATGTGAAAGTGCGTGTAAGCCTGTCAACAGCAGCTGAGATTCTTCCAGCGTCAGCACAGCCAGATGCAGTGACAACAGACCCACAAGCCGTGTCAGCTCAACAAGGAGCAGCGCCATCAGAGCCTGAAACTGCATCAGCGAAGCCTCATGCATCATCACCAAAACCGAAAGCATCTCCGACAAAACCCAGCCGAAAGAGAGTGAGATGGGAAACGGAGGATGAGAGGACTCGAGTCGAGGATAATGAGAAGAGGGCGAGGTTTGAGGAGGGGGAAAAGGGCGGCGAGAGGGCCAATTACGAAGCTGGAAAGGAGAGTGACTCCTTGCATAGGCAGGCGCTGGGAAGACAAGGTACAGCTAAGATGGCAGGAATGGGCACTGCTAGAGCTGGAAACGGGTTCCAAGAACGTGGCAATCTGGCAGATGAGAGAGAGAGAATCGGCCAGGCGCGAGTACCAAGTGAAGGAGCTTGCTGCGACCATGTGCCGTGTGGGCCGTCAGCTGATGCAGATGCTTCACCGGAGGAGCAGTCAGGCCCATCAGAAACAGAGGCTGTCGAGCAACCAGGCCCATCAGAAGCAGCAGATGTGTCACGGGAGCTATTAGACCCAGCAGCAGCAGCAGCAGCAGCAGCAGTTTTTTCGCCAGAGGAACAATCACACCCACCAGTACCAACAGATGTGAACGTTGCTGCTGAAGGCACAGCAGTGAATAAGGCACAATGCGAAGACAAAACCATAGCATCCAGCCCCGAGAACCAATCTTCTTCTGCCTGCCCGTGTGAGAATGAAACTCTTGAGAACAGGCCTCTATCCCTGGAGAAGCCAGAGAAGCCGCGGGCAGTGATGATGCACTTTGAGGTGACGGACACTGGAATAGGCATTCCACAGCAGATGCTGCCAAAGCTGTTCCAGCCTTTCACACAGGTAGGCCGAAAGCAGTTGATGGTCCTCGGCTCATTGGTCTTTTCCCCTTCTTTGTTGTTTTTCCTGCCTCTGTTCCTACCTTCCTCTTTCCATCCTCCTTGCTGTTCTCCGTTTTTCTTTGCACTTTTGCCTTCGTCTCGTAAGTTTTTTTTTTTGTTTGGCCCCATTCCTCCCTCCCTCCCTCCCTCCCTCCCTCCCTCCCTCCCTCCCTCCCTCCCTCCCTCCCTCCCTCCCTCCCTCCCTCCCTCCCTCCCTCCCTCCCTCCCTCCCTCCCCACTCCCTGCCCCACTCCCACTCTCTACAGGCGGATAAGTCCACCTCCAGGAGGTACGGAGGCACGGGGCTGGATCTGGCAAGCTGCAGGTCGCTGGTGGCGCTCGTGGGAGGCACAATCTCCGCCTCCTTCCAGCCTCCCTCTCTCCCCCACCTCGTCCCCTTCTCCCTGCCTCACCCCCTCATTCCCTCCCTGCAGGCGGACAAGTCCACGTCTAGGAGGTATGGAGGCACGGGGCTGGGTCTGGCCATCTGCAGGTCGCTTGTGGCGCTCATGGGAGGCACCATCTCCGCCTCCTCCCGCCCAGGCCACGGCTCCTGCTTCTCCTTCGCCCTGCCCTTCACTCTCCCCACTGAGACCTCCCTGGAGACGCCTGCCAGTGCTCACGTACCTGAAGCGACACGCACTCGTGATTCTGCTAAGTGCACTGAGGCAGGCTGTGCTGGACCTGCAGTGGGGACTGGTGGGATGGGTGGGATGGGTGGGATGGGTGTGATGGGTGTGATGGGTGTGATGGGTGTGATGGGTGGGGCGCCAGGAATGGCTGTGGCCGAAGGCAAACAACAGATGCCTGTTTTGATTTCACCCAGGGTTGCTCCCAGAAGCCCACATGCGCCAGCGCCATTGACAGCACCCTTGGCAGCACCATCCGGAGCACAGTCACCAGCACCATCAGCAGCACCATCAGCAATATCATTGGCAGCACTACCTCGGTCACCCTCCCTGGAGTCCTTTTCTCTAGTAGCAGCAGCAGCGATGCGCTCGTTTGCAGGGGTGAGGTGTCTGGTGGTGGAGGACAATCCGGTGAACCGATTGGTGGTGGTGAGGCTGCTGGGCATCCTGCAGGTCACCTGTGACGTGGCAGAGGATGGGGTTAAGGCCGTGGCAGCATGCCAAGCCAAGGAGTATGACGTCATCTTCATGGTGAGAATTCGTGTGTGGTTATGGTAACTGCAATATGCAGTTGCAGTTATCTTGGTACTGTGCTTGCTGTATGTATGGGTTGTGATGACACAAACTGCGGTGGGCTCTTTTTTCGTGGCACATGGGAATCCACCTTGAATGACTTGCAGGATTATGGCTGTGGTTTGGTTGTTTCACTTGGCTTCTTTTGCTGTTGCCTGAAACATCTTGCAGGATGTGCACATGCCCGAAATGGATGGGTTTGAGGCGACTAGGAGGATTCGCGAGATTTCTGAAATGAACAGCGGCGGTTCATCACTACCTGGGAGACACTCAGAGCATGGAGCAGTTGGTAGCAGCTACGACAAATACTTCTTCAACCATTCCAGGATGTTAAGCAGACCGCTTGTCGTTGCGCTGACGGCAAGTGCGCTTAAACATGAACGTGATAAGTGCGCAAGTACAGGAATGGACGCTTTTCTCACAAAGCCAGTCCGCCTTCAAGATTTAGAAGCTGTACTAAGACCATGCTTCTCACACGCAAATGACAGCACAAATATTCCTTGAGGGCCTTCATTAAAAGTATTGAACAGAGCAGCATGTCTGCTTATTTAGTTATTATGATATTTTGATAAAAGCGTGTAATAGCCCAGTTTCCACATTCCAAAGGAAAGAATATAGATCCATGTATAGATGTTATGTTACCAAGCTGTTATGTAGCATCCTGTTTGCTCTAGGAGACGAGCCGCACGTTCAGCTTGGATGTGAGAGTCGCATCGATTGTCGCTACAGTCGGGAGGGAGTGCCAAGTCTTTCCACAACTTTCATCGCACCCAGTTCTTGGTGTGGGCGGAATGAGCCATGCGAGTCGTCCTGTCGCAGGGCGCGGTTAATAGTGCTTGGCGAGCTCTGCGCAGCGTCGTTCAGAGTCGTTCACCGTCGCTCAAGCGAATATGGAGGTGCCGACTTCTGACGAAGCCCTTTCCCGCCCTTGGCGCCGAACTGCGCCAATTATTGGGGTTCAGAGCGCTTCGGCTGGAACCATTTTGCAAAAAGTTTCGTTTTGCAGCACTTGCGGCCGACTTTCAACCCGAGTCTTGCGGTGTGGCCGACCTGGTCTTTTCACTCCCTCGAGGAACAAATGCTCTACGTATCGGCGCCTGGCCTTACCTAGAACAGTTCCAT
The DNA here is from genome assembly GCA_947470075.1 of Closterium sp. Yama58-4. Classification (NCBI taxonomy): domain Eukaryota; kingdom Viridiplantae; phylum Streptophyta; class Zygnematophyceae; order Desmidiales; family Closteriaceae; genus Closterium; species Closterium sp. Yama58-4. Next base: position 536,366 of record CANIUD010000213.1, read on the forward strand.
TCTCTGTCCGACGATGATCTCGTCACGTTCGGGCAGTCCTCCTCCGACGCAAGTTCTGTCGCGCGTAGATCGAGACTGGTGCATTTCTGGGCGTCAAGTCGGGTTTCTCCTTTCGAATAGAGACCAACTTTGCTGCCCTGATTACTGTATTACCATTGCTGGCTGTAGGACCAATGGCATGCCGTCCATTGCTCACATTTGATTCCTGCCCTGCTTTTCCCATCCATGCCATCCAAGTCAACAATCTTTTCTCTGACCATCCCAACCCACGCACCACTCATCGCATCATCCCCCGCCATCCCATCCCAACCCATCCCATCCCATCCCATCTCATCCCATCCCATCTCATTCCCTACAAATCTGTTCACCTTCATTCCATTCCATGATGCATCACGAAAAAATACACATCCCAGTTCCAGGAGCTCGCGTCGCATTGGTCCTGTATCGCAGCATGGGGCATGTGTATGAGAAGCAGCATGGCGATGCATGCAGCAACATTTCCTGCCCATTGGAAAGCCCAGCCCAGATGTTCGCGTCGCCTTGGCTCAAATGTTGAGTTCAGTTTAGCGGAGCCTTGGGTTGGGAATGCCGTTGTCAGCGTACCTTTCTGGCTCCTCAATCGCCTCGTTCAAACTGGCATACTTCGCAGCAGTTGATCGATACTTCATTCTTGCTGGCACACATCACTGTTCACTTCCCTCGTCTTGATGGCTCATTCTTAGCTAAATTTCTTCAATTCGACCTCCTCCTCTCATACCCTTCATCGTCTGCACGAGAGCCATTCGGTTCAGGCCTCTTTTCGTTCCTTTCAACTAACATGTAGATTACGCGGCTCTCGCCGACTAGCCTGACGAAGTCCTGTAGTGCTAGACTCGGAGAAGCCAATGATTTTTTTATTGTGGTGAAAGGCTGACTGGCCTTTGGCGACCTAGATTCTATTTTAGAGAAAAGAGTGAGCCTTTTTTCAGATGTTCCTGAGAAAAAGTTGAAGGCAAAAGAAAAACTGACGTAGGAAGTAAATAACGGGAAGCCATTGGTAGTCTCGATGGACGACTCGATCATCTTGGACCACGTCCTTTTGCAACTAAACACGACTAAGAGCAGGTCAGTGAGTCCGCACCTTCATCTTTCTTTCTGTAGCAAGCTTGATCACAACAGAGCTGATACTGTCACGGTGATCGAACGAGTCGATTCCTAAATCTGCTCTTCCTTTCACTCGTTAACTTCCATGCAGACGAGCTTGTAGATTCTTTACAATAGATCTTGCTATTTCAGAAACTTGTGCTTCGGTTCTCGTCTTCTTGATAAGAAACTTTGTCATTGTCATTGTCATTGATCCAGCTGAATCCGCATGCGATCCTGTCCCGATGCAGATGCGACGTGGTCGTATCTTGTAACGGAGAAGCCTCTATCGTATCCACCGGGCTAATCCGTCCCTTCGCGTCACACATCAAGGCCGTAGACGACCAATTCAAAAGCGGCGCGCACCTGATTAAGCTCGATCCGCGCGAATGCCGCGATTTTCTAGATCGCCAGCGGCTAAAAAACCCGCTAGCAGCAGCAGCAGCAGCGGGGGAGGATCAAGCCGAGGAGGACACGCTTCTCGGATGGTTCACCCTGAAAACCGTCGAGAGGTCAGCTTCTCCTCCCCACTGTCTCTTCTCCTCCCCCACCCAACCTCCCTGTTTCCCTCTCTTCCTCCCAACCTTGTCATGCTTACACTCTCGAGATTAAGATACCCTCTGTTCTGGATAGTTACTTGCGTTGCTACGACCGTAACGTTCTTGAAGTCACCCGGGCTGCTGGAGCACGCGGTGACGATCATCCTTTGAGGCGCCCTGAAACAGCTCGTGATATTCATCCCTGTCACCGTGTCCGTGTCTGCATCTTCCACAGGATTATAACATTCGTGAAGTCGCCAGGGCTGCTGGAGCACGCGGTCACGATCGAGGCGGAGCTGCAGAGCCTAGACGACACCATCCATACCCCCGCCGCTGCCTCTGAGCCCTTTCAGGTACGCGGGAACAAGTCAAACTCGACCTCGTGAGTCTCTCCCGTTCTTCCGCCCAGAACCCTCTCCACTCCATGCCATGTTGAAAACTGTCCGAATCGTCACCATGTATGCTCGTGACGACACGCCGCGCGTGGCTTATCAATTGCTTGCCCCGTCGCACGTGACTGATTCATCGCTTACCCCGTCGCGCGGGTTGACTCACTGCCCTGTGCAGGCGGATCAGCAACTAGACGGCAGCGACGGCAGATCGGAGGGGGGCCTGAGAGGGGCGACGCCGCTGAGAGACCGGCTCTCGGGGCGACGTGCGTCGTCTCGCTCGCCGTCTCCTGCCCGAAGCCTTGTAAGTGTTCACATCCGTGCCCGCTCGTGTCCCCGCTCGTTCTCACATTCCCGCTCGTGCTGACAATCTTTGGGGCGGCTCAAGACTTGCGTTGCCACTAACGAGACGGTTGTGTTGACGGTTGTTCCGCCCTGTGTTTCCCATGCTCTGCGTGCGTGACCCTGTGTGTGTGTGTGTGAACCCATGTCTGCGTGAACCCGTGCGTCCGTCAATACTGCAGAGCGGATTCAAGACAGATGCGTCCAGCGATAGCAGCGAGCGAGAGAGGTAAGATTGGGGTTGACACATCGTCATGCATGGCTTTCAGGGTTTAGAGCCGTCACTTGGTTCGTTCTTCTCAAGAACGAGTGTTGAAAACCTTCCTTTTTGGTCCCCCTGGTTTCCGTTCAGTAACCTGCGCCGCGCCAAGGACGTGCGCGCGGCCATGCTCAAGCGCGAGCAGGGCGTGGCGATCGCGCGCGCAGCGGCTGCTGGATTTTCCCCCGACGTGCTGCCGCTGCTGCTCTGCTTCGCGGATTGCTTCGGAGCCGTCCGATTGAAGCACGCGTGCGTGAAGTTTTCCTCCCTCGTCCGCCGCCAAGACTCCGCCTACGCGGAAAGCCTCACGCGCGCGCAACTCGCGCAGTCCGCCGCGCTGGCCGGCGGCGGCGCAAGCGCGGGCGCGGGCAGGGGCGCGGGCGCTGCGCCGCTGCAGCTGTCGTCGCCGCAGCAGCAGCAGCAGCAGCAGCAGGCGTTTGGGCTGGCGGCAGGGCGAGGCGGCGGAATCTGGTTACCCGACGGCCACGTCGCCGGTAACACGGTTACAGGGACTCCCGGCGGCTATTACCCCTTCGTTCCTCTGTATAACGGGGCTATGCCCGGTGGTATCCCCGGCTCCATGGGCCCAGGGATATCTCCCCCTGCGGGGACCCCTATAACTTATGGCCTCGTCGGTCCTAACGGCGAGATATACGCCGTCGCCAGCGGCAGCGGCGGAATGGCCGGCGGGGTAGGCGGCGCAATGGGTGGCGTCGGCGGCGCAATGGGTATCGGGGGCGCGGGTGCGGGTGGTTGGGGAAGTGCCCCTGGTTTTGTGGGGTATAATAGCCCGTTTTCCACGCCCGGGGGTTGGTCTGGGGAGGACCAATCAGAATGGAGCACGGACGATACTAACAGAAGGGGCGGGTACGGAACTGGGCCGGCCGCGTTTCGCGGCGACTCGCCCGCTGCCGCTAGACGGCGCCGGCCGTTCAAGACCAAGTCGGCTAGCCGGCTAATGCCGTGGCAGCAGCGGCCGTGGAGCGCGGCGGGATTCGCGGCAAGTAATGCGGGGGCGTCCACGGATTTGTCGGATACGAGCAGCGCGGTATTTGGAAGGGACGACGTGACTGAACCGAGTGTGCTTTTTCCGGGCAGAAATTTAGTAGAGGACAGCAGCGTCGCAAGCTCCGTCGCAGAGAATCAGCTCAGCTGCTCGGCGAGCCCGCTGCGACCAGTGAATAGCCGCGCGACGTCGCCCAGGTCGCGCGCGTCGTCGCCCATGTCGCACGCGACGTCGCAGGACCTGAGGGATTTCGTCGCAGGGCTGCAGAGGAGAGGCGCGAAGGGGGAAGCGGGGGTCGGCGGAACCGGCGCGGGGAGGGAGGCGGCAGGCGGGTTGCACTTAGCCGCCGCTGCGATGGGAATGAAATCGGACGGCGGAGTGTTGATCAGGAGCGGGAGTGGCTATGGAAGGCCGTCGCAAATCTCGCCTATCATCCGCTCTCAGTCCGCGTATCAAGTGAGAGCGGGGAGCGGGGGAAGGGGCGCGGGGGCAGGCGGAATAACAGGTGGAGGAGCAGGAGGATTTGCGGTGGGAGGCGCAGAGGGAAGGGCGGAGGGTGGGGCGGAAGGAGGAGCAGGGGGAGCAGGTGGCACAGGTGGCATGGGGGGGGCAGTTGATATTCTTATGGTGACCGCAGATACTCCCAAAAAGGATTCCCCGTGGACGAGCGCGGATGAGGGCAGGGACTATCTGGGGGAGGTGGAGCTCAGGGGAGGTGGGCAGAGCAGTCCACGTGGCAAAGAAAATGACCGTAGGTTGGTGCCTGGGGAACTCGAGATGGAGGTCATGGGAGGGTGGGCGGGGTTGGAAGACGAGGGGGAGGAAGACGTGATGAAGGGGGAGGCGTTCCGCAACTCTCTGGAGGCTGGCGCGGGGACGGGCGGAAGGGGAGGCGGGGGGGCGGCTGGAGGGAGAGGTGCGGGGAGAGGAGGTGGGGGAGTGACGGACGCGAGGAGGGCAGTGGGGGGAAGAGGTAGCGGTAATGTGGCGCCTGGGATGCGCGCAGGGGGGATGGGGTTTGGCGGAATGGGCGCTTTGGCGCGGAGCAGGAGCATTGGGAGCGCGGGGAGAGGGGGAGGAGCGGGCAGGGGGCGTGGCGGAGGGGGAGGGGGAGTGGGAGGCGGAGGGGGAGTGGGAGGCGGAGGGGGAGTGGGGGCGATGAGTTTGCAGGAGAGGGCAATGATGGTGATGGAGAGGAAGCAGCAGGAAGCCGCCAAACGCAGGGTACGGGACCCACCTTTATTCCCCTTGATTCTCCTTAATTCTCCTCTGAGGTCCTACTGTTCTTATTCTCTTTCCTCTTTGGCTGTTTCGATATCCCTTTCTCTCGCAACTATTTTCCTGGATCCGCTGCCCTGTTCTGGGCAGTTTATCCCAAGTGCTCTTGCGCTCTTTGTGCCAGTCTATCCTGAGCAGAAGCGTGCCAGTCTGCCTTTTGAGGCACTTACCCCAATGTGTCTTCCCCTTCGCCCTCCATCTATTTCCCCACCTTCCCCACCCCCAATCCCCTCCTGGCCTTTCCCCACGCCCCCGCATGTGTGATTCCAGGAAGAGGAGAAGCGGCGGCAGGAGGAGGCGAGGCAGCAGCGGCTCCGGCGCAGCTCCTCTCTCGTGCGCTCCTCCTCCTCTGCTTCGCTCTCTGAGCGCCGCCGCTCCCTCTCCTCCGCCTCCCAACCCGTTGGTGCCTCTGCTTCTGCTGCTGCGGTTGCAGCTTCAGCCAAGGCTGCACGAGCAGCAGCAGCTGCTGCTGCTGCTGCTGCTGCCAGCCAGCACGGTCGCCACCCAAAAGAAGCAGCAGCTATCCTCCCCAAGCTCCACTGCCTATCGTCGTCCCATCTCCGCTCCTCGCACTTCCAGGCCTAGTACTGCTGGTGCTGGTGCTGGTGCTGCTTCTCGCACGCTCTCCTCTTCCTCCTCTCTCACTGCTCCCACTGCCGCTTCTGCAGCCAAAGCAGCGGCTGCGAGTGCAGGAGCCGCTGCCACCACATCTGCTGCTGCTGCCTCTGCTGCAATTGTGTCTCGTGCCCGTGCCCGCGCCCCCAGCCCCGATCTCTACCGCACAGGCAAGCTCGGGCAGCAAAACGGGCAGCAGCGAATTTCCGTCTCCCAGAACGTTCCTGGCAGCCGCTTGCAGGGAGCAGCTGCTGCAGGGATAAGGGGCGGGTTAGCTGCTCGGAGGACAGGCAGCGGGGGAGGTGGAAGTGAGAGGGACGTTGAAGGGCTTGTGAGAGGAGGGCGGGTGGTTCGATCCCAGAGCGCCCACGTGGTGGTGAGGGAGAGCGCAGGGGAGAAGGAGCAGGAGCAAGGGCAGGCGTCCAACAATGGGCGAGGTGCATCTGCCGCTCGATGTGGAGGGGAAGGAGCGTCTGCTGCTCGGGGCCGCGTTGCTGCTGAGAGTGGAGGAGGGAAGGAGCCAGCAGGAGCAGGAAATGCAGCGGTAGCAGGAGCAGCAGGGAAAGGAGCAGGAGCAGGAGCAGGAGCAGGAGCAGGAGCAGGAGCATCAGGGGAAAGGCCAGGGAAGATTGTGGAGAATGACTATCCGGTCTTGCTGAGGAACAAGTCTCCTGTTCGAGGAGGTAGGGAAGCTAGTGCGGGGAGTGGTAAGGGGAGCGATGGGCTGAGTCAGGAGTCTTTGCTTGTGACTTCCCTTGAGTGCTGGAATTTCAGTGACTATGGAAAGGCGGCTGCAGGAGCAGCGGCGGGGAAGGCGGAAAGAGGGGGGGCGACAAAGGGAGAAGTGAATTCAGATGCTGATTTCAGCTGGACGCAGGGTGGGGGAAGCAGAGATGACGGATTGGGTGTGCAGCAGCAGCAGGAGTGGCAGCAGCAGCAGCAGCAGCAGCAGCAACAGGAGGAGCAGCAGCAGCAGCAGCAGCTGCAGCAGCAGGAGCAGGAGAATGAACAGGTGGCTAGTGAAAAGAAGATGGTCCAGAGAAGGATGTGGATGTCGGATATCAAGTCGATGAACGCTGCTAACTCTTTGAACGCAACTGATGTCCCTAAACTGTCTATGAACGCTGGAGCAGAAGAGCCTGTTCTGCTGCCTGCTGGGAACACCCTCATGCTGGCGATGCGCGCTGGAGGCAAGGGTGCAAGGAACGGAGCAGAGACAGCAAAGACAGGAGGGGAGCAGAACCAGGAGGAGTATTGGAAGGGGGGGGAGAGGAGCCGAGTTGGGAAGGAGAATAAGCTGATGCAGCATTCTCCGTTGACCCAGTCGAGTTCCGCGTCAGGAGTTCCTAACTATGCGTCAGGAGGAGACACACAGCTGGAGCTGGATTTCAGGTCCGGTTCGTTTGGAGACAATGACCTTGGAGGATGGGGGATGAAGTTTGCCCAATCTGCTTCGATCAAAGCAGCCCCCGGGGGTAGTAGCCCGGGAGTTGTTTGGAATAAGAGTGTATTGGGTGAGAATAACGGCTATCCGGGGATTGACGGACCGTTTGGAGTTTTGGAGGAGGTGCCTGTTGAGACAAGGAGGGCGGCTACTGATGAGCAAGTGCAACTAAAGGATACAAGGAAGAAGCAGGAGAAGGAGTATATTGAAATGCTGAGAGCCCGCGATGCAGCATGGAAGGCGGCAGCTGTGGAGGACTCGCCTGTTGAAAAGAAGAGAGGGTCTAGCCTGATGAAGATGTTTGGATTCGGTTTTTGACTAGATACGTATAATAACTAATAGCCGCATATATAGGTAGCGGCATTTATAAGTACTGTTTCTGGAAGTGGATTAATTGATAATTTTTGGATTAGCTTCCTGCTGCATTTTCTGATGTTTAACGGAATGTCATCTGGTCGGGACTACACGTACGCCCAGTCCGAGTTTTTGCGCGCTGGCGCCCTTGCTCGGAACACAATCTTGTATCGCGTACGTCAAACTCCTCCCTGGTCGTATATAAGGATTTACTCCTGACTTTCGCCGGCATCCCTGTTGCGTGCATTCTGTCGCCGATCGTCCCCTCACCCCACGAGCCTGCCTTCTCCTGGATCCGGACGTGTAGGCCCCCAGGAGTACTATTCCTTTCCGTCTTTCTTCGTCGTTTCTAGCGCCAAGGCAGCATTGGAATGCGCGATTGAAGCGCCCTTAGACACGGCGGATCTTTCTTAAATTGCACGCGTTTAGTTGTTCAACCGCGCTCGCATCCAGGCGAGCGCGCTTGTTCCACCGCGTGAGAAGAAATGCCGAGGAAGCTGACGCCCAACACCAAGGCGGAGGAGGCGCGCGAGCGGAAGGCGGCGGTGGCGGACGAAAAGAAGCGCGCGGCGGAGAAGGCCAAGGAGGACGCGCGATGGGCGGACGACGCCCCGAAAGGCCGGGCTGCGAAGAAAAAGGAGGAGGACGAGCAGAAGCGCGCGGAAGCCGCCGCGAAACGCGCTGAGAAGAAGCGGCTCGAGGAGATCGAGGCGGGAGAGATGGCGAAGATATCGGGGAAGGGTGTCTCCCGCGGTGGCGGAGGAGGCGGAAGCTCCGCGAGCGCGGGCGCCGGGGCTCGGCGCGCAGGCGCGGGGAGCAGCGGCGGAGGCGGGGCGAAAGTGACCCAGGCGGAGCTTGCGCGGATCAAGGAGCGCGAGCAGAAGGAGCTGGAGGGCGCGGAGGCGGAGAGGCGGAAGAAGGCCGCGCGGGTGGCGGAAGAGGCGGAGTATGCGCGCATGCTAGAGGTGGAGAACACGAACCGCATGGCTGTGGCGGTAGATGCGCGGAACGTGGGGGAGGCGCTGAGCCAGCTGAGCGTGGCTGCGGGGGAGGAGGGGAGCGCCAGTGTGGATAAGCACCCGGAGAAGAGAATGAAGGCCGCGTTTAAGGTGAGAGGAGGGTGAAGGTATGGGAGAGGTAAAAAGCAGCATTGGAAGGGAGCAGCAGTGGAGGGGCGCGGCAGTGTGGTGTGGATAAGCACCTGGAGAGAGAATGGAGGGTGAGGTGAGAGAAGGGTGAAGGCACTGGGGAAGCAGGGAGCAGCAGCAGCATGTAAAAGTGCCTGGATAAGTGAATGGAGCATGCGTTAAAGGTGAGCAGACGAGGGTGAGGGGGAACAGAGTTGAAGGGACAGGGGCGAGGGGAGGGGTCAGGGTTAGATGATCATGGGTTTTGGGAAGGTCGGGCTTCAAGGGGAAGGGAGGAGGAGGGTTTTTGAGAGAAATGTGGGATTCCCTGAAAGAGGGCGAGAGTATGATAAGGAAAGTTTGTGCCTGCTGCTCGCTGCTTGCTGCCTGCTGTCTGCTGCGTGCTTGGAGCCAAGTACCGTATTTTCTAGTCTAGCCCCTTGTCAACTGGTTTCTGTGCATTCTCTTTCATGTTTGACGGTGTCCAGTCTCTTCCTCCTAACTTTCCTTCGGTGCTCCTCCTCCACCTTTTTCCTGTGATCTCCCTTACCTCAGGCATTTGAGGAGGCGGAGCTTCCTCGCATGAAGCAGGAGCGGCCTGGCTTGACCCTCACTCAGTACAAGGAGCAGATTTGGAAGGCGTGGAAGAAGTCGCCACAAAACCCCATGAATCAACAGTAATGGCACCTGGTAAATTTTAGTATTCGCTTAGTAATATGATTTCTCCATTGATATTGGACTTTAGGATGGTGCTATGGTATTGCTCAAGTGTGGTTAAACTAGGATATTTAGTGTGCTTTGGTCAGAGAGCTGTATCTGCAATTTTTTATATTTTTTGATAAATTGCCTCCAGGAAAATCGGACTTCCAAATAGACCGAAGCGAACTCCTGTTCGGTTCAGACCTCCCATCATCAGCGCTTCGACACCCATACCTCTGCTACCAAACCGTGCCCGCTGGTGAAACCTCAACATTCGCCTGCCCTGCCCATCCGCTTCACGTATCCCAAGTTGGCTTCCGCAGGCAAGCCTCACCGCCGTCGTGGTTGTCCTCTCAACCGCTTTGTAAACAGAAACAACGCTTCTAAACAAACCGCATCCTACTGAACCGTAACCTATGTTGGGAACGGATCAAGTCCTAGCGCGGTTCTCCTAGCTATCACTCGCCGCTGCCCGAGTCTCTTTGGGATGCTCGCCGAGCTGCCCGAACTTCTGGTCTGCTTCCGAACCAGCGCACAGCCGCCATGGCTATGATCCGAGGCCAACGCCAAACCTTTAGGGGGACATATTTCCCGCCATGGCCTTGGTCGTTGAGATTTCCCGCCGCCCCCCTCCCCACCCCACCGCTTTATCTGCCTTTCCCTTCCCCATTTTATATTTCATTCCTAACGATGCCCTAAGATTGTTGCGCAAAGGTCCCATATTTTCAGGCACATTAGTCCACTTTTCTCGTTGTTTCAATTTTATCGCGGTGCGAGCATGGCGCTCCAATCCGTTCCTTTCACCGCCAAAAAAGTGGCAGCTTCAGACATGGGATTTCTAGCCTCCCATTCTCGCTCTTGGGGCACCGATAGTAGCAGCGGGGGTACTGCAGGTGTTCAGTCCAATAGTTGCCGCAGTGCAACGAGCGCGGCCCGTGCTGATCCTTCAATCATCTGCATAGCGCAGCAGCAGAATGTGCGTAGCAGCTCTGCACTGTCATTCTCGTTATTAGATTTTTCCTTTTCTGCTTCGTCCCTTTCTTCCCCCCCTTGCTTTCCGGTCCTCCCTCCCCCCCTCCTCCATTCCCCCCGCCCCTCTTTTTTTTTTCCTCAGATCATGAAGCTTGTACTCCTTAAAAGTCGTCTTGAGTTTTCTTTCTTTCTTCGACTACTTGCTTTTGTTCACCCACCTTGCAGGTTTCGTCGCAAGCTCGCGCCGCACTTCCACATCGCACCTCCACCGGTCCATCCCCGCGGGAACGCGGTTCAAAACTCCACGGGAAAACGACAAAAACAGTTAGCGTATCAGTGTCGATGCGCCTTCACCAGGTAGCACCGGGCGAGACCCTCTTCTCCATCGCCGCCAGTTACCACCTCCCCTTGGACGCGCTCCTCGCGGTAAACGACAAGCCGTCGCCCGCGGTGCGAGTGGGGGAGGTGATATTCCTGCCGGCCGCGGCGAAAGTCGGCGACGTGACGAGCTTCGCGACGGGTCCAAGAGTTACCACGAATGGCGATGACTTGGCAGTGTGGAGTGGGGCGGAGGGAGGAGGCGGTAACGTACCTAGTGTCTGCTCGAATGAGAGAGGGCGGGTGCGCGTTGGCTTGGAGGAAACGCCGCTCGGTGTAAAGGACTCCGAAATAAAGGTGTCGCAGGACTTTGCCCTGAAAATTAGAGAAAAACCTGGGGGAAATTACCCTGGAAAATACGCGGCTGGTCCGAATGTCGGGCAGCAGAGGAACGAATCTGGAGCGCGGGAGGGCGGGAAGACGAGAGGCGGAGGGGGAAGGGAGGGGGGGCTGTTGGGGGGGCGGAAGGAAAGCAGGGAGAGCGGTGGCAGAAGCAGCAAAGAGAGGATGAGAAGCAATAGCCTTGAGAAGGGAGAGGAGGCGAGAAGAGGAGGAGCAGTTGCTGGTGCGGGCTTGAGGCGATTAGAGGTGTGCGAAGAGAGGGAGGTGGTTTCGGCTTTTGCTAGCGTGGGTGCTCCCAAGGTAAGGAAGCTTCCCGTGACTAGACTGGCTTGCTGCCCTGAATACTTGTTCTCTCGAAGCTGCCTGTTGCGTAATGCTCCTTCTCTCCCGTGCGCACATTCCCCCACACGGTTCTTCCTCTCCTCTTCCTCACCCTCCCTATCCCTCTCTATCCCTCACTACCCCTCGTTATCCTCTGTTGCCTCCTGCGTACCTCTCCAGATCCCGTACCTTGACTGCACGCCTGCTGCCGCTGCTCCTTCACGACCCGCTGCTACCGCATTCAGGCAGCAACCGCAGCAGCTGCAGCTGCGGCGGCTGCAACCGCAGCAACCATTGCAACAGCCACAGCAGTTGCAGCTGCAACAGTCAGGAGGGACGGACGGGCAGCAGCAGCGGATAGCAGGTGGGCAAGTGGGAGGGGGGTTAGGGGGAAAACAGCACAGGAGCAACTTTTTGGGCGGCTCTGCACGACAATTCGCAGCCACGGTCGGGCAACAACAGTTCCTGCTGCCCGAAACAAAAAGTTTTGCTAGAGCGCAGCACGGTGGGAGGTGGGCAGTGGCTCTTGGCGTGGCTGTGGCTGTTGCTGCTGGAGGGGCGGCGCTGGGCAGCAGGTTTGGCGCATCAGGAGGTGCAGAAGGCGCAATCAGCAGTGTACAGGGAGGAATGAAGGGATTGTTTGGTGGTGGGGGCCTTGATGCGAGCAAGGGGAGTCAGCAGGAAGGAGGTTTAAGAAAGGACCTTGATTATTCTAAGAAGGTTTTGAGGAATTATTTAAGCTCCAAGGCGGCTGCTACGGATGGCATGGCTGTATCGGCTGCTACAGCTGTAGCGGCAGCTGAGTTGCCAGGAAGCAGCAGCGGTACCAGCAGTGACACTAGTAGCAATAGTAGCAACTCTTTACTCAGCAGCAGCAGCAGCAGCAGCAGCAGTGAAGGCCGAGGTGGCGGCAGCAGCATTGAGCCAAGCGGACCAACAGAATTTTTGGCAGGGAGCCTAGAACCCATTGCTGAAGCACACGATTGCACATGCTCTGCTGCAGCGTCTGCTGCTGCAGCCGTTTCAGGACATGAGGGAGTGGGGATTGAGCTTATTGAGCTCAAGACAGTCGAGAATCAGGAGCATCTGGAGAGTCAGGAGGATAGGCGTGTGCTGGTTCAAGGCAACGGGCGGCTGTGGGTGGGGGAGAAAGCAGGGAACAGTGAGATGGCGCAGAGCAGAAAGGAAGTGGTTAGTAGTGCAGAGGCGCGCAGAGAGCAAGGGGGGAGTCAAGAGGAGGGGAGCAGAGCGGAGGGGAGTATAGTAGAGGAGAAGAGTGAGGAGGGGAGCAGGGGGGAAGAAAGGAGCAGAGAGGGAGGCGGGGGCAGAGAAGAGGGAATCAAAGAGGATGAGGGGATTAGAGGGGAGGAGGGGATTAGAGGGGAGGAGGAGAACAAGGAGGAGGGGATTAGAGAGGAGGGGAGTATGGGAGAAGAGAAGGGTAGGGTGGTGGTATGTGAGGAGGGGTTACCATTGGAGGAAGTGCGGAACTGGAGTGTGGAGGAGGCAATTGCAGCCAATGCAGAGGTTGCAAGGAAGATGGGGCTGCAGCAGGCGTGAGTCCCGAGGAGGGGAATCTTGAATTGACTTTTCAAGGGCGTGTGAGGAGGGGGCTACCAGTGAACTGGAAGAGGTGCGGGGTTGGAGTGTGGATGAGGCGATAGCAGCCAACTTGTTTGAGATTAGTTTTGAGAATTCTCAAAACTAATCTCAAATAAACTGGAAGAGGTGCGGGATTGGAGTGTGGATGAGGCGATAGCAGCCAACACAGGTGGCAACGATGATGGGGCTGCAGCAGGCGTGATTGATGAGGGACTGTGGAGGGAATGTGGGAGCTTTTGAATATGTTGGTTGCTTGAAAATACCACTGTATGAACATCGTATATTTAAAGAGCACCACTGTACAGCGGTGTCTGTGTTTTGAACAGAACTTCTCACTGACTACATTGTAGCAGGTGAGGATGAGTCTTTAAACTCATCCTCAGACTCGTTGGTATCTCTAGCGTCATCGTCACTATCAATATCACTATCCCCATGCAAATAACCCCTCTTTTCCCACACTAGTTCCCCCCAAGGGCACAGCACCACGGCCATCACCAGCAGAAGCCCCTGAGCAATCACCCCTGCCAGAGGGTTGCCCTTATGCACGCCTGTGAGCCACACAGGTGCTTCTGGGCGGTAGGATATGATACCGGAGAAAGATATGATTTGATTTACGGCGACGAGGCTGGTGTGGAGGCCGATGGGGAGGGAGAGGCTGGCGCTGCAGCGATGGCGGAGGAAGGAGAGGATGAGGGAGAGGAGGAAGAGACCAGGCATAGCAGGGATAGACCTGTAATGGGGGGGGGGGAGAGGGAGGGATGTGTGTGGGAGACAGGAGGCAGGTGGGAGTGGTGGGACTGGTGGTGCAGCGATGGCGGAGGAAGGAGAGAGTGAGGGAGAGGAGGAAGAGACCGGGCATGGCTGGGATAGACCCGAGGGAGAGATGGAGAGGGGGGAAAAGGGGGGGTTGGAAGGGCAGGGAAAGACTGTTGGTGCGGCGATGGCTGAGGAAGGAGAGGATGAGGAAGAGAAGGAAGAGACCAAGCATGGGTGGGGTGGGATAGGCCTGCAGAGGGGCGGAGAGGGAAAGGAAAATGGGTGTGTATGGGAGACAGGAGAGAGGTGGGATGGGTAGGATTGGTGCTGCAGCAGAGGGAATGGCTGGATTGGGTCCTGATTCCCCTGCTGATTCACCTCTGCACATTGTTGCGATCTCACGCTGAGTATTCTCAGCCCCCATTGTTGCGTTTGAGTAGAGAATACTCAGCGTGAGAACTCAATACCTGATATGAGAATACTCAGCCCATTGAGCTGCATGGCACATGCTTCTAGAGCCTCTCACCAGTGCACGAGAGCAAACAGCAGCGCAGTGACCCCCGAAGCAAACGCCAAGCCTCGGTCCTGCCGAACCTCTTCGAACAGCCAGCCTCGGAAGACCAGCTCCTCCACCACTGCTACAGCCGTACCCATTAGTAGCGACTCCACTACAAGGCGCAGGATGCGAGTGGCTGATAAGAGGAGAGAGAGGAGGGCGGAGAGGAGGGATGGGAGGAGAGAGGGGAGGAGAGAGACTAGGAGGGTAGGCGTGACAGCGGGGGTGGCAGCCGCAGCAGTCGCAGCAGCAGAAGCACCAGAAGCAGTGAGGATTGGGGCTTGTAGGGCTTGAGCAATTGAGAGGGGTGAGGGAGCAGGGAAATGTAGGGGTATCCAGTGAGGCAGGGAGGAGGTAGCTAGGTGCAGGAGCAGCAGGAGCGAGTGGAAGGCAGAGGAAAGGATATGGAGGGTGGGAAGGTGGTGATAGGTCGGGAAGTGGAAAGTTGGGAGGTGAAGGGTTGGGAGGTGGAAGGATGGGAGGTGGAAGGATGAGAGGTGGAAGGATGGGCGGGTGTCGAAGGGGAGGTTGAGGGAGGTGAGGCGCAGATGTAGCTGTAAGGCGTGTAGCAGCAGCAGCAGGGATAATCCCAGCAGTAGACCCTGTGCCAACCATGCCACCTGATGGTGATGGGGGGGGGGAAGGAGGGGCGAGAGGGGGAATGGAGATGTAGCTGTAAGGAGTGTAGCAGCAGCAGAAGCAGGAATGATCCCAGCAGTAGACCCTGTGCCAGCCATGCCACCTGGTGGGTGGTGATGGGGTGGGAAGAAGACGAACTTTTTTAGTCATGGAATGCAAAACTAAGAATTTTAAGAGAACGGGTTAGGGAGGAGGATGGCAAGCTTGTCTCAGCCTAACAGCCTAACAGCGTAACAGCGTAACAGCCTAACAGCCTAATGGCCTAACAGCCCACAGCCTAACTGCCTAACAGCCTAACAGCCAAACAGCGAAACAGCCTAAAAGCCTAACAGCCTAACAGCGTAACAGCGTAACAGCCTAACAGCCTAACAGCCTAGCAGTCTAACAGCGTAACAGCCTGACAGCCTCACAGCCTAACAGCGTAACAGCGTGACAACGTAACAGCGTAACAGCCTAACAGCCTTACAGCCGAATCGCGTAACAGCCTAAAAGCCTAACAGCCTAACAGCGTAACAGCGTAACAGCGTAACAGCCTAACAACGTAACAGCCCAACAGTGTAACAGCCTGACAGCGTAACAGCGTAACAACGTAACAGCCTAACAGCCTAACAGCCTAACAGCCTAACAGCCTAACAGCGTAACAGCCTAACAGCGTAACAGCCTAACAGCCTAACAGCCTAACAGCCTAACAGCGTAACAGCCTAACAGCCTAACAGCCTAACAGCCTAACAGCGTAACAGCCTAACAACGTAACAGCTTTACAGCGTAACAGCTTAACAGCGTAACAGCCTAACAGCGTAACAGCCTAACAGCCTAACAGCCTAACAGCATAATAGCGTTACAGCCTAATAGCCTAACATCGTAACAGCGTAACAGTGTAACAGCCTAAGAGCCTAATAGCGTAACAGCCTAAGAGCCTAATAGCGTAACAACCTAACAGCGTATTAGCCTAAAAGCCTAACAGTGTAACAGCGTAACAGCCTAACTGCGTAATGGCCTAACAGCCTAACAGCCTAACAGCCTAACAGCGTAACAGCGTAACAGCGTAACAGCCTAACAGCCTAACAGCCTAACAGCGTAACAGCCTAACAGCATAACAGCCTAACAGCGTAACAGCCTAACAGCATAACAGCCTAACAGCCTGACAGCCTAATAGCGTAACAGCCTATCAGCCTAACAGTGTAACAGCCAAACAGCCTAACAGCCTAACAGCGTATCAGCCCAACAGCCTAAGAGCGTAACAGCCTAACAGCCTACAGCGTAACAGCCTAACAGCCTAACAGCGTAACAGCCTAACAACCAAACATCCTAACAGCCTAACAGCCTAACAGCGTAACAGCCTAACAGCCTAATAACCTAACAGCGTAACAGTGTAACATCGTAACAGCTTAACAGCGTAACAGCCCAACAGCCTTACAGCGTAACTGCCTAACAGACTAACAACCTAACAGCCTAACAGAGTAACAGCGTAACAACCTACAGCCTAACAACGTAACAGCCTAACAGCCTAAGAGCGTAACAGCCTATCAGCGTAACAGCCTATCAGCGTAACAGAATAGCAACAGAACAAACTTGGCCAACTCACCTCCTGCGTTGACTCGAACACTCGAAATCCATACTGCTCAATTGGGTGCTCAAATCTCCTCACCGTCCTGCCCCAGATGCGCACCAGCAGCAGCAGGGCTATGTAGAGACCCACAGCCAGCAGGGCTGTGGTGACGACAGGTGGCGCCGCGGGATCGCCCGAGGCGGAGGTGAGTGTGGTGATGAGTGAGGGGAGGAGGGGGATGAGGATGGGCGACCATAGGAGGATGAGGAGGAGAAGCGAGAAAAGGAGCCTGAGGGGTGGGAGAAGGGGGGTGGGTGGGAAAGAGAACGAGAGTGAGGGTGATGAGTGTAGTGATGAGTTTGGTGTAATGGTGAGTGAGGGAAAGGAGAGGGCATGGAAAAGCATGGGAGAGAAGGAAGGTAAGCGGCCCCACAGCGCCATACAGCAGTCCCTCCTTCCCCTGGAATAAAGAGTTTCTGTGAGCATGCCACCACGTCACCTAGTAGTGAGTGCCCGCTTGTAAATATCTGTGAGAGCAATGAGCTGCTCGCACAACCCTACTGCGCCGTACAGCCCTTCCGCAAAGAGAGCCGCTTTCCCCACCACCCTCAGCATGCGCCCCTGCGACCCCCACTGCTGTATCATCTCGGATAACCTGCTTGAAGGGCAGAGCAGTGGGAGCAAGCAGCAAGAACTTAAAGCCCCATTTGCAAAGAAAGTCGCCTTGCTCACCACCCGCAGAATGTGCCCCTGCGACCCCCACTACACTGCTGTATCATCTCGGATAACCTGTGGGAGGGTTGGGAAGGGTGTCAAGTCGACTTGCCTTATTGAATCGACTCAACTCTCCATCACTACATATCGAATTGTGCGATTTCAAGATTTTTCATTCAAGCGCCTAAAAAATCATGTCGTTCCAACTTGACTCGCCTCTCTAGGTCGATCTGTCCGTCCTGCTTCCTCGGAATCACAGGGGCCGCCACTTGTGTGTGATGAGGCAATTATTGAGGCACCTACAATTTCAGTCTCATTCCTGCTTGACCCACCTCTTGAGGTCGATCTGTCCGTCCTGCTTCCTTGGAATCACAGGGGCCGCCACTTCTATTGCTTTCTCTGCTATCTCTATAATCCCCTCTCCTGCACCCTCTGCTTTTCCATCTCCTCCTCCCTCCCCACCTCCCTCTGCTCCTGCCTCTACTCCTCCTCTTCCTCCCCCCCTGCTCCCCTCCCTAGCTGCTCCATGGCTGCTGCTTCTTCCCTTGCAGCCCCACTCTTGTCCACCCCTGCCCGTTGCCCTCCTGCCACTACCATCCCACAATGCTCCCTTTGAGACGTCTCAGCAGCAGCCTCAATAGTTCCGCCTGTAGCGTTCATTGCCAGAGCTATGGCAGCCATGGCTGTAGCAGAGCCCACCATCTTACCCATGGGCGAGCCTGTTGAGAAGGCCCCTCCATACTCCTCGTTTTCCAGCTCCCTTTCCGCCTCTCTTTCCTCCTCCTTTTTCTCGCCTCTTTTTTCCTCTCTTTCGCTTCTTGCTTTGTTGCCCTTCTCTTTCCCTGCCTCCTTCCCTTCTCCCTTCTCCTTACAATCCTCCTCCTTCTCTTCCCTCTTTTCCTCCTCCCTCTTTTCCTCCTCCTTTCTCTCTTCCTCCTCCTCCTCCCGTTTCTCCTTCTCCTGTTTTAGCTCTGCCAAAATCCCACCCACAGCATCGAACACACTTGCCACGGCCACCTGTGAGTTGTCATCTACCCCAGATAATGCCTGCACTGCTACAGACAAATTCAGCCCACTGAGAGATACAGGAGCAGGAGACGCAGATGGGGGTTGGGAGGGAGGAGGGTTGGGGGAAACGGGGGATTGGGAAGGAGGGGAGGCGGGGGAAGGATCTGGGGAAGTGGGTGGGCGGGAGGGCGCATCAGAAGGGGGAGACGGGGAGGTTGGGGGAAGGCTGGAGGGCGAAGCAACTGAAGAGGGACGAGGGGAAGGGGAGCTGGAGTCGGGGATAGTTGGGGGAGGAGGAATGGGGGAAGGCGAAGTGGGGGGAGGGGGGTTGGGGGAAGGGGAATTGGCGGGAGGGGGAGTTGAGGAAGGGGAAACCGGGGGAATGGAAGCAGGGGTCGAGAGGCTAGGGGGAGCAGAACTGGGGGAAGGGGAAGCGGGGGAAGGGGGACTGGAGGGAGGGGAGGTGGGGGGAGGGGAGGTGGGGGGAGGGGAGGTGGGGAGAGGGGCAGGGGCACTGTTGTCAGCGGATGTCTTGCTGGGGGTGGGGGGGATGGACGACGAGGGCGGGGGAGATGGAGGAGAGGGTGGAACAGAAGATGGGGAAGGGGAGATGGCAGGGGGAGAGGAGTTGGCAGGGGGAGGGGAGGCGGCAGGTGGAGGGGAGGCGGCAATGGATTGGGAGGCGGCACGGGGTAGGGGGGCGGCTGGGGAGACTGGAGGAGAGACTTGGGGAGGAGGGGGGCCAGGAGGGGTGGGAGTGAGGAGGGGAGAGGCCTGTGGGGATGTGCTTCCGGGAGGCTGGGAAGGTACAGAGGGGGCGCTGTTGCTGCTTGTTCTTCTGGGGTTGCCTCTGCTGCTGCTGCTGCCGTTCCCACTGCTGCTGCCGTTACTATTGCTGCCACTTTCGTTATCCTTCTCGCCATCATGAGTACCAGCAGCCGCTGCCGCAGCGGAAGAGGTCGCAGCTGCCTGGTCATACTCGGGTATTTCGCCCCACAACTCGTCAAGCACCTGATTCTGCCGCTGCTGCTCCTTCTCTTGCTGCTCCTTCTCTTGCTGCTGCTCCTCCTCCTTTGCCTGTTGCTGCATTTTCTCCTGCTCTTGCCGCTGCCCCTTCTCATGCTCCTCTTGCTCCTTCTCCTGCCGCTCCTCATGTTCACTCCGCTCCACAGCAGGTATTGAAAATCGAGGCGCCACTTTTTCAGGTGCCTCTTCCTGAGGCGCCTCAAGAATCGCACGTGTCTGGGGAAGAAGGGAAACCACCTGCTTGAGAGTGCTTTCCAGTGCAGGTGAGCGTTGGGCCGCCTCGAGGCAGTGCCTGAGAGTGGTGGCGACTGCTGTTTGCTGCTCTGGCGGCAGCACCTGCTGCACCGCGTCTGCTATGCTCTGCCCCCTCGTTATGGCCGCCAGGAGCTGGGAGGGAAGGCGCAGTGAAGCAGGGAAGAGCGGAAGGGAGGGGTGTCAGGAGGGGCAGAGGGGAAGGGAAGAACAGGTGAGTTGAACGAGGAAAAGGTGATGGTGCGACCGGGCCTGGGTGACCGGGGGAAGCAGTGACGGGACATACACACATCCACGCACACACACTCACACACACACATACACCCTCGCACCCACACACAGACACACATGCGCACACACATATACATACACACCCAAACACACATGCACACACACACGCACAAGTACACGCACAAGTACACGCACGCACACACACTCACACACACACACACACACACACACACACACACACACACACACTCACCTGCGTCCTCTCCTCTGTGCTCACAGCACCAGGCATGGCTGCATCCACGAGGTTCAGAGCCAACTCCGCCCACTGAGCCACCGACGGTGCTGCTGGTGGTGGTGATAGTGATCCTGCTGCCGCTGCCACGCAGACACACACAGACACACACACACCCATGCTCGCATGCACCCCACACACAGTCGCAGTCACGCACGCACCTGCGCCCTCTCCCCTGCGCTCACAGCACCAGGCATGGCAGCATCCACGAGGTTCAAGGCAACCTCCACCCACTGAGCCACCGACGGTGCTGCTGCCGCCGCTGCTGCTGCTGCTGCTGCTGCTGCTGCCGCGGCCTCTGCATTTGCTTCATCTGCTGCTCCTGTTGCTGCGGCTGCTGCCAGTTCTGCTGCTACTGCTGCTGCTCCTTCCTCTGCTGCGGCCTGTACTCCAACCCTTACTTTTGCTGCTGAATTTTCTCCTGTACCTGCAACCGCTACTGCCTCTGCTGCTTTAACGGCAGCTG
Source organism: Closterium sp. Yama58-4 (assembly GCA_947470075.1). Classification (NCBI taxonomy): domain Eukaryota; kingdom Viridiplantae; phylum Streptophyta; class Zygnematophyceae; order Desmidiales; family Closteriaceae; genus Closterium; species Closterium sp. Yama58-4. Next base: position 556,644 of record CANIUD010000213.1, read on the forward strand.
CTGCTGTGTCTGCTGAAGCTACATCTGCTGCTGCCTCTTTTCTAGCTGCCGCTGATTCTGCTGAAATATCTGCAACCGCTACTGCTGCAGGTATCTGTGTTGCGCCTCCCTGCATCACCCTCCCCGGGCTCACAGAACTCCTGTGCGGTTCTGCTGGTGATGGCAGCGAAACCCCTGATGCCTCAGTATGATGTGGAGGAAAACCTGGAGAAGCACCTGAAGAAGAACCTGAAGGAGCACCTGAAGAAGCACCTGAAGGAGGGGTACCCGAAGAAGCACCTGAAGGAGCACTTAAAGGGGCAACTGAAGCACCACTGACAGCACCAGTCGAAGGTGTTGAGTCAAGCCCAGCAGCAGGTGGGGAAGGTTGAGGGGCAGGTTGAGGGGCAGGTTGAGGGGCAGGTCGAGGGGCAGGTCGACGGGCAGGTTGAAGGGAAGGTTGAGGGGCAGGTTGAAGGGCAGGTTGAAGGGCAGGTTGAAGGGCAGATTGAAGGGCAGGTTGAAGGGCAGGTTGAGAAGGTGAACTGTCAGGTGTAAATGGTGGTGATGTGGGTCGAGCAGGTGGGTCTACTGCATTGCCGTCAGGAGCCTCCAATGTATGCCCACTCCTCTCTTCCTCTCCCTCTCCCTCACTACCTGCCCCTGTGTTCCTCTTCCCTTCACCTGCTCTCCTCTCTCCCTCTCCCGTGCTCGCTTCTCTTGTGATTTGCCTGCTTTCACCCTGATACCTCGAGTCTCTACTCCCTGCCGATGCCCTCTTGCCCTGTTGAACCTTGCCTCGTGCTTGCTTGAGCTCCTTCAATCGTTGCTGCAGCAGAGCACTCTCGACAGCTGGTAACCACTGCACACAGGGAGTCAAGGGGGGGGGGGAGAGGGAGAACGGGAGATAGGAAAGAGGGAGAGCAGGGAAGAGGGGGAGACGAGAGGGAAGGGAAGAGGGGCGGGTATAGAACAGAAAAGGAAGTCCAGAGGAGGTACGGAAACGGTCAAGGGGGTGATATGGCTGCCTGGCTGACTGACATGATTCATGTGCTCGTTTCCCTCCACGAGTACTGGTTTCCTATGACGCTGCTGCTAGAAGTGGGTTCAGTCGCTGATAGAAATATGACTGGCGTACGCTTACTCACCTCATTAACATAATGTATTGTTCACCGCAATCGGTCAGCCCACCAATTCAGGTTACTCAACTCACCTCATCCACAATCTGCAATACACGGCTGGCGAAAGCAGGACTCAAGAGATGAGCGGATGAGAGAGGACCAGATGCGGAAGTTGCAGGAGGAGCAGCAGCAGAAGCAGAAGCAGCTGCTGAGGTAGGATCAAGAGCAGAATGTTCAGCAGCAGCAGCAGCAGCAGCAGCAGTCCAAACTAGTTCTTGTGTTGGAGAGTACACAGAGAGAGAGGTTGCTGTTGGTGAGGAAGGGTTGCAAGATCAAAGGCTCCGAGGAGCGGGATGACGAGGAGGGAACAGCAGTGGCGCACGCAGTGCTGCCCCCTGCAATTACCCTCTCTCGCTGCTCAAAGAAACAAAAATAGAGCACACATCAAAGAGCACACATCAAAGAGCACACAGGAGACAGAGAAGGATAAGGAGACAGGGCCATTCGAGAAGGATAAGGAGCAGGTGAGGCGTGGGAGGGGCGAGGGCTGGGGCGTGGCTGAAACCCGTTCCTGTGTAATGCGCAGATTGCCACTCACTTGCACGCACAGAGTGGGAATCAACACGGCTTACAGCACACCACACGCACAGCAACACACGCACAGCAAGGATTGTACAATTCAGATGCTTTATAAATCCCGTGCGCGCACAACCTGTTCTTATAAATCCCGAGAATGGAGCCAAACCAGCACAATCGCCCCACCCACTCACTTGCACGCACAGAGTGGGGACCAATATGTCTTCCATCACACCACATGCACAGCACGCGGCATAAAACGCCGAGACCGACCCATAGCCCAGGGCACGGCATGACATGGCGTCGTCCCATTGGCTGACCGACGAAGCCGCCAGCGCTGCTGACAGGTCAAGGGGCTCGTGTGGGCCGTGTGCATGAGAGAATATCATCTGAGGATGGTAAGGCCGGGCGGTTTGGGGGGAAGGGAGTAGGGAAGAGGGTTAGGGGGGGCGGGGACATAGGTATTTCAAAATGTGTAAAGAAAAAAGGATGTGTATAACGATGGGCCCGCTCATATGGCAGAGGAGAAGGATCAGACGAGATGTGAAGCCTCGCAAGCAGCAGAGGGAGCGGGGGAGAGGGTGTGCATGGATAAGTGTGGAGCGGAGTGTGGGTGCGAGTGGGTGCGAGTGGGTGCGAGTGGGTGTAAGTGGATGTGGGTGGATGGGTAAGGTTTGTGTTGGGTTTAAGTAAGGCTACCTCATGTGTGCGCAGGAGATGCTGGTAATCTCGGACCATTTTCCTGGAAACTTCTTCCTCCTCGTCAGGGCAGAGATGATTGGAGCAGCCATGGTGGTATTGGAGGCAGGAGGGCGAGTCAACCACCATGGCTGCATGGATACTACTACCGCTCTGCTTCCACACCTCACCACCACCATCTCCCCCGTCCCCACCCCGCCATCACTCCCCTCAGTCCCCGCCCCGCCACCACTCCTCTCACTCCCACCACCAATAAATCCCTCCGCCCCAGCCCCTCCCAAGCCATCCAGCTCCCCCCTTGCCTTTCCACTCCTTCTCTTCCCCCTCCTGCTCTTCGCCCCCCGTTCCCCCCCCCTCCCTGCTGCTTCCCCCGTTCCGCCCTTCTTCCCCCTCGCCCCCCTCCCTGCTTCCCCCAGGAGTCGCAGCAGCAGATGCCCTCCTAGGCCCACTCCCACGGCCACTAGGAGGGAGTCGGGGCAGGAAGCAGCGAGGAAATCGGCAGCCAGTGCCACGTCAGCACTGTCGGCTGGTGAGAAGAAGCTGAGTGGTGGGGAGATATGGAGACACGAGGGAGGGCGAAGGGGAGAAGAGGAGAAGCGAGGGAAGAAAGAAGACAGGAAAAGATGAAGAGAGCAAGAACAGAGACAAGGGGAGTGGCAAATGGGATAACAAAAGGGGGGGGGTTGACATGGGGAGTGACAGGGGGAGTCACGGGTGGGATGGTCAAGGAAACAGGAATGACATGGTCTTTGACAGCAATGACTCTCCTCTCCCTCCCGCCCAACAGCACTGACTCAAAAGTGATGCTCACACTCACACGCCCAAAAAAAATGGTACTCACCGTGGGGAGGTAGCAGGGCTGCCACCACAGCCTCTCAAGTTGAGCACTACAGACACGTGGCCTCCGGCAGCAACGCTGCATGCCAGGCGCTGAATGAAGGGATCCGCGCTGCCTGCTCCCGTACCTCTAAGTCGACTGAGAGGTCAGCTCACCACACTCACTCACCGGGGGGAAGTAACGGGGCTGCCACCGCACCCCCGCAGATTGAGCACAACGGGCACGTGGCCTCTGGCAGCAATGCTGCACGCCAGGTGCTGAACGAAGGGGTCCGCGCTGCCTGCTGCCGTGCCTGCCACCACCACCACCACCATGCCTGCGCCTGCCCTCAGCTGCTCTCTCAGACCCAACCCTTGCTGCTGCACTTGATGTCTCTCTGAAGGCTGCACTCCCACGTGCTGCGACAATCCCAAGGGCCAGCTCTTGAGGAAATCCAGGGATAGAGTCCCGCCGTCTGGCGTGGAAATGCAGTGCCGCCCAAATAACCGCCTCTGGATTGCAGTACCATCCATCCGCTGCTGCCCCAAAAGCTGACTCTGTGTTGCTGCGCCGTCCACTTGCCGCCCAAAGATCTCCCTCCCACTGGTTACCTCTCTATGTTCAGATCCCTCCAGTGGTGAGGGCGATTGAAACTCCAGCAGTGGCAACTGCTGTTGGAAATCTAGTCTTTCCGCCTTGGGGTTATCTCCAACCCCAAACGTAGCCTTTCTAGTGCCTTCTCTAATGCCAGCATTTCCATCAGTACTCTCCGCAGCAGGAGGCTTCAGGAAGAGCATGTTTGGTGCGGCTGCAGGGGGGAGACACGGGCATCGAGCCAGAAAATATTTCTGGAGGCCGCTTTCGTCGAGCTCGGGCAGCAAGAAAAACTCCAGGTCACGTTCCGTCATCAACCCCCGATGTGACTCTGTTTCCAAATGACTGGAAGCCCCTATTCCAGCTTCCAGACCACAGTCCCCCCCTTGCTCCCAACCATCTGATCTCCAAGGACCAAAGCCAGATGCAGAGGCAGCAACTGTAGCACCCTTATCGTCATCATCACCGTCAGAATCAGCACCAGCATCAGCAGGAAAACCACCAGCAGTAGCAGCAGCAGAAGCAGCAGAAGCACCAAGTGAGGCACCACCACGAACAGAGGCGCCTACTGCAAAGCCAGCAAAAGCCAGAGCTGCACACACCAGCAGGCCGCCCACTGAATCTAGTGCCCCATTCAATGCGACAGCCGGTGCCACGTTCAACGCTACATCCGGGATATGCTCGACCGCTCCTATCACAGCATGCCACGTGTCACTGCTGCTCCCAGCACCAGCAGAGAATTCAGCAGGTAGAGAAGAAACCGAAAAACGAGCTCGTTTCCTCTGCCTCCCTCGGCCTGCTGACGTGGCGGAATTGGCGAGCGCATGGCAAGCTGAGTTACCAGGTTCACTCACGAACAGCAGCCCACAGTGAGTACCTGATGGTGCAGGGCAATTGCCTGATGGACCAGAAAGAGTGTCTGAGGGACCAAAACAGGTGCTGGAATCTTCGTGTGTGGTTCTGCGGAAGCCAGAAACACTCCTATAGCTCCCTGTCACGGGTACTAGAATCTCAAATCTCGGCCCTCCACCTGGCCTGTGTTGAGTGGTCGTGACTTCCAGCCCCCGGCATCTCTCTGAAGTTTCCCCATAGAAGCTGCTGCGAAGTTCTGCTGGCGAGTGATGGCCGCTGGTGAGCAACGAACCCGTCCGAGAGTGAGGTCGGGCTCTCGCCTTCCTCGAAGCTGCACGGGAGCGGATTTTGAGAGGAGCAGTGACTTCCCCAAGAGGCAGGTCGCAGGGAGATAGCGCCATGGAGGCGGCAAGAAGACGAGATTCGGATCGTGCTGGTCATCAAGACGGGATTCGGGTCGTGCTGGTGATCATGACGGGATTCGGGTCGTGCTGGAAATCTCTTTATTAATCTAAAAGGGAAAACTCCTCCATCATAACCGGAAACACCCTTCGTATCTCGAGATACCTGAAACCTTTGCCTGCGATGAAAATACCACTGACAGGCTTATTTCACGCTACCGAGAATCGCGAGAACGGTAAAGCTGGTGTTCATGGTGTTTGGGGTATGTCATGATTAACAGAGACGGGCATTGCGTGGTATCGGCGTTCCAGTAAGCGTTGCGAATCTGTGAGTTTCGATACTTGAGGAGCCAATCAGGGAACGACAGACGCATTAATGTCGCCAAGTGGAAGAGCGCCAACTCAGTCGAGTCGTACGACGAAGCAGATGAATCTGTCTCGATGTCATGCAGACAACCCGCTGGTACATGTACCCTTGGTCGGCTATGGCGGAACTCAGCAAAAGGAAAAGACGGAATGGGCGGAGGTGTCATGTCAAGCGTCAAGGAAAAGCTTCGGTCAGGAGCATCGATATTGCCGAGGTAGAGAGAATCCACCTTGTCTGTTTACAGCGAGCTTCATTTGCGGCGATGCATTCAAAACACGACGGGGCCTGCTATCGAAGCATCTTTTCGGCGGTATTCCTCGATATCTCCGCGAATCATCAACACGGTAGCCACGATGGCCAACCAGCTAACCCAACCAATCGGATTGCACCGACACGGTGCGGTCCACAGACGAGTATATTTAATAGAACCAAGACAAAGGGATGGGTCTAAACATTTCCAATTACAATACCAATTTGAGTTCTGTTAGCTATACCATTGTACGGGTCATTCATATATCGCGTCTCCTTTTCTGACCACCTTTTTTGAAAGGCAAAATCCTCTTTTGCGGAAAACGCGGGTGAGACGTGGTGATGGTTTGAAGCCAGCGTGGCACAACGTCAGCCATCAGAACTAGATTGGCCTCATGTCTACCTTGTTTTCGTGGCCCAGCTGTACGCTGCAGCGCGCTTCGGACCTTGAGAAGGCAGAGGAAAATTTATGTCCAGGCAGCCTAGAGTGCAGCAATTACTTGCCTGTCAAATACTTTCGTAAATGGAAGAGTATACATCATTTGCAGTCACGAGATTACGCGCTAAATGTTCTCATTTACAGGGTAAATTTACCCTTGAGAGCTCTTCCCCCTGATGTTGCCGTGCCGAGCGCATGTTCCCAAAGGCGAGTCTCAACCACAGGAATGATTTCAGCCATCACAAAGCCGCCATAGCTCCACCCTATCCGAGACTCTCGAGCTCAGCCACAGCCTTCGCGTACCGAACGATCTTCTGAGATTTACAGCGGGTCCCTTCTCATTGCTGTTCAATTTTAGCCAATCCTTTCTTAGTTCCTTCAATTTTCCACAAAAAGCTCCGGTACAGCACAGCGTTCACGTGAATCCACGTCATGTTCCTAGGCAGCGTATGCCCAGACCACTAGTCTCGTCCTTCCTCATCGCCCAGTGGGATCTTCCTAATGGCAAGTGACCCAAATTGACTGTGCAGTGCTACTGCAGGGGCCGATTTCAGCCTTAGGAGGTTTTATAGACCAGGAATTTCCACTTACATGCCCTTCTATTTAACTCACTGGTGCCCTGGTCATGCGGTTTAGTCCGCGTCAGTGCGAGCATGCGCTGGGTTTGACAGCCTGGAAGAAATCCGAAGTCCGAAATCCGAATTCCGCGTTTCAATTCCCTCAAGAAAATGAAAGAAACCTGAAGCGTCCTTCGCTTGCGATCACCTCCAACAGACCTGCGACAAATGCGACGAAATATGCGACAAGAAGGCTCATGAACGACCAGCCGCGAATTCCTTCCCTTGCAATTTCACCATCATGAGCGCAATAACATGTTGCGGGCATTCGTTGCCGTACTAGTAGTACGCGAAAACGACTCCGGGAATTCCGGCTTGTAGTATCCCAGGTTGTTGCTGTGTGATTGCTCAGCCGGCGTACAGTATCTCCTGCCATTCCAGACAGATTTCCCATTATATTCACCAAGTAACAGGCTTTCTTGGCAAGTCTCCTCGGGTAGGAGGTGCTCACAATACTGCACTCACCATTTCTTCTCCATTTTAGTTCCCTCCGTTGAGTTCCCTCTTTGAGGTTCTCTCCGTCTTTTGGTTCTCAAGTAGCGTTTCTCGCCAGAGCCGCCTTCAGGAATGCCTCACGCACCCGTTTTCGCCTCGGCAAGTTGTCTCGCTTATAAGTAAGACCCGCTTCGAATTTACACCCCTTTTAACTTTGAAGTAACACACAATTCTAACCAACACTCGCTTCGAACAGCTTAGAGGAAAGCCCTGTTTCTGGCTCTGAGGCTATTAAACCGAACCACCGGCAGAGATCCCATATTCAACTCAACGTGAGGAGCCAACGTCCTGTGCCACGCCGAGTCTGCGGCCCCAAGCTGTGCCACGCCGAGCCTGCAGCCCCAAGCTGTGCCACGCCGAGCCTGCGCGCGGAGGCTATATACCACACCAAAGCTGCACCTCCAGGCTGTGCCCCGCCACTACCAAGGAAGCTGGCAGCAGACAGGCAGCACCCACCGTGAGGAGAGGCATTAGTGGTAGCGGCAGCAGCAGCACCCAGCGGCACCCACCAGCGGCATCAGCAGCACCCGACTGCGGCAGCGGCAGCAGCAGTAGCAGCGGCAGCGGCAGCGGCAGCAGCAGCGGCAGCAACAGCAGCAGCGGCAGCAGCAGCAGCAATGCGCATCCTGTGCGATGTGTGCGAGGCGGCACCCGCCAAGGTGTTCTGCGCTGCAGATGAGGCTGCTTTGTGCCTGGCGTGCGACAACAAGGTACGTTTGCACTGGCTGCTCATGAATTTTGAGTCTACACAATAGGCACCCGCCAAGGTGTTCTGTGCTGCAGATGAGGCTGCTTTGTGCCTGGCGTGCGACAACAAGGTACGTTTGCACTGGCTGCTCATGAATTTTGAGTCTACACAATAGGCACCCGCCAAGGTGTTCTGTGCTGCAGATGAGGCTGCTTTGTGCCTGGCGTGCGACAACAAGGTACGTTTGCACTGGCTGCTCATGAATTTTGAGTCTACACAATAGGCACCCGCCAAGGTGTTCTGCGCTGCAGATGAGGCTGCTTTGTGCCTGGCGTGCGACAACAAGGTACGTTTGCACTGGCTGCTCATGAATTTTGAGTCTACACAATAGGCACCCGCCAAGGTGTTCTGCGCTGCAGATGAGGCTGCTTTGTGCCTGGCGTGCGACAACAAGGTACGTTTGCACTGGCTGCTCATGAATTTTGAGTCTACACAATAGGCACCCGCCAAGGTGTTCTGCGCTGCAGATGAGGCTGCTTTGTGCCTGGCGTGCGACAACAAGGTACGTTTGCACTGGCTGCTCATGAATTTTGAGTCTACACAATAGGCACCCGCCAAGGTGTTCTGTGCTGCAGATGAGGCTGCTTTGTGCCTGGCGTGCGACAACAAGGTACGATCAAACTCGCTCCTCGTGTTTTTAAGTCAACTCATAAGGCATCCTGTGCGATGTGATGTACTCGGTGTGCGAGGCGGCACCCGCCAAGCCAAGGTGTTCTGTGCTGCAGACAAGACGGCGCTGTGCCTCGCGTGCGACAACAAGGTAACTTCGCGGCACCACACTTGCTACTGTTAATGCACTGCACCGCACTGCACTGCGTTGCACCGCACCGACGCCGAGTGGTCTGCTGAATGACTCTTGTGGAATTGCCAAGAAATGCTCACAAATCATTGTGGCGTGCTAACTGGCTCTTCATATGTTGAGCCTTCTTGGCGTGAGAATTCTAAAAAAACACACGTTGCTCACAAATCACTGTGGAGTGCTACCTGGCTCTTCATTTGCCGTACTCCAACCCCCCACCCCTTTTCTCTCTTTCCAGATTCTCTCCATCTTGCCACGATCAGGTGCATGGGTGCAATAAGCTGGCCAGCCGCCGGCTGTCAGGACGAATTGGCCCTTATCTCCCCCTCCCTCATCCTCCCTCCGCTGCTTACCTCGCCCCATCCCTCGCCCCAACGGCACGGCAGGTGCATGGGTGCAACAAGCTCGCCAGCCGCCACGTGCGCCTGGAGCTCGCAGAGGCGCGCGCCATCCCCCGCTGTGACATCTGCGAGAATGCTCCTGGTGAGTGGTGTGCTTACAGCAGGACATTTGAGTACCGTGTTTGGAACGAGACTGGTGGGTAGCGTAGCGTGCTAGAGCTCACAGAGGCGCGCGCCATCCCCCGCTGTGACATCTGCGAGAACGCGCCGGGTGAGAGAGCAGGCTTATTAGGGGACTGAGTACGTGCTTATAACGGGACTGGTGAGTCGCGCGCTTACACCGTGCAGAGGCACGCATCATCCATCCCGCGCTGTGCTGTGACATCTGCGAAACTGCGCCGGGTGAGTGGGCATTCAGCGGTAGCCTTCTGACTTCTTCTACTGTGCAGCGGACGGCACGTTGCTCTGCCTGCAGTGCGACCTGGACGTGCACATAGGCCCACTCGCCGCTCCCCATCCGCACCCCCCATACACTTCGCAACTTCTTCCCCTCTCCCCCTCCCCCACCCCCCTCTCCCCACCAATCCAGCCTTCTTCTACTGTGCGGTGGACGGCACGTTGCTCTGCCTGCAGTGCGACCTGGACGTGCACATAGGCCCTCTGCCCTATCCCCATCCTCCCTTCCTCCTGCCCTCAATCCTCCCCCCTCTATGCGCCTCTCCCCTCCCCCTCAGCCTTCTTCTACTGTGCGGTGGACGGCACATCTCTCCGCAGAGATCTGGACATGCACATAGGCCATTTCCCCCTCCCCATCCACCCACTCCCCATCCCATCTTCTCCTTCTCCCTCACAGCCTTCTTCTATTGTGCAGTGGACGGCACGTCGCTCTGCCTTCAATGCGACCTAGATGTGCACATAGGCGGCAAGAAGGCGCACGAGCGCTACCTGCTCATGGGGCAACGCGTGGAGGTGAGGCGAGGGGTGGAAGAGGGGTTTGAGGCGGTCAGAGGGGATGTTCAGGGGTTGGGGATTGATCCACTATTGAGTGCACTAAGAAGGCAAACGAGCGGTACCTGCTCATGGGGCAACGCGTGGAGGTGAGACCCTTTACACGCGATAAGAAAGGGATCAAAAGACGGAAGGGCAGGGCTTGGTTCCCTCATGGATCCACTCAAAAGGCGCACGAGCGGTATCTGCTCATGGGGCAATGTGTGGTGTGGAGGTGAAATACCTGTTATGGGAGAGGTGTCAGAAGCCGTCAAGGGACTCTTGAATGCCCTTGACTTGACTTGAGCAGGCCCTCCCCTCCCCAGGAAGGGGAGGGGATGGCTCTAGATCATCTACTCCTCGTGTATGAAGAAGTGTTTTGAGACGTCTCAAAACACTTCTTCATACACGTGCCTCCCCTCCCCAGGAAGGGGATGGTCTGGATCATCTACTCCTCCCACGCGCAAGAAGGGGTTGGGGGCGGTAACCCCATCCCGCCTCACCTCACTCCTTTCCCCTTCACATTTTTCCCTCCTCACCCTGTTTTTCCCCTTTCCTTCCCCTTCACCTCTCTCCGCCTTCCTTCTTCCCCTCCCCTCACCCACTTCCCTCCACCCAGCTCCCCAAGACGCCCCCCGCTCTGGCGGAGGACCCCACCCAGCCCGCCCTCCCCTCCCCAGGGGGGGGGGGCCCGGACCACCTACTCCGCCCAGGCGCGCAGGGGGGAGGTGGGGGTGGTAACCCTACCGGTAACCCCACTGGTAACCACATGGGGAATGCAGATATGGGCGGTGGAAACATGGGGAACGGGAATGTGGGGAATAATATGCATGGGGGGCGGGGGCATGTGGGGGCAGGTCAGGGGAACGTGCAAGGAGGGGTTGGACTGTGGCAAGGTGGGGGGAATGTGGAGGGTGGTGGGGATGGGGAGGGAGGGAGAGGTGTTGACAATGGTGCTGGTTTTGGCGCTGCTGCTGGTGGTAAGGATGGTGAAATGGGAGGAGAAGGAGGGGGAGGAGGAGTGGGAGGAGTGGGAGGAGGGGGAGGAGGAGGAGGGGGAGGAGGGAGAGGAGAAGAGGACGAGATAATGCACATGCAGCAGGGAGGGGAGGAGGGGGGGAGGGAGAACGAACCAACGCCTATGAGCGTGGTGCTTCCTACCCATGGGGGCGAGGGGGGATCAGGCGGGACAGCAGCAGGCGGAGGGGGAGGGGGAGGGGGAGGGGGAGGGGTCAGGAGGAGGAAGCGGAGGAGGAGGTGGTGGAGGAGGGGTGACAGGAGGCGGAGGAAGGGGAGGGACGGGGGGGACAGGGGGAGGGGGGGTGGCAGGGGGAGGGGGAGGGTCGGGGGGATTGACAGGCACAGCCACGGGGACAATGCAGGCCCTGACCTTGAACGTGGGCGGAGGGGGGAGCGGGGGAGAGGGGGGCAGTGGGGGTGCCGTTCAGGAAAGGGCAGGGGCTGGGGGAGGGGTAGGGGGAGGGGCTGGGATAGGGGTAGTGACAGGGGCAGGGGTAGGGGCAGTAGGAGGGAATGGGCTGTATGGTTTACGGTCCGGTGCTGCTGGGTTGGGGATCGGGATGGGGATGGGGACAGGGATGGGAACAGGGATGGGAACAGGGATGGGGGTTCGGAAGGCTGGGGCAGGAGGAGGAGGAGGGAGAGGGGGCGAGGAGGGAGGGGCTCGGAGCATGGTTATGGGGAATGTGAGTGATGCCCCTGCTGTGGCTATAGCGGTGGGGGATGATGAGATCCCTGCGTTGTTGTCACCTGCTGTAGAAGCACAGGATTATCAGCCACAACATGTGCAGCAGCAGCAGCAGCAGCAGCAGCAGCAGCAGCAGCAGCAGCAGCAGCAGCAGCAGCAGCAGCAGCAGCAGCAGCAGCAGCAGCAGCAGCAGCAACCACAACAGCAGCAGAAGCAACAGCAACAGCAGCAGCAGCAACAGCAACAGCAGCAGCAGAAGCGAGGGGAGGGGAATCAAGGGAGGGGTGGCATGATTGATTTAAACTCGTGGCCTCAACGCTCCACTGAACCCTCGCAAAAAAAGGTGTGCTTTTTTTCAACCACTTCAAGTGGTGCCGTAAAAGGTACACATAGTAAGTGCTTACTGTTCCTCCCAACTCTTCAGTTTACGCTGTCCAACAAGCAGGCTTTGGTTGCAGTTTCCCTTTTATTCCTCTGATTTCCCCCCAACTCGTGGATGCTTCTGTGCTGCTTCTCACAGCTGTAGTGAGCTTGTGGCTGCAGGGGGGGAGCAATGGAGGGGAGCTGAGCAGCGAAGCAGGTTTAGTGCCGGAAATGCCGCCCGATGAGATTGCCGTCCAGGCATTGTGACGTGATTGGTGCTTTTGGGTCGACTAACCTTTGAGTTGACCCAAAAGTTTGCTCGGTGAGGTTGCGATTTCAGAAGTTTGACTGTCACCGTGACGTTCGGGTAGTCCTTGTTAGACTTGATTACCTAGGAATCGCTTTGATGTATGCTATGAGATAACTGTTTGTGGTTATATGTAGCCAGACAGTTTGGATCGTGAAAGTGTGATGCGACCAATTGCTGATTGTTCCACGTGTCAACTCATGACGATCTTGTAACGAGAAATTACCTTTTTTTGTACACATTTTTCCAGCATGATGCATGGATTTTTACGGGCAAATCATCACATAAAAGAATATATGCTTTTTGTTCATCCCATGGATGCAGGACCCTGGCCAGGAGGGCCAAGGAGAGGCAGTAGCAAATTCAAGTGGACAACAGTGCACTCCTTCACATTCACCCACCTCTTATTGAGAAGAACAGTAGGCTTTATTGTCTGTAGACAAGATGCTGTGCAGTGCACCTATAATTTCACGTGTTTAAATGTTTGACTCCAGTCCAGTCTGCCATTTTGGGGAGAATTGTCGGTCAGAGGTACAGTACTAAACCCAGGTGGACTCCCCCCCTCCTTTTCCGTCACTTCACACACGCACCCCCCCACCCAACCTCGCTTCTCCGACAAAGCGGTGGCGCGCATTCAGCGGACCTGGAAAGATTTGAGTTTGACGAGTCGTGCAGCGCGTTTTCATTGGTGGGAATTCTCGCAACGCGACATTCCCAAAGAAGGACCGGGCAGGATAAGAGGCAAATAGCGCTCTTCCATTTACACTACAGGTGTGCATCACCCTATTTTCAAGCTAGAATCTTCTGTTTCCAGAATTCGAATCGTCTGACCGAGAATACAGAACTCGCTTCTGCTGCTTCGCCTCAGTGCCCCTCTTGTGTGTGGTGATGTTACATAGCATGCATACATTGTCAGTCGTAACTGCCTCAGTGCCCCTCTAGTTTCATCTCCCCGTGCTGCCGAGTGTGGATTTTCTCCCGTTCACACCTGAGATCTCAGGCAGCGTTGCCCCCCCAGAGTTTGCCAATTCAGTCAGAACCCTGAGTTGTACCATCATCATCCGCCAGACTTCACTCGTCAACATAACCAATGGACGACATGCAGCGGTGCTAACAGATGTAAGTGATGCTGTGAGGCATGGCGGTGCACTTTACAACCTTCATCAAAGCTCGCTCTGATCTTCTTTTCTTCCCACTGGGCAACGTTGACGCACCTGCTCACAGCCATTTCCCTTCCCACTGCGTTAGATTGCCTCGCAAAGTCAGTACAGCGAGGCAGAGCGACGCCAGCTTTTGCGGAAGATTCTAAAAATATCTCAGCGTTACTACCCAATGTGACGCCTTTGCAGTGTTACCATTAGTAAGCTTCTTAGCAGTTCCTTCTTTCAACAACTCCTGACTCTTCTTTGTCGTACGTTTTGAAGTCTTCCATCTTCTTTCGGCGCCTCAGAAGCTGTGTCCGAAACTCATCTTTAGAACACTCCCACATACCCACATTCCCGCGTTCCCCGAAGCCGCCGGCGCTGGCGCGGAACGCGCTCGTGATGATGAAGGCAAGGCGGAGTTTTAGTTATGGCGGGTCGCGTCAGAAGCTGGGAAGCGGCCACAGCTGCCAATTCAGCAGCCGATCGAGCATCATCCAGGCACACAAGGCTTTTCCCCGAGTTTCATCCCTTTCAACCCTCGTCGACTCGCCCGGCGAGTTTTACGCCGTCGATCGCGCTACATCCCACAGCCTGAATCCTCAATCTGCCGCACCGCCCTTTTTCTCCGGGATCTCCGGCGGAAATTCCGGATCCGACGTGTTATTTTCTCACCCTAGCTTAGATCGCGGCAGCAGCACCAGCTCCGCCGCGACTCCCGCTTCCCCCTCCTTCTTCTCCCCCGCGGACGCAAAGCGGCGCGTCTCCGCGCAGTTTGGCCCGCGCATGTGGGAGGAAGGCGGGGGCTATTCCGCGCTGGATGCGTCCCCGGAGCGGAACTGGATGGGGGAAGCAGCAGCAGCGCGCGCGGGTTTCGCCTCTGGCCGACGAATGTCCACCTCGTCGTACTTCCAGACGCTTTTCCGCGTGGGCGAAAGTTGCGAGAGTGGCGAAAGTGGCGAAAGGGAGAACGATTTCCTAGAAACGGGTTATGGCGAGACCGACACTGCGGAAAGCTCTTGCCTGGCGCGCCGTTCCCCGCGGATCTCCTCGTCGCGCCGCAGCCCGTCGTTCTTCTCCCCCTCGCGCGCGCATCTTCCCCCCTTCGCCTCCGCCGCCTACCCTCCCGGCATCCTCTTCCGCTTCTCCCGCAGCAGGCGCCTCTCCGAATCCGCCGTCTGCGTTTCCGCCGTTTCTCCCTCCGCTTCCGCCTTCGCTTCCTCCGCCGCGAGCCGGCCCCCCGCCTCGTACACCCGCGTCACGCCAGTAGACCCATGGCAAGCGGAAAGGCTGTCCCATGAAGCACTTGCCGACAAAGGATGCCTGCCAGATATGTCTGTGACGGGGAGACGAACACCTGTTTCTTCAGGTGCTCCTTCAGGTGTTTCTTTAGTTGCTGGTGCAGCAGCAGGTGAAACGCGGGGGAGCAGCAGGCTGGAGGTATCGTTTGAGAACCTGTCGTTGGATTCGGACGAAGCAGGCTCGTCAGAATGCTCTGGTGCTGCTGTTGCGGCCATTGGGCAAACACAGCCGACATTATTCCGAACCTCACAAGTGGATTTCTCTTTAGAGGGAGAAGGTTTGTCAAAACGCTCTTTTGCTGCCGGTGAACAAGCAGTGGCAGTGCCGCGAGTTCCGCCCACTAGGAGGGAAGAAAGCTGCCGGACGGTTGGAGTGTCCTCCTACTGTTCTCAAACGTTTCTTCGGGAAGAGGAGGGCGTGGCCGGATCAGTCGCCTCGGTTTTTCCTGGGGAGCACCATGAAGCCGACAGCAAGATCACTCCAGACGCTGCAGTTTTCCCCGAGGACACTGAGGGGGACAGCCAGCCCTACTGTGAGGCTGACAGCGATATGAAATCTGACGTTCCGTTTCCGCCTCGGCAGCAGCTTTCAAGGAAGTTCTGTCGGCTGTTGGGATGCTGGGTTGGTGCGAAGGGCACCAGAGGACGAGGAGTGTGCGCACGGGGATGTGAAAGTGGGAGGGTTGGGGAAGGTGATGGGGAAGGGGGTGGCGTGGGAAACGCATGGGGGCATGGTAGTGAGGGAGATGCCAAGGAGTCTGCCACTGGAAGCAGAGGTAGGCTGAAGAAGTGGTGGGGGGGTGTGTAATTGTTGAGCTACCGTATAACACTGGTACGGTAGAATTAAAGCTACTATACTCCGCAGGTCTATTTTGGGGATGTGTACAGAATATTTCAAGCCACATAATGTGTAGAGTGGAACACGCTGTAAAGCATGATAATTTTTCTCTTAATGTAAGGATGGTCAGCAGAAATTAGTAGGAAGGTATGAACAAATAGATCCATTCATCTACACCCCACACACACACACACACTTCGACATACACACGGCACACCTACTAGCGCACTCACTAAAACACTCACACACCACTCAGCACACTAGTACCACTTGCTGCAAATTCTCAAACGGTGGAGGCAAACTAAGTGCCACTGCGTACGAGCAGAGTACCGTAATAGAAAGTAATAAGTTAGTGGGAAGACATCTCAAAGCAACATCACCGTGCGGAGACATCATCCCCGTCACTCAGATGGTGGCTGCGAACTTGAGCCACTGCTTCAGAGCGGGAGATTTCTTCAGAGCAGCCTTCAGCTCTCCAGCCTTCTCCCCAGTCTGCGCGGAACCTTCCTGCGGAGCCTTCTTTGCCTTGGGACTCGCCGCTGCCGCGGCCTTGCCTCCCTTGGGCACCTTTCTGCGAGCGATGCCATCGGACTTAGCCCCTGCAGCCGCCGCGCGCGGCGCGGGGGCGCGAGGCTTGGCAACTTTAACGGCGGCGGCGCCTCCGATGTCTCCCGCCGCGGCGGCGCCCGCGCTGTGACTGTACATCTGCGCGACGCGCTCCAGATGCTGCGCCTCCATCAGCGCGTCGACGACGCACATGCGCGCCGTGTGAAGGTCCTCCCGAATCGCCTCCTCAGATACCACCTCCGCGCCGAGCCCGACCGCGAGAAGCTCCAGAGGGGCAGGTAGTTCCTGGGACAGGTTCATCTGGTGAACTTGGTCGGCTGGGAGCTGCGTGAACGTCGGATCTGCCTCGAGGAACATCAAGCGGTCGAGAAACTCCGTCTCCCAGTACCCCGCGCCAATCACGGCGTCCATTGCGCGCTTGCGCGCATCCTCCGTGTTAGCCGGTGCGGGCTTGCGCGCATCGGGCGCAGGGGCGGATGCGGATTTGAGTTCGTCGGTGACTGCCTGGACGGTCGAGTCGGGAAGCGCTGTCGGCGCCGCAGATGGCGGTAGGAACTCCGGCTCCACTACGGCATGCTCGGGAAGGATCTCGGTTACGGTGGCGACTGGTGCGGCGCCGGTTAGGGAGAGTCGCCTCGTAGACGAGAAGGACGACCTTCGCGAATGACAGCCGAATCCCGCTGTTGCCGTGTTACCATAGCCGGCGAAATCCGGGAAAGGCGACGACGCCGCCGCAGCGGCCGCGTGCGAGTGGGTGGCGAACGAGTGGGACACGTGCGACGGAATCGCGGAGTTGGCGACGGAGCTGCTGGCGAAGGGGTCGGTGTGGTGCAGCGGCTGCGGGCATGCGATGAGTGACGACGTGCTGCGACGCGAGAAGGACCCGCGGCGCGTCGAGACGGACTGGTGCTGCGAAAAGGCGGGCGCGACGTTGGTGTCGGGCGCAATCAGCATCGCGAGAATCTTCCCCGTGGGCTTCATCGTTGCAGGTGGGCAGAGAGACGCAACCAGACTGGTTGTTCTCACACTCACTAAGTCGGCGTGCTCCTTCGCGGAGAGAATTACAAGTGGTTTGACGAGCTGATCGTGTGACTTCTGAGCCGTACTCAGAAGTGTAAGAATGACTGGAGGGCACTGGAAGTCGTCTGTAAAAATGGTGGATTGTATCTCGTGTAGGAAAAAAACAAAGCGGTTGTGCCCACGATGACGTTTTGTACGGGTTGCATCTGAAGTGTCAATCAACGCAAGGGGCAGCAGCAATGGATGGACAAGCAGCAAAGCTTGTTTTTGTTACGAGACTAGAGAAGCAGGAGGAGCGGCTGTGAAACCCGCTTTAGCAAATTGCAGAGAAATTTGCTAAAATTCCGAGGCGAGGGGAGATGGATGGACGGACGGGAAGGGAGGGCATCAAACTGTAGCATCAGCGTGAAAGAGCAGCGCGACGCGATACATAAGGAATTTGGGCGATGTCCACGGACATGCAAGTGCTTCCGAAGCGCGCATTGCGATCTTGTGGATTTTTTTCTCCCCTCCTTTCGCGGATGTCCAGTTCAGGTTCACTGCATAAAATCGGCTGATAGGACAGGAAGCGTTGCTGCGCGCTCACGTCACGTTCTACTGAAATCGAACGTGAGCCACAAGCAACATCAAGAAACGACAAAATGGAAGCACCTTCCGTTGCATCGCTCATCTTCAGCCGTCAACTCGACAGCTGTCAGTAAAGTCGGTACCAATCATTCGCTTTCGAGAAGCAAGCGAATCACGAGAGACACGGTGTAAAAATCTCGGCGCGCATCTCAGCCACCAGATCATTTGTAAACGAGCGGGGGCCACGATGTCCTGGTTTTTGGGCACTAGGTGGCATCTTTCTTCGCCAATAAGTAAAGCTACGTGGTCGTTCGGCAATGGAATTGAGATTACAGAGATATGAACTGTAACATTGCATTAATCTTACATACAAGATGACTAATTCTTTTAAAAGATCTCAATGCGAATTGGCATTCTAGCACTCAAGGAAGCATACAGAGGAGTCTTTCGTTTATATTTATGACATTACAAAAAGACTTACATGAAAAAAAGCTGGAATTTTTGTTGTATTTCTTTGATCTATATTAAAATAGCGTTCGCCACCTGCAGGTCGATGTAGTATAATGGTCAGTATCTCCGCCTGTCACGCACAAGATCCGGGTTCGATCCCCGGCATCGGCGGCTGTTCTTGTTCCTCGGCGAATATCTCAAACAGTAGTTTCCCTATTATGTTTTTTATTACCCTTCGCACGAAACTGATTATCTAGCCGTTGGACTGCCGATTTTCTTCGCAATTTCACGCTGTGCGCTGATGGCGGCGGCATCATCGGTATTCCCGCCTCCCGGTGAGCGTAACACTCTTTCCTGTGCTATCTCCCTCCGCATTCATCGCTGTGCCTTTCCGTAACTAACTGAACTCGATTGTCGATGCCTTCCGCCAACTGCGGTTGTGACGGTTTCCGTCAGCGCAGGTAGCTTTCTGGCGGCGGCGGCGAAGGCGGAAGCGGAGGAACGAAACGGAAATGTTAAGGTGCGCGGGAGACGGGCAGGTTGGTGGGAGACGGGCAGGTTGGGAGAGACGGGCAGGTTGGGAGAGACGGGCAGGTGTGGAGGAAGGGCAGTGTTCTAGGGCGCGCGAATTGTCTCTAAGGCCCGGGGACAAAGCGACTGAATGGGGAAGCGCAAAGATTGGCGAGGCGAGAGTTGGGGGCAAGGGTGATGGGGGAAGGAGACGGGCAGATGGGAAGGAAGGGCGTTGTTCTGGGGCGTGCGAATGGTCTCTAAGGCCCGAGGGCTAAATGACCGAAGGGGGGAACGCAAATGGGGGCGAGGCGACAGTTGGCAGGGAGTGTGATGAACGAGGGGATAATAAGGGATGCATGTGTGGGAGTGTGATGAACGAGGGGATCATAAGGGATGCATGTGTGGGAGTGTGATGAACGAGGGGATAATAAGGGATGCATGTGTGGGAGTGTGATGAACGAGGGGAAAATAAGGGATGCATGTGTGGGAGTGTGATGAACGAGGGGAAAATAAGGGATGCATGTGTGGGAGTGTGATGAACGAGGGGAAAATAAGGGATGCATGTGTGGGAGTGTGATGAACGAGGGGATAATAAGGGATGCATGTGTGGGAGTGTGTGAACGAGGGGAAAATAAGGGATGCATGTGTGGGAGTGTGATGAACGAGGGGAAAATAAGGGATGCATGTGTGGGAGTGTGATGAACGAGGGGAAAATAAGGGATGCATGTGTGGGAGTGTGATGAACGAGGGGAAAATAAGGGATGCATGTGTGGGAGTGTGATGAACGAGGGGAAAATAAGGGATGCATGTGTGGGAGTGTGATGAACGAGGGGAAAATAAGGGATGCATGTGTGGGAGTGTGATGAACGAGGGGAAAATAAGGGATGCATGTGTGGGAGTGTGATGAACGAGGGGAAAATAAGGGATGCATGTGTGGGAGTGTGATGAACGAGGGGAAAATAAGGGATGCATGTGTGGGAGTGTGATGAACGAGGGGATAATAAGGGATGCATGTGTGGGAGTGTGTGAACGAGGGGAAAATAAGGGATGCATGTGTGGGAGTGTGATGAACGAGGGGAAAATAAGGGATGCATGTGTGGGAGTGTGATGAACGAGGGGAAAATAAGGGATGCATGTGTGGGAGTGTGATGAACGAGGGGAAAATAAGGGATGCATGTGTGGGAGTGTGATGAACGAGGGGAAAATAAGGGATGCATGTGTGGGAGTGTGATGAACGAGGGGAAAATAAGGGATGCATGTGTGGGAGTGTGATGAACGAGGGGAAAATAAGGGATGCATGTGTGGGAGTGTGATGAACGAGGGGAAAATAAGGGATGCATGTGTGGGAGTGTGATGAACGAGGGGAAAATAAGGGATGCATGTGTGGGAGTGTGATGAACGAGGGGAAAATAAGGGATGCATTTGTGGGAGTGTGATGAACGAGGGGATAATAAGGGATGCATGTGTGGGAGTGTGTGAACGAGGGGAAAATAAGGGATGCATGTGTGGGAGTGTGATGAACGAGGGGAAAATAAGGGATGCATGTGTGGGAGTGTGATGAACGAGGGGAAAATAAGGGATGCATGTGTGGGAGTGTGATGAACGAGGGGAAAATAAGGGATGCATGTGTGGGAGTGTGATGAACGAGGGGAAAATAAGGGATGCATGTGTGGGAGTGTGATGAACGAGGGGAAAATAAGGGATGCATGTGTGGGAGTGTGATGAACGAGGGGAAAATAAGGGATGCATGTGTGGGAGTGTGATGAACGAGGGGAAAATAAGGGATGCATGTGTGGGAGTGTGATGAACGAGGGGAAAATAAGGGATGCATGTGTGGGAGTGTGATGAACGAGGGGAAAATAAGGGATGCATGTGTGGGAGTGTGATGAACGAGGGGAAAATAAGGGATGCATGTGTGGGAGTGTGATGAACGAGGGGAAAATAAGGGATGCATGTGTGGGAGTGTGATGAACGAGGGGAAAATAAGGGATGCATGTGTGGGAGTGTGATGAACGAGGGGAAAATAAGGGATGCATGTGTGGGAGTGTGATGAACGAGGGGAAAATAAGGGATGCATGTGTGGGAGTGTGATGAACGAGGGGAAAATAAGGGATGCATGTGTGGGAGTGTGATGAACGAGGGGAAAATAAGGGATGCATGTGTGGGAGTGTGATGAACGAGGGGAAAATAAGGGATGCATGTGTGGGAGTGTGATGAACGAGGGGAAAATAAGGGATGCATGTGTGGGAGTGTGATGAACGAGGGGAAAATAAGGGATGCATGTGTGGGAGTGTGATGAACGAGGGGAAAATAAGGGATGCATGTGTGGGAGTGTGATGAACGAGGGGAAAATAAGGGATGCATGTGTGGGAGTGTGATGAACGAGGGGAAAATAAGGGATGCATGTGTGGGAGTGTGATGAACGAGGGGAAAATAAGGGATGCATGTGTGGGAGTGTGATGAACGAGGGGAAAATAAGGGATGCATGTGTGGGAGTGTGATGAACGAGGGGAAAATAAGGGATGCATGTGTGGGAGTGTGATGAACGAGGGGAAAATAAGGGATGCATGTGTGGGAGTGTGATGAACGAGGGGAAAATAAGGGATGCATGTGTGGGAGTGTGATGAACGAGGGGAAAATAAGGGATGCATGTGTGGGAGTGTGATGAACGAGGGGAAAATAAGGGATGCATGTGTGGGAGTGTGATGAACGAGGGGAAAATAAGGGATGCATGTGTGGGAGTGTGATGAACGAGGGGAAAATAAGGGATGCATGTGTGGGAGTGTGATGAACGAGGGGAAAATAAGGGATGCATGTGTGGGAGTGTGATGAACGAGGGGAAAATAAGGGATGCATGTGTGGGAGTGTGATGAACGAGGGGAAAATAAGGGATGCATGTGTGGGAGTGTGATGAACGAGGGGAAAATAAGGGATGCATGTGTGGGAGTGTGATGAACGAGGGGAAAATAAGGGATGCATGTGTGGGAGTGTGATGAACGAGGGGAAAATAAGGGATGCATGTGTGGGAGTGTGATGAACGAGGGGAAAATAAGGGATGCATGTGTGGGAGTGTGATGAACGAGGGGAAAATAAGGGATGCATGTGTGGGAGTGTGATGAACGAGGGGAAAATAAGGGATGCATGTGTGGGAGTGTGATGAACGAGGGGAAAATAAGGGATGCATGTGTGGGAGTGTGATGAACGAGGGGAAAATAAGGGATGCATGTGTGGGAGTGTGATGAACGAGGGGAAAATAAGGGATGCATGTGTGGGAGTGTGATGAACGAGGGGAAAATAAGGGATGCATGTGTGGGAGTGTGATGAACGAGGGGAAAATAAGGGATGCATGTGTGGGAGTGTGATGAACGAGGGGAAAATAAGGGATGCATGTGTGGGAGTGTGATGAACGAGGGGAAAATAAGGGATGCATGTGTGGGAGTGTGATGAACGAGGGGAAAATAAGGGATGCATGTGTGGGAGTGTGATGAACGAGGGGAAAATAAGGGATGCATGTGTGGGAGTGTGATGAACGAGGGGAAAATAAGGGATGCATGTGTGGGAGTGTGATGAACGAGGGGAAAATAAGGGATGCATGTGTGGGAGTGTGATGAACGAGGGGAAAATAAGGGATGCATGTGTGGGAGTGTGATGAACGAGGGGAAAATAAGGGATGCATGTGTGGGAGTGTGATGAACGAGGGGAAAATAAGGGATGCATGTGTGGGAGTGTGATGAACGAGGGGAAAATAAGGGATGCATGTGTGGGAGTGTGATGAACGAGGGGAAAATAAGGGATGCATGTGTGGGAGTGTGATGAACGAGGGGAAAATAAGGGATGCATGTGTGGGAGTGTGATGAACGAGGGGAAAATAAGGGATGCATGTGTGGGAGTGTGATGAACGAGGGGAAAATAAGGGATGCATGTGTGGGAGTGTGATGAACGAGGGGAAAATAAGGGATGCATGTGTGGGAGTGTGATGAACGAGGGGAAAATAAGGGATGCATGTGTGGGAGTGTGATGAACGAGGGGAAAATAAGGGATGCATGTGTGGGAGTGTGATGAACGAGGGGAAAATAAGGGATGCATGTGTGGGAGTGTGATGAACGAGGGGAAAATAAGGGATGCATGTGTGGGAGTGTGATGAACGAGGGGAAAATAAGGGATGCATGTGTGGGAGTGTGATGAACGAGGGGAAAATAAGGGATGCATGTGTGGGAGTGTGATGAACGAGGGGAAAATAAGGGATGCATGTGTGGGAGTGTGATGAACGAGGGGAAAATAAGGGATGCATGTGTGGGAGTGTGATGAACGAGGGGAAAATAAGGGATGCATGTGTGGGAGTGTGATGAACGAGGGGAAAATAAGGGATGCATGTGTGGGAGTGTGATGAACGAGGGGAAAATAAGGGATGCATGTGTGGGAGTGTGATGAACGAGGGGAAAATAAGGGATGCATGTGTGGGAGTGTGATGAACGAGGGGAAAATAAGGGATGCATGTGTGGGAGTGTGATGAACGAGGGGAAAATAAGGGATGCATGTGTGGGAGTGTGATGAACGAGGGGAAAATAAGGGATGCATGTGTGGGAGTGTGATGAACGAGGGGAAAATAAGGGATGCATGTGTGGGAGTGTGATGAACGAGGGGAAAATAAGGGATGCATGTGTGGGAGTGTGATGAACGAGGGGAAAATAAGGGATGCATGTGTGGGAGTGTGATGAACGAGGGGAAAATAAGGGATGCATGTGTGGGAGTGTGATGAACGAGGGGAAAATAAGGGATGCATGTGTGGGAGTGTGATGAACGAGGGGAAAATAAGGGATGCATGTGTGGGAGTGTGATGAACGAGGGGAAAATAAGGGATGCATGTGTGGGAGTGTGATGAACGAGGGGAAAATAAGGGATGCATGTGTGGGAGTGTGATGAACGAGGGGAAAATAAGGGATGCATGTGTGGGAGTGTGATGAACGAGGGGAAAATAAGGGATGCATGTGTGGGAGTGTGATGAACGAGGGGAAAATAAGGGATGCATGTGTGGGAGTGTGATGAACGAGGGGAAAATAAGGGATGCATGTGTGGGAGTGTGATGAACGAGGGGAAAATAAGGGATGCATGTGTGGGAGTGTGATGAACGAGGGGAAAATAAGGGATGCATGTGTGGGAGTGTGATGAACGAGGGGAAAATAAGGGATGCATGTGTGGGAGTGTGATGAACGAGGGGAAAATAAGGGATGCATGTGTGGGAGTGTGATGAACGAGGGGAAAATAAGGGATGCATGTGTGGGAGTGTGATGAACGAGGGGAAAATAAGGGATGCATGTGTGGGAGTGTGATGAACGAGGGGAAAATAAGGGATGCATGTGTGGGAGTGTGATGAACGAGGGGAAAATAAGGGATGCATGTGTGGGAGTGTGATGAACGAGGGGAAAATAAGGGATGCATGTGTGGGAGTGTGGGGGGGACATGATTGGCTGGGTGAGAGACGGCCTGCCTGCCATCACTAACATTTCCCACGGGCCGTTTTCTACCGCACCCCACCCTGCTCCACCCCATGCCATCCCACCAAATCTCACCGCGCCCTGCTTCACCGCACCCCACTGCACACCACCCCCCGCAGGCAGCCAAAGCTGTGTACGAGCAGATGGTGGGAGATTCCGCCACTCGCTGCCCCCTCGCTCACATCCAGGTATCTTCCCCTCTCCACTTCACCGGACTCCACCGCACCCCACTCCACAGGTGCCCCCTCGCACACATCCAGGTGTCTTTCCTTCCCCTCCCCACTCACGCCCACTGCACTGCACGCATGCCTTCCTCGCCCTACCCGCTCGCCCCCCCCTCTCCCCCCCCCCCTCAGCTCATGCGCTTTCTCCGCCGCACAGAGGGCATGGAGGCGGCGAGAAAGGCGTTTCTGGCGGCGAGGAAGGCGCGGGAGTGCTCGTTCCACGTGTATGTGGCTTCGGCTTATATGGAGCTGTGCCACAACAAGGAGAGCAAGGTGCGCAAGGGGGGCAAGGTGACTATAATATAATGGGCATGGTGAGGAAATGTGATTGTAAAGGGAGTCCGGCAAGTGAGTAGCATGGAGTGTTCATTCCACGTGTTCCACATTGAGTAGCAAGGGGATGTGATTGTAAAGGGAGTCCCTCTCCCCTCCTCCTCCCTGCCGGCTTTCTACTCCCTCCCGCCTCCCCCTCCACTCTCGTCCCCACAGGTGGCGCGGAACGTGTTTCAGCTGGGGATGAAGAAGTTTGGGTCAGAGCCTGGCTTTGTGCGCGAGTGAGTGGTTGGGTGAGAGGGCGGCGGGAGGGTGGGTGAGAGGGTTGGCGGGCGGGCGGGCAGGCAGGTGAGTAGGTGACTTTGGGTCTGATCCTATTGCTGTAGAAGAAATACAATTGAAAGATGAAAGTTGCTGGTGGCGACCCTTAAAATTTGAAAGTTGCTGCGGCATGCCACACTTCCCGCCCCCCCCACTCCCTCCCTCTCCCCCCCCACTCCCTCCCCTCTCCCCCCCACTCCCTCCCCTCTCTCCCCCCCACTCCCTCCCCTCTCCCCCCCCACTCCCTCCCCCTCTCCCCCCCCACTCCCTCCCCTCTCCCCCCCCACTCCCTCCCCTCTCCCCCCCCACTCCCTCCCCTCTCCCCCCCCACTCCCTCCCCTCTCCCCCCCCACTCCCTCCCCTCTCCCCCCCCACTCCCTCCCCTCTCCCCCCCCACTCCCTCCCCTCTCCCCCCCCACTCCCTCCCCTCTCCCCCCCACTCCCTCCCCTCTCCCCCCCCACTCCCTCCCCTCTCCCCATTTTTAGGTTCTCGCGCTTCTTGAGTCGTCTCAACGACGGCCATGCAATGAGGGAGTTGCTGCAGGGCGCCCTAGCGTCCCCGTCCCTCCCACCGCACGCTGCACTCATGGTGAGTGCTGTCAGCGCTGCACTCATGGTGAGTGCTGTCAGCGCTGCACTCATGGTGAGTGCTGTCAGCGCTGCACTCATGGTGAGTGCTGTCAGCGGTGCCATGGCAGCTGTGACTGTGACGCATGAGCAGTCTGCTGCTTGCAAGTCACCCTGCTCCGCAGCAACTCCCGCAGCAACTCCCGCATTGCCTGCTGCTAGTCTCAACGACGGCCATGCAATGCGGGAGTTGCTGCAGGGCGCTCTAGCGTCCCCCTCCCTTCCTCCGCACTCTGCACTCATGGTCAGTGCTTTCTGGTGGCATGGCATGGCATGGCATGGCATGACAGCTGTGACACATGAGCAAATGGCTGCTTGTGAGTCTTTTTTTAGGCATCTCAAAAGTTGCCTCAACCCTCAGCAACGGCAAGGCCATGCGGGGAACCCTCTCTCCCCCCATCCCTCTCTCCCCCATCCCTCTCTCCCCCCCTCCTCTCTCCCCCCATCCCTCTCTCCCCCCTTCCCTCTCCCCCCCCATCCCTCTCTCCCCCCATCCCTTTTCCCCCCATCCCTCTCTCCCCCCATCCCTCTCTCTCCCCATCCCTCTCTCCCCCCTTCCCTCTCTCCCCCCCTCTCTCCCCCCATCCCTCTCTCCCCCCATCCCTTTTCCCCCCATCCCTCTCTCCCCCCATCCCTTTTCCCCCCATCCCTCTCTCCCCCCATCCCTCTCTCCCCATCCCTCTCTCCCCCATCCCTCTCTCCCCCCTTCCCTCTCTCCCCCCATCCCTCTCTCCCCCCATCCCTCTCTCCCCCCATCCCTCTCTCCCCCCATCCCTCTCTCCCCCCATCCCTCTCTCCCCCCATCCCCTCTCCCCCCATCCCCCTCTCCCCCATCCCTCTCTCCCCCCATCCCCCTCTCCCCCCATGACTTCCCCCCACCCCACTCCGCACCTGTGGTCAGTGCTTTCATGACCCCCAACCCCAAGCAAGGTTCTGTTGCTCAGTGATTCCGGTTTCCTCAAACTCCACCTTTGAGACGTCTCAAAAGTCAACCCCAAGCAAGGTTCTAATGCTCAGTAATTCCGGTTTCCTCAAACTCAACCTTAACTCTCCACTCTCCACCTTTTTCCACCGTTCTCCACCTTTCTCCTCCGTCCTCAGCTGTGGGAGGAGCTTATTGAGTGCGAGCAGCTGTTTGGGGACCTCAATTCACTCATCAAGGTAACCTTTCATCTCATGCTTCTCACATTGTAAATGCATTTACAGGAATGCTAAGAGCTTAGACAGCTTTTGGAAAATATTTTGTCCAGCTGAAACCGCGCATCCGCGCTTTCTGATACCTTCCTTCCTGATTCACTCTACCTGTCACTCAGGCACAAGAGGGTCGGAGAAAAGCTCTAGCTTCTGTAGCAGGTCCGGGCGGCGCTGCCGAGCCTGAGATGGAGGTTTGGCGGGAGCAGCATGACCTGGTAGACCGGTTCAGCTACTGCGGCCTGTTGCCTTGTGACGCGTCAGCTCTCCCACCGAACCTAGAAGCAGGCTCAGCAGGTCCGAAGGTAACGCAGGCTCGGCAAGGGTCAGGGGAGGATCAGGTCCGGGAAGCAGGTCAAAGAGCAGCAGAGAGAGGAGAAAGAGCAGCAGCAAGCACAGCAGCAGCCGGCACAGGAGCAGGGACAGCAGAAGCAGCGGCGGCAGCAGCGGCAGTGGCGGCAGAAGCAGCACAAGTAGCAGCAGGGGGGCAGGAGTGCAGAGGGACAGCGTTTCGAGAGGAGGAGTGAAGGCGGAACCTCAGGAATCGTCCTTGCCTCCTCCTCTGCCTCCCTCCGTGTCTCTGTCTCAAGGCATAGGGCCTGCACCCCCTGCTGTCTCCTCTCTCTCTGCTGCTCTGGCCGCTGCTGCTGCTGTGCTCATGCCTCGTGAGGGGACAGCAGGAGCAGCAGCGGGAGGAGGGGCAGCAGGGGCAGCAGGAACAGCAGGAGGGGGAGCAGCAGCAGCGGGGGCAGTGGCAGCGGCAGGAGGAGGGGAAGAGGGGAGGGTAAAAGAGGAGGCGACTTCTAGACAGGTGAAGGCGGAAGCAGAGGGTGGGGGGGGGGAGGGGCCTGGGGCGGCTGTTGGTGCTGATGGTGCTGGTGCTGGTGCTGGTGCTGGTGCTGGTGCTGGTGGGGCGACAGAGGGTGGGGAGAAGGGTGGGGCGGAGAGGGGAGAGCAGCAGCAGCAGAGGGAGGGGGCAGCAGGGGCGACGGGTGTGAAGACACATCAGTTCGTGGCGAGTGCTGCTGTGGAGTGGAAACCTGGTGAGTGGGTGAGTGAGCGACTGAAGAAGTGTGTGAGTGAGTGCGTGAGGTATTGAGTGCGTGGGTTCCTTTTGAGGCACTCCAAAAAAAAAGCAGCAGCCGAGGGAGCGAATGGCAGTACCAACGGGTGTGAAGACACATCAGTTCGTGGCGAGTGCTGCTGTGGAGTGGAAACCTGGTGAGTGAAAGAGTGAATGAGTGAGTGAGGGAGTTAGTGAGTGAGTGAGTGAGGGAGTTAGTGAGTGAGTGATTGAGTGGGTTTCTGACTGGCTGGCTAGTGTGTGAGTGGGTGGGTGAGTGGATGGATGAGAGTGTATGACTGAATGATTGAGAATGTATGTGTGGGTGTGCTGGCAGCATCTCCCCTAAAGCTGATCCTCTGCTCTTTCTGTGCCCTTATCTCTCAGCTGACCTCAACTTACCCGCACAGCCATGACCTCACATGCCTTGCCCTGCCCTGCTCTGGCCTCCCTTCCCCTGCCTTCCCTCCCGCTTCCCTCCCCTCCCATTCGCTGCCCTGCCCTGCCATGCCCTGCCATGCCAGGTTCCGGTCGCAAGCATGGCATTGCAGCTTCTTCGAAGCTTCTTGAGGGTCTGCCCAGGTCCCTCGCGCACTTCGTATCCCAGCTTCCTCCTCCTGTGCCCGGTGAGTTATTTGGTATTTGTATATACATATGTTTATATATATAAATATATTTTTCCTCCTTTTCTTTTCAGTGAATGGCGATATTGCCCTACCCCCCATCCCCCTGACCTCCTCCCTCTGCTCCCATCCCCCTTTAACTCTCCTCTTGCCCCACTCCCACCACTTGTCATTCAAAAGTTCCGTGCATGTGTTGAGTGGATAAACCCCCCTCCCCCCCGCACTGGTACTCCCCTCCCTTCCCTGCCCTCTCTCTGCCAGGCCCCTATCCCGATGTGGATTTCATAATGTCACTTGTCATTCAAGCAGAGCTCCCACCTGAGGCGCTAGCAGCCAAATCAGGTGGTCTGCACCGCACCGCGCCACCTGGGATGGCACCTGGGGCTCCTGGGCCAGGTGGAGGGACAGGTGGCGCCACCCCATTGGCCGGCAGCAAGCGCAAGGAGCAGGAAGGTGCGGCTCCTTGTTCGCCGTAGTATTTATGAATACATTTCTGATCGTGCTATATATATATATATTCTATTTTAAGAAGAATACAAACCCGACCCGTCCCTTCCTCCCTCTCCCTGTCCACTCCTCTTCCTCCCAAGCAGAGGACTACATGGCAAATGCAGAGGCCAGAGCACGCAAGCCCCCGCCAGTGCAACACATTTCCAGCTACACAAACAACCTCCCCCCCATCTTTGCTCCCCTCCACTACGCCTCTCCCCTTCTCTCCCCTGCCCCTCGCCGCCCTCCCCAATCCACCAATCAGAGGAGGAGATAGCAAATGCGGAGGCGAGGGCACGCAAGCCCCCGCCAGTGCGGGATATTTTCCGGCTGAGGCAGCTGCAGAGGGCTCGAGCAGGTTCATCTGGGACAGGCTCGTTGAGCGGCGGGGCAGGTGGG
Source organism: Closterium sp. Yama58-4 (assembly GCA_947470075.1). Classification (NCBI taxonomy): domain Eukaryota; kingdom Viridiplantae; phylum Streptophyta; class Zygnematophyceae; order Desmidiales; family Closteriaceae; genus Closterium; species Closterium sp. Yama58-4. Next base: position 586,206 of record CANIUD010000213.1, read on the forward strand.
ACAGGGGGAGGTACTGCAAGTGGCAGTGATAGGTTTTCGGGAGGATCCATGTAGTTTTGTGTGTTTTTGGAATACTAGTGAGATTCAGATTAGTGATTTTGGAAGATAGAAATGACAAGGGGAATGAATAAAGGAAACAAGCAAGAGGAGGCTGGATTACTTAGAATATCATATACATCCTGGTTCATCTGCCTAAAGCTGTTACACACGGTGCACACCAGGAGAAAAACAAGTGCGTAGCTGGGAATATAAATCAAGAATTCTAGTTTGCAGGGATACCCCTGTAACAACATCATTTTATTCTTATGTGTGATAGGTATGGACTGTACCTGTGATGTTCGGGAATGGTAGGGGTTCTACCAACGAAATCACCTGCAATTCCTCGTGCAAGCACCAGTGATTGTTTCCGCATCCCGCGAAATGGTTTGATTGGCTTAGCGTGTACAGTGCTGCCGCGGGCGTGGACCTGCTGCCTGAATTAATTTCAGCCAACCAGCGGCTGCCAAATTTCATTCCCAGCTGTTGCTAAATTCCGACTGAGATGTACAACGAATCCCATCACGAACCTTTCAATGAAATCGGACCCATTTGCATGAGGTCAATTCGTCTGTGGCAGCTACTTGTCACCGACAATTCCGCGATGTGTTCGTCGTCATGGGGCGTGTCTCATCGTTGTCGCGAAGACGCGCTTTTCGCAATGAGTTCGTTGGCCGGACGCGAAAAAGCACACTGTAGCCGCGTCTTCCTGCCGGGGTTGCGTGGTGATTCCGTCCGTGAGGCGTCGTTGGCAGCTTGGCAGTGTCGTGCTGGAGGGACGCCCTGGATTGCCCGCCCCGTCAGCCTCGCTTGACTGAAGCCTGAGTCTGGCGAACTTTCGTCCACGGCTTCGTTGACTCGGCATTTTTGCTCCGCGAATGTAACTGATTGCTGGAGGGATGCCCTGGATTGCTCGCCACTACCCAATCTCCACCACTCGTCTGGGCAAACTATGGGAAGAGACGACAGCTGTATGTAACTGATCATGTTACCCTTATGACGCTTCGTCAACATCGACTCCGAGAGTGACGTGGAGGATAAAGTGAGAAACGAGAGTTGCGGAACAGACTGCAGTGCAGTTTCCAGGTTGCACAGGACAGCCGCTTCTCTCCTCCCCCTCCACTACAAAACACAAGCTCCAACACACATGCTCCATCTTCTCCACGCGCCGAGGCTGAATGCTGCAAAACCCTACAGGGAGCTTTTGAGTTGCACCGCGGCGTGCGGTGCTTATTTGCCGTGAGCGATGACGCACATGGACAGAGCTTGTTGCGCAAGCGAAGCCGTCTGATTCGGCCGGACGGTTTAATGTGGCGTTGCGGCCGTGTTTTGTAGTGAATTTTCGTCTCACCTTTTTGTAGTGGGAGGGCTGACATAGTTTCGCCCGTTCTTTGTTGATTGCCAGTCTCGGATTAGTTAGTTTCTCCGTTTTATGATTCGTGTGGTGTCCCTCCTTGTTAAACTTTCTCAACAAGCTAATTTAGAATTTAACTTCAGGAGTGTGATGCAACAAGTGTTCTCTAGAGCTCTGATATCTGCTACCCAGATGGATCTCGCAAATAAAGACTTCGCCAATCAGACCGACCGGAATCGTTCGGATATGGCGACCAGCTCCTTCGCAGACGAAATGGAGGCCGTCCGATTAATAGGAGATCATCAAGCGTATAGAAGCTTCGAGGATGATCTAGCCGTTGGTTCCAGGCACTACTACGCTGGAGACGCTGGGTACTCCGATATAGGCGACCCGTTAGGGACGGATAGAGACGTTATGACTCACGGAGATGGCGATGCGGCGATGCAGCGAGTTATTCAAATGCGCGCAGCGCAGAACATGCAACTACAACTTCAGCAGCAGCAGCTACAGCAGCAGCACCTACAGCAGCAGCTACAGCAGCAGCTACAGCAGCATTATCAACAGCAGCAGTTACTGCAGCAGCATCAGCAGCAGCAGCAGCAGCATCTTTCTTCCCTCGCCTCCCACTCCGCCTTCTCATCCGTTACCGCCTCCGAGCCTCCTTCCTCCATCTCATCCTCGTTAGTAGCTGACTCGAAACCGTCCAAAGATATCAACTTCGAGCGCGCTGGCGAGGACTACCGGCTTCAACTAGCCCTCGCGCTGCGCCTCGCCGCCGAGGCGTCGTTTCTAGACGAAGCCAGCGAGAGGCGGCGCGGGTCCGGGCGGGCGGGTTTGGACTTTGCGGAGTTCGACGCGCGGGGGAAGGGGGTGACGGGCGCGGGGGATAGGCGGAGAGGGGGCGCGCGGAAAGGGGGGAGGGACGACGGGAGTGTCGCGCGGGGGAGGGAGGAGGACGAGCGGCGGCCGGGTCATAAGCTGCATCCCTGGGAGCTGGAACGATGCATCTTTCGGTTCTGGGTGAGCGCGCCGCGCATGTCGAGAATGCATGCGCTGTACTGTACTGTACACTACTGCGTTACAGTGTACCTTGTTGCTTGTAGCATCCTTGGGAGCTGGAGCGATGCATTTTCCGGTTCTGGGTGGGCGCGAAGTTCTGATCACCTATGTTTCGCACGCGTTGTAGTGTAACCTATCGCATTATAGTATACCCTGTTGCGTGTAGAAACCGTGGGAGCTGGAGCGATTCATCTTTTGGCTCTGGGTGAGCGCGAAGTTCTGACCACGCGCGCGCGCGCGTCGAGAATGCGTGCGTTGGTTGTAGCGTGCCCTGTTGCAACGATACACTGTAGCATCACGCGTTGTCGTCTGTGTCCCTCGCCTTGTGGGAAATAGGGCAATGTCAGTTTCTAGGACGTCCGTTGCGATCGCGGTGTAGTGTAGTAATGATGTACGTAGGGTTAACTAGCTGCGTACATGCGTGCGTGCGTGCATGCATCTCGCTGGGTGCGCGTCTGTCGCAATGCATTTGACGGAATGAACTCGATTCGGTTGGTGCGCCGCGCTGCTAGCAAGGCTTGTAACGCTTGTGCGTGAATCGTAACGCATTCGCACTTAGGGTTTGGATCCCTAAGACGTCTGAAAACGCGTAGCTCGTGAGGCCCCCGCATTCCCCGCACACTTAGGGTTCGCGCGTGAAGACAATGAACTTTTTTTCCGTCACTGCTCCCCACACCATTCCCCACCTCTCCACCGCTCCCCACCGTTCCCAACCCCTCCCCAGACGACTCAAGTCCTGGAATACAGCGACGCGGCGGACTCGCGGTTCTACGGGGTGTTTGGGTCCGCGCTGAACGCCAAGGTGTGGGGCGTGTGAAGTCAGTGCTCTCATCCCCTCCCACCACTCCCCACCACTCCCCACCAACTCCCACCACTCCCCACCACTCCCCAGACCACCCAAGTCCTGGAATACAGCGACGCGGCGGACTCGCGATTCTACGGGGTGTTTGGGTCGGCACTAAACGCCAAGGTGTGGGGCGTGTGCGCGGAGGCGCGCGGGCAGGGCCACATGCCGACGCTGGACATGCTGCGCCAGCTGGCGGCGCACGACACGGCGGTGGACGTGGTGCTGGTTGACTTCGAGGAAGATTCCTCGCTGAGGAAGCTGGTGTCTAAGCTGGCCGCTGGTTGTGGGAAGCAGGGGAAGCAGGGGGAGGCGGAGGGACAGAGGAATGGCGAGCCTACGGCGGGTGACGTTGCAAGGTAGGTTCTATATGCTGGGGTGGGGTGGGGTGGGGTGGGGTGGGGTGGGGTGGGGTGGGGTGGGGTGGGGTGGGGTGGGTGGTTATGGAGAGGGCCGGGCCACATGCTGACTCTGGACATGCTGCGACTGCTGGCAACGCATGACACGGCGGTGGTATTGGTGCTGTTGACTTGGAGGAGGACAATGGGCTCCTGAAGCTCGTTGCCAGGCTGGCAGGGCAGGGGGGGTGGGGTGGGGTGGGGTGGGGTGGGTGGTTATGGAGAGGGCCGGGCCACATGCTGACTCTGGACATGCTGCGACTGCTGGCAACGCATGACACGGCGGTGGTCTTGGTGCTGTTGACTTGGAGGAGGACAATGGGCTCCTGAAGCTCGTTGCCAGGCTGGCAGGGGGGCGCGGGAAAGCGCAAACGCAGGGGGGGGGGAGACGCAGGGCAGAGGAGCGGCGAGCCTACAGCGGGTGACGTTGCAAGGTATGTTGAATTGAATGTGCTGGGGTTGGGTGGTTGAGGTGGTTGAGGTGGTTGAGGTGGGTGGGATGGGGTGGGGTGGAGTGGCTGGGGTGGGGTGGGTAGGTTGAATGTGCTAGGGGTGGGGTGGTTGAGGTGTGTGGGGTGGGGTGGGGTGGGGTGGGGTGGGGTGGGGTGGGGTGGGGTGGGGTGGGATGGATGGGTGTGTGGGGCAGGGCCGGGCAGGGCCGGGCAGGGCCACATGCCGACGCTGGGCATGCTGCGGATGCTACATACAGGCGCATGGCACGGCGGCGGACGTGGTGCTCGTGGACTTGGAGGAGGATGCCTCTTTGAGAAGGCTGGTTGCCAGGCTGGCTGCTGGGCGAGGGAAGGCGCAGGGGCAGGGCGAGGGGGGGCGAGGGGGGGCGAGGGGGGGCGAGGGGGGGAGAGGGGCGCGCAGCGGGTGACGTTGCAAGGTAGGTGGAGTGCGGTGGGGTTGGTGGGTTTGCTGTGTGTGCTGGTGGGTCGGGTGGGAGGGGGACATGCTGCGCTGTCTATCACCTGTTCCCATCCCATCGAATCCACACTCCAGTGTCCCTCCGTTTCCGTTCCCCTCTTTTCCATTCTCTTCCTCTCCCCTCTCCCGCGCTCCCCTCTATTGCCGTCCTGCTCGTGTCCTTGTCCCTTCTGTCCACTCTCGTTCCTTCCACCCCCCATCCCTTTCCTCTCTCCCTTTTCCCTCCCTCTCGCCTTTCGCTCCCCTCCCTCGCCCCACTGTCCATTCGCATTCCTCTGTGTGCTACCCTACCAGGGTGGTAGCATTTTGAGACGTCTCAAAACACTCCTTTTTTCACGTCGCCCCACTGTCCGTCCATTCTCATTCCTCTGTGTGCTACCCTACCAGGGTGGTAGCAGACGCCATGGGGGGCCCTGTGCCCAACGACCAAGAGATCTATGTGAGTGTCTTATCCACTCCGCGTGTGATGAGTCGATTTTTGAGTCGACTCGAAAAGCGACCAAGAGATCTATGTGAGTTTCTTATCCACTCCTGCTCGCTTCATTCTGCGTGATAATCAATCTGTTTAGACTCGTTGCAAACCAATCTAAATGCCGTCGTGGTAGCACAGACAGGCCATGGGAGGGAATGTTTTTTTGAGAATTCTCAAAAAACATTCTGCGTGATAATCAATCTGTTTTGACTCGTTGCAAACCAATCTAAATGCCGTCGTGGTAGCACAGACAGGCCATGGGAGGGCCCGTGCCCAACGACGAAGCGATCTATGTGAGCCGCTCACCTACTCCCTTCACCTGCTGCCCTCCTTCCAGTCCACTCGTTTCTTACTTCAACACATGTGCCTCCTCCCCTGTTCCACACCCCCTCCCTCCCTCCCTCCCTCCCTCCCTCCCTCCCTCCCTCCCTCCCTCCCTTCCTCCCTCCCTCCCTCCCTCCCCCCCCCCCCCCCCCCCCCCCCCCCCCCCCCCTCCTGTTTCCTCCTTTCCCTTTTCGTCCTCTCTTCTCTTCCACTCCCCCCATCGCTGCACATTTACTGACATCCCAAAACCCCGTGTAGCTCTGTTGCTTTTGAGAATTCTCAAAAGCGCCCCATCACTGCACATCTCTGTTTCCTCTCTCTCTAAGTCACGTCGCACACTCCATCTTGGCCCCACTTAACATGCCCCTTTCAACAACCCCCCTTCTTTTCCCGCATGTTCACCTCTTCTCGGTGCCAAACCTGTTCAGGAGGTTTGGGAGGAGCTGGCTCGGGAGAGCAGGGTGCGGGCCGGGTCGCCCATCATGCTCATCGGGAGCATCAAGCTGGGTCTGAGTCGCCACCGCGCGCTGCTCTTCAAGGTAAATTCCCCTTCAAGATGAATTGCCCTTGAAGGTAGATTGCTCTTACAGGTCACAAGTATGCTGAGCTCTAGGGCTAGGATCGCCCATCATGCTCATTGGGAGCATCAAGCTGGGTCTGAGTCGCCACCGCGCGCTGCTCTTCAAGGTAAATTCCCCTTCAAGATGAATTGCCCTTGAAGGTAAATTGCTCTTACAGGTCACAAGTATGCTGAGCTCTAGGGCTAGGATCGCCCATCATGCTCATTGGGAGCATCAAGCTGGGTCTGAGTCGCCACCGCGCGCTGCTCTTCAAGGTAAATTCCCCTTCAAGATGAATTGCCCTTGAAGGTAAATTGCTCTTACAGGTCACAAGTATGCTGAGCTCTAGGGCTAGGATCGCCCATCATGCTCATTGGGAGCATCAAGCTGGGTCTGAGTCGCCACCGCGCGTTGCTCTTCAAGGTTAGTTTCTTTTTGAATCGACTCAAAAGCTGGTTAGGGAGAGCAGGGAGCAGGGTGCGGGTGCGGGCTGGATCACCCATCATGCTCATCGGGAGCATCAAGCTAGGTCTGAGTCGCCACCGCGCGCTGCTCTTCAAGGTTAGTTTCTATTCAAACTAAGCTGATCTTCAAGGTTAGTTTCTATTTAAAGTAAGCTGATCTTCAAGGTTAGATTCTATTTAAAGTAAGCTGATCTTCAAGGTTAGTTTCTATTTAAAGTAAGCTGATCTTCAAGGTTAGTTTCTATTCAAAGTAAGCTGATCTTCAAGGTAAGTTTCTTTCTTGCATTTGTGAGGGCGGACAGACTGCATGATATGAGGAGGACAGACTGCATGATATGAGGAGGACAGACTGCATGATATGAGGAGGACAGACTGCATGATATGAGGAGGACAGACTGCATGATATGAGGAGGACAGACTGCATGATATGAGGAGGACAGACTGCATGATATGAGGAGGAACTGGGTCTCACAAACGCAACGAAACTGTTTGTGAGGGCAAGAATCTTCCTGCATGATATGAGGAGGAACTGGGTCCTGTGTGTTTCTCCCCTGAACTAGGAGTAGACTTGAAGATTCTCTCTTGCACACCCCTGTGTGTTTCTCCCCTGCTTGCTCGCTCTCAGGCTCTAGCAGATTACTTTGGCATCCCGTGTCGCATGATTCGAGGGACCAATGGGGAGGCGCTCATTGCCACACGCTGCCGCCACAACAGGTAAATACATACACAGCAGGCTAGGTCTGACGTCAGCACCACGTGCACAGCAGGCTAGGGCTGACGTCAGCACCACGTGCACGGGCTGCTATGGCTGACGTCAGCACCACGTGCACAGGCTGCTGTGGCTGACGTCAGCACCACGTGCACAGAGTGCTATGGCTGACGCCAGCACCACGTGCACAGGCTGCTATGGCTGACGTCAGCACCACGTGCACAGGCTGCTGTGGCTGACGTCAGCACCACGTGCACAGGCTGCTATGGCTGACGTCAGCACCACGTGCACAGGCTGCTGTGGCTGACGTCAGCACCACGTGCACATGCTGCTATGGCTGACGTCAGCACCACGTGCACAGAGTGCTATGGCTGACGTCAGCACCACGTGCACATGCTGCTATGGCTGACGTCAGCACCACGTGCACAGGCTGCTATGGCTGACGTCAGCACCACGTGCACAGACTGCTATGGCTGACGTCAGCACCACGTGCACAGACTGCTATGGCTGACGTCAGCACCACGTGCACAGAGTGCTGGAACAAAGGTCACCACAAACAACATTTACAGCTTGCTAACGCTGACGTCAGCACAACAGCTGCAGTACTCTGTTGCCCTGCTCCCCCCTGCTTTCCCCCCCCTCCCCTTCACCCCCCTTCTCTTCTCTGCCGCACCTCTCTGTCATGCCTCTCGCTCTTTTGGCCCCACGCTCCGCTTTGCTGCCTCTACTTTGTCCCTCACACCGCCCCCCTCCCTCCCTCCTCTCCTTTCCACAGGGAGTGGCTGGTAGACGTGATGAAGCATCCGGGCCAGATGGCTTCCCGGTCCCACGATGGCACTGTGGCAGGTCCCGCCTTGCTCAGATCGCCCTTCCCTCCCTCTCACCTTCCCCTCTGCTCTCCCTGTCCCTCTGCCCCCGTCAGGGAGTGGCTGGTAGATGTGATGAGACATCCGGGTCAGATGGCCTCTCGCTCACACGATGGCACCGTGGCAGGTCCCGCCTTCCTCAGGTCCCCCCTGCAGTTCGACCTCCCCTCCCCCTGGTCCGCCTCCCCCGCCCAGTCCGCGCGCCTGCACCTGCACTCGCGTCCCCCCCGCCTCTCTGCGCCCTCCCCCCAGCAGCCCGGCGCAGGGGGGGAGGGCGCAGGGGCGGGGGGAGGGCAAGGGGCGAGTGGGGACGGGAGGGGAGGGTCAGGGGGAGGGGGAGCGGAAGGAGGGGGAGGAGGCGGGGCTGCTGGGGCGGGGATTGAATCTGAGCCGTCGGTTTATGCCCTGGCAACGCAGCAGCGGTTTGCAGGGCGGAGCAGTTGCGGGTGCGGGATTAGAAGGGGGGTGTGGGGGCAGGGGGGAGCGTCGGGGGGAAGGGGGAGCGCGGGGGGAGGGGCAGGGGGCGCGGATGCTGCTGGCGGAGTAGCAGAGAGGCGCTCAGGCAGCCTTAGCGCGTTGGGGGAAGCAGGGGGAGCGGGCGGAGGGGGCGGAGGGGCAGTGGGGGGAGTAGGGGGAAGTGTGGGGCAAGGGGATAATCCCCCCGAGGTGGTGCTGGGGGGGCGGAGCGGAGTGGGGGAGGAGGGGGCGCGGGCGCATCTGGGGGAATGGCGGAGGGGGGGGGAAGCAGCGGGGGGATGCTGGGGAAATGGCTTAAGAGTCCAGCAGGCAGTGAGCGGGTGTTCTGGGGGGCGCAGGGGGGGAAGTCGCATGGGCGCAAGGGGCAGGTGGAGCAGGGGGAGAGGGCGGAGCAGGGGGGAGAGGCGCTAGAGGGAAAGGGGGGATTATGGAGGGGTGGGGAGTGGTGGCGCCAGGGAAAGGGGGGAAGGGGAGGAAAGGCAAGGGGGGGGAGAAGGGGACGGGGAGGGCGAGGGGAGGGCGGAAAGGGGGAAGGGGGAGGGAGACGGAGGAGGAGAGGGGGGAGGAGGAGCGGGGAGGGGCGGGGGGGCCGCGGGAGATGGTGGATGAAGGGGCTATGGTGCTGCGATGGGCAATGAAAGAACTTGAAATCGACTGGGCTGACATGCACCTTCGAGAGAGAATAGGGCAAGGTGAGAGGGAAGAGGAGAGGGGAGAGGAGAGGGGAGCGGGGAGCAAGGAAGAGGGAGATTGGCTGCCAGTAGTTGGTTGAGTGGGTCAGAGTGCTGTTATGGTGCTGCGATGAGCAATGAAAGAGCTTGAAATCGACTGGGCTAACATGCACCTGCGAGAGAGAATAGGGCAAGGTGAGAGAAAGGAGAGGAGAGGGAGAGCGGAGTGAGGAAAGGAGCAGAGCAGAGAAAGCGTGGCTTGAGTTGAGAGTGACACTCCCACTTGTTCCCCCACCATCCCACTCTCTCTGCACCACCCCCAACCTCTCTACGCCATCCCTGCACCGCCCCGTACCGCACTCTGTGCACGCACAATCCAACCCTTGTGCCACTGCCCTCTGTCCCCACCCCACCCCACCCCACCCCACCCCACCCCACCCCACCCCACCCCACCCCACCCCACCCCACCCCACCCCACTCCATCCATCCATCGATCCAGGTTCTTACGGCACGGTGTATCGGGGAGAGTGGCAGGGATCGGTGAGTGCTGTGCTTCTGTGCTTCTGTGCCTTGCTTTCCCCTCTCTCGTCCATTTTTCCCCGTCTCCTCCCGCGTCCCCCCTTCCCACTCACCCCGCTCTCATTTTCGTGCACTTGCCCCTCTCCCGCTCCCCCTTGCTGCATCGTCTATCCAGTCAACCTCCATTCCCCCCCTTTTTGCACTCCCCTCTCCCCACTCCCTACTCCCCACTCCCCACTCCCCACTCCCCACTCCCCACTCCCCACTCCCCACTCCCCACTCCCCACTCCCCACTCCCCACTCCCCACTCCCCTCCCCTCTCCCCTCTCCCCTTTCCCCTCCCTCCCTCCCACTCGTCACCCCTTGCCCCTGCTGCTCCCAGGAAGTGGCACTGAAGCATCTTTTCTCTCTTTCCTCTTGCCTCCCTCCCATGCATCCCTTCCCTCCCATGCATCCCTTCCCTCATGCTGCAGGGTATTTCTGGGAATTCTAAAAAATACTCTTTCCTCTTTGCCTCCCTCCCATGCATCCCTTCCCTCTCCCCTGCGTCCTGCCCTCCCCTCGCCCCTTCCCCCTGCTGCCCCCAGGATGTGGCAGTGAAGGTTTTTCTAGACCAGGACTTGGGCTCACATGCTCTCGAGGACTTTAGAACAGAGGTGAGATGAAACCGTACACGCATGAGATGAAACCATGCACGCATGAGATGAAACGTACAGAGATGAGATGAAACCCTACAGAGATGAGATGAAACCGTACGCGCATGAGATGATACCATCAGGTGGCCATAATGTTGAAAGCGGTCTGGGGATGATTCTATGCATGAGATACCATGCCTGATGAGACCATGCCTGATGAGACCATGCCTGATGAGACCATGCCTGATGAGACCATGCCTGATGAGACCATGCCTGATGAGACCATGCCTGATGAGACCATGAGCACCCCAGCGTGCGTGCTCTACCTCATGAGGGTGCTGTCTCCGCCCTTCCTTTTGAGGCGCCTAAAAAGTATTTTTGAGGCGCCTCAAAAGTCTCCTCATGACGGTGCTGTCTCCGCCCTTCCATTCCTCATCTCGTTGCGCCTTGCTCTTGCGCACACCCTCCCTTCTTCCCCCCTTCAAATCAGGTGGCCATAATGTTCAAGGCGCGCCATCCCAACGTGCTCTACCTTATGGGTGCTGTCACCCGCCCGCCCCACCTCTCTATAGTCACCGAGTTTTGCCCGCGGTAGGTTGATTCTTTTAACGTGTTCGTAGGTGCCCAACTCACCTCCCTCTTTCTAGTCACCTAGTTCTGCCCGCCGTGCGTCTGGTTCTTGCAGTTTCGATACGTCCCAAGGGTGGGCCTGCATCTCTCATGCTTGTTTGCTCTATTTTGTTTTATTCTTGTTATTTTCCTCAAATATGCTAAATTCTCTCTCTAATTCTGTGTGTTTTGCCACCTGCCCGTGTGCTTTGCAGGGGAAGTATCTTCAGGCTGCTGCAGCAGCCCAATCGCGAGCTGACACCTCAGCGGAGACTGAGCTTCGCGCTTGATGTGGTGAGATGCGGTGCAGCAAGGTGCCGGTGGGGTGGGATGTGCGTGGGTGATTGGATGTGCGTGGGTGATGGGATGAGCTGGTAGGGTGGGATGTGCATGGGTGGGGTGGGATGTACGGGGGTGTTGTGGGATATGCGTGGGTGGGGTGAGATGTGATGTGCGTGGGATGTATATTACAATCACACACAGCCACCCCTTGTCCCCAATTGATTCATCATCACACACCCAATTCTCTTCCACCACCTACCCCCCAGGCGAAGGGCATGAACTATCCACACAAGTGCTAGCCACCCATGGTGCTTCTGAACCTCAGTTACTATCATTCCCCCCCCGTTCCCCATGCCCCACCCTCCCTTCCCCATGCCCCACCCTCCCTTCCCCATGCCCCAACCCCCCATACCCACCACCTACACTGCCAGGCCAAGGGCATGATCCACCTGCACAAGCGCAGGCCTCCCATCGTTCACCAACCTCAGTTAACATCATTCCCACCCTCCATTCCGCATGCCCCATCACGATGCCCCCCAACCCCCATCAACCCCCATGCCCCCCACCTCCCATCAACCCCCATGCCCCCCACCTCCCATCAACCCCCCGCCAGGCGAAGGGCATGAACTACCTGCACAAGCGCAAGCCGCCCATCGTTCACCGGGACCTCAAAACGCCCAACCTGCTCGTGGACAAGGACTGGACCGTCAAGGTGTGTGCCTGTAGTGGGTGTGCATGTAATGGGTGTGCATATAATGGGTGTGCATATAATGGGTGTGCATGTAATGGGTGTGCATGTAATGGGTGTGCATGTAATGGGTGTGCATGTAATGGGTGTGCATGTAATGGGTGTGCATGTAATGGGGGTGGGAGTGAGGATCAAGGTGTGGGCATGTTACAACCCATTCTGCGCACCTTCTTTACTCTGCCGGCAGATATAACCCTTCACTCTTCCCTCCTCACCCTTCAACCTTCCCCCCTCACCCTTCACTCTTCCCCCCTCACCCTTCAACCATTCCCCAGCATCGTTCACCCCTCACCCTTCCCCCGTCATCCCTCACCCGTCCTTCTTCAACCTCCACGCTTGTCCCCGTCATCCCTCACCGTTCCTCCCTCACTCTTCACCCTCCCCCTCCCCCCGCTCATGTTCCACCCTTCCCCAGGTGTGTGACTTTGGGCTTTCGAGATTAAAGCATCGAACGTTCCTCTCCACCCGCTCTGGCGCTGGCACGGTGAGATGGGGAGAAAATGGTGGGGGAGTGGGGAGAGAGGAGATAGGTGTTGGTTGAGAAGGGTGGGAGGTTAGGGTGGAAGGGTGAGATGGGAAGCGTGGAAGAAATGTTGTATCGTCTCTTGAGGATCATAGGAAGGGTGTGACAGGCGAGCTTCTTTTTTGAGTCGCCGCACAAACATGTGAGCTTCTTTTCGAGTCTTCTCAAAAACAGGTGAGCTGGATCTTTGGCCTTTGGTCTTTGGATCTTTGGTCTTTTTCAGGTGGTCTTTTTGGGTCTTTGAGGCGTGTCAATAATGGAAGGGTGTGACCGGCGAGCTAGAGCTTTGGCCGCACCCAACTCCTTCCTGGTGGGATTCTGCTTCATGTTGCAATTTTTTTCGCCTGTCACCTCATGACTTGTGATGGCGTGGCATCCGCTTGCATGGGTCATGATGGCATGGCATGACCTGTGCTTCCATGGGTCATGATGGCATGGCATGACCTGTGTTTCCATGGGTCATGATGGCATGGCATGACCTGTGTTTCCATGGGTCATGATGGCATGGCATGACCTGTGCTTCCATGGGTCGTGATTGCATGACATTTGCTTGCGTGTGTCGTGATGGCATGGCATGTGCATGCATGGTTGTCAATCTATTGCAGCCTGAGTGGATGGCTCCAGAAGTGTTACGCAATGAACCCTCCAATGAAAAGTGAGCTCTTCCTACTCATATAATATGAGCCTTTTCTCATTACATTAAGCAATTCTGCTCTATGATGAGATGTAGGTCTTTCAATTCAACCCCATCCACCATCCCCAATAACTCTCGCGCACCGTTCCTAAACATGCCCCTCAACGTTCTGACTTCCCAGCACACACAGAGCCCTGTTAAGCCTGCCTGCTCTCCTTGCGTGCTCCTATGCTGCGTGCAGTGCAGGGCGGATGTGTAAAGCTTCGGTGTGATCCTGTGCGAGCTAGCAACTATGCAGCGATTCCCGGGTCAACTCACAGCAACGCGTTCTGCTTGCCTCTCTCTTTTTGCTTTTTTCCTCACATGGTTGCATTGCAGGGCGGATGTGTATAGCTTTGGTGTGATCCTGTGGGAGCTAGCAACCATGCAGCAGCCATGGACTGGTCTCAACGCTCTTCAGGTGGGTTCAAACATCTTGATTTTGCATTCAGATATGTTCGAGTCATGTCCTCGTTGCAAGCCTTTGCTCCTCCCTGCTCCTCTCTGCATGTGACATGTGTGTGTGCCGTGTGTGTGACGTGTGTGTGTCAGGTGGTGGGAGCAGTGGGGTATCAGAACAGGCGCCTAGAGGTGCCAGACACGATTGACAGCAGAGTTGCAGCAGTCATCAAGTCATGCTGGAGCGAGTATGCCTTCCCTCTCATCGAGTCACTCACTGCTCCTTGCTGCTTCCGCTCGCTGCTTTCTGCTTCCCTTAGAGTTCTTTGGATGTTCTCTTATCCCCATCACTTTCTTGATGGTCTGATTTGCATGGTACAACTCCTTCAAACTCCCCCCCACCCCACACAATCCCTTCCCCCCTCCCCCTCTTTCATCTCCATCTCTCCTCTCCTCGTGCCTCCAGTGAGCCCTCACTGCGGCCAAGCTTCGAAGAAATAATTGGGTTCTTGCGGCAGCAGCAGCAGCTTCGATAACCCCTTGGCATATTAAAGGCAATGTTAGGCCAAGTAAGGGTGCTGTGCAAGTTGCAACCCACCACCAGGAACAGCTTTTGATGCTGTTTCTGCAATGAAGCCAGCATGGGTTTATATTGCAGGCTCCAACTAGTGCACCGGTTTTCTTAGCACTAGCAGATCCCATGGCTGCTGCCTCAAGTTTACATATGCTTGTGCATTCTTTGGGTAGTGCTTTGGAGCAGCCATGATACCGGTAGCCTGCATTGGCTGTAGTTGCATTGCATAGCACACCCATCGGTCCTCTTCAAAGGAAAAAAACAACCTTATTTGAAGTTATTGACCAGTCTATGATCCAGTCTTTACCTTAGTCTGACCTTCATCTGGTGCAGGGGCATCTGTATCCAAGATTAGCTGATTATATAACAAAGCAACATTAGCTCATTTGATTAAGCAAGTTCTCAAGCAAAATCAGTGATTCACCAATCCTACTCCTATTGGCCTACCTAATAAAAAAACCCCTATGTCTATAGTAATCTGTGTGTGATGTTGGACGCCGTGGTCCCTCCTGCCTCAGCATCATAAGCATTGTCCCCGACAGGTGTGGCTTGAGTGTCCACTGGAGAACTTTCAGCACCACAAGGTTCTGCTTCTCCAACTGGTGAAGCTGGCTGGCAGCGCCCCTCCTCTTCACCTCGAACGACAGCAACATCTGCGTCCTTGGCTGGTGGAGACGTTGCTGTGCGAATGGCCAAGCCTAGCTCCAGATTCGTGTGTGAAAGTAAAGGAAGTGGTCTTGCAGGTGCTGCTGTTGTCACTTGAAGACCAGCAGAGTCTCTGGAAGAATGAGCTTCATTTGATAATGAGAGCTGCAATTGAGTGGGTTTCAAAGGGCTCCCCGATGGAACAAGGTTCGGTGTGGACGGAGCAGGTAACGGTGCTTGGGCTTCAGCCTCCACAGGTGTTGTTGCCACAGTGATTTGTATAGTGGGTGGAAGGAGAAATTGGTATCCCATGGAAGCTGCTGCATGCACAGGAATATGGACTGGAGGTGGGCGAGGAGGAATTGATGCTGAGGGGGAAGGCTGGAGGTATGAGGGATGAATGGCAGCTGGCAAGGGTGGTGTCACTGCTGGTGGTAAAGCTGTTTGAATGGTTGAGGGCGGAAATGGTGGTGACGATGTGTTTATGGAACCGCGCTGGTATAGTGAGAAGAGCGTTCTCGAATACTCCAGGTAATAGTTCATGAAGCCTGCAGAGTAGCACACAGGCGAAGCGACCACGTCAGAAAATGTTCCAACATAAAATGAATGGACAGGGAACAAAGGGAAGGCGCATCACCTGGGTTTTGAAACTGCATCACAGCAAGCTGTGAAGGGCTGAACAGATGAGGCAGCCACAACAGAGGGTCAACTGATGGGGAACTTCCGCCTGGCATTAGTCCTGTGGGCATTAATGCTCCCTCGGGAATACCTCCAGGTGAAGGTACTGCCAGTGGGGCGCCTTGAAGCAGCCCTGGCCGGAAAAGAGGCAAAGATGCAGCAGGTGGTCCTGGGAACGCTTGGGGCATTCCGGGCATGGCTGGACGTGGGAATGCTCCTCCACCTGTACTTGCTGCTGCTGCAGCAGCGGCAGCAGCGGCAGCTGCAGCGACTGCCATAGCTGAGCCTGCTTCCGGAGCAGTGCCGAGGCCAAGAGGCATAGGAAATGGTAGCACATGCCCACCTTCTGCACCAACCACAGGAACAACCCCCTGTGTGCCGAGATCTGCCTCGGTTGGCCTCCGTGCAACTGGCCGCAACAAATCAAGCCCCGACGTTTGTGCATCAGCAGTCTGAGTTGCACAGGTAGGGAGTACAGGCTGACCAGACTCCGCATGCTGCTGAAAGGATAACCTTGGCCTCTTGCTTGGGGAACTTCCTCCAGCCTGCCTTGCACCAGGGCTTGGGACTGCTTCTGGTTGTGATGACGAATCCAGGAAAACTTCTCTTGCTTCTTGTGCAGATGCCTGGCCTGGTCCTCCAGCTGGGCTCTGCAAAAAGGAGGCCAGTGAAACAAGCTTCCCAGAGGACTCGCTGCGCCCAACGCCTGCGAGAGAGCTTGGAGGGGCTGAGGCTTCGCCATCTTCACCAGTCAGCAACCTTCGACCAGCCTCATCAGGTACAGCAACTCCATCCGTAATTCGGAGCCGTAGAGTTCCGCCACTGTTTCTCACGAGAGGCTCAGCGGGGCTTGCTGGTTCACGGTCGGGCTCCGTGGTCTGCCGTTGCCGCAAGGCCTGTTGCTTCTTCTGAGCAGAACGCTTATGGCTTGATGGCTCCAAGACGTTCTTCCCGGCCCCCAGCAGCTTAGCAGGAGTCTGCAGCTGCGACGAATGCTTTCCCTGCTGCTGCCGTTGCTGAGATTGAAGGCTGGATGCCATTGGTGATTGGTGATGGAGCTGTTGCGTCTGTTGTGTTGTACGTGAAGCATGGCTTAGTGGTTGTGCTGCTCCAGGAGTTGAGATGGAGATGCCCGATCTTGCAGTAAATGCCTCCTGGACCTCAGCCGAAGGCATGCGAAGGGGAGTCTGCACAACTCGCCATGTGATAGATGGAAGCTCGCGATCTCTCTTCGCAGGGGTAATTCCAGCCTTCAAAGCAGGTTCTGGGGTTGCAGATGCTACGTCATGTTGTGAAATAGCCGATGAGCTTGTGAATCCTGCAAAAATAACTCTGCAATTAGCAACGCTCGGGTGGTTGAATAGCCGAAACGAGAAACGGAAGATGGTACCAACCTTTGATCATTGCCTCGAAACATTGCTGAGGACCGTTGGCTCCAATCCAGCGGTAATAAGACTTTGGAGTGGTTGCAGGAGCCTGCTCCACCTTTTCAATCAAATAAAGTGAACTCAGCATGCTCACCACATCATACAGCCTCCGGGTGCGAGCTGCATATGAACAGTCATGGTGTTAGCGAGAAGCATGAAGGAATGAAAGAAGTGGGGTACTGTTGACTGCTCACATCGATCATCTCGTGGCTCGAGCAACATCTCAGCTGCATCCTCCCAGGATAGTGTTGCATTCTGCAAACAAGAAGGCATGGAGAGTAAGTTCACATATTTGTTAAAGCTAACTTTACAGATTGAGCAGTAATCTAACCTTACCGTGTCCTGAAGGAAGAGCTGAATAACTTTCTCTACAAGAGTCCTCAAGCTCAGCCCTCTTCGTGCATCTGGGTTGACTTCGCTTTCCTTGCCTGAACCATCACAGTGTGGTTTTGCCGTTCTTGGTGATGTCTTTTCTGAGACGGAGTTATCGCTCTGCAGTGAAGCCACGCCCACACTCATACTTCCTTCTCCAACAGCAATGACGTTGCCCTGCAAAAGAAGCCTTACCAGTTGAGAAAAACTTGTGATTCTTGAAAGAATACAGAACATGGTTCGACACACACCTTTATTCTGGCAAGCGCTTCACCAATGCCATCTGATCCAAGCCACAGATACTCATGCTTGCCTTGCCTCTTTACTATGCTGATACACTCCAGGACGTTGAAAATGTCATATAGTTTTCTTCTGCGTATTCCTGCAGTCACGGCCATTGTAAGAATGTAAAGCAAATTTATACGGATTAATTCCATAGACGCAGTCACTTACCAAGAAAATTCTCCAGTTCATCAAGGTTCAGCTTCCCTCCCTCTTTCATCAGACAGGCTCCAACGACCCTGAGGAGGACAAAGAGTCAGAAGTAAGTGGTGGAGCCAGAATCAAGCAGCCATATGCTGGACATGGAACAAGGGAACAAAGCTTGACATACTTATGCGCCAATTCTCCCAAGGAGTGCTCCTTCCTGATGCAATCTTCTTGGTTGTCTAACTCAGCACAATGTATTTCCTGGCAAAAAAGGACAACGTCGAGTGAGGAAACTGATCAGTAGGTAAACAAGACTCACATTTTCCCATCTGCATTACCACATATACCGGCTTAGGAGATTTGTGCAAATGAGATGCGTCATTGGGTGAACATATTGCTGAGCTATCCTCCCCCAAACCTGCCTCCGGCCTGTGTTGCTGCGGAGTGCCTGTGATGGCTGCCGTCGGAAAAGGGACCGGGCTGAAAGGAGGAAGGTAAGCTCTTCCTTGACGATGATGTAAGTCTGAATGGATTATGCCTGAACCTGGTGTCAACGGCAAGGCCGTTTGTGCACCAAGAAGTGGAGAACAGATGGGAACCTGCAGCATGTAAAACAAAAAAGTGTTAGCTTTTCCTTGTGGACGAATCACGAAAGCAACCATGGGGCGCGTCTACCTCCGATGCGAGAGGCCTCGTGTCAGGGACGTTGGGGTGGAATCTCGGGGTTTTCGGTAGGAGAGCTGCAAAGAAAAGAGGCGCACACAAGAATAAAGTCGTCAGGACATTTAACGGCGCATTGCGTCTTGCAAGCAGAGTGATGATACCCGATTAGTACCTTTGAAAGGCGGGCGATCTCGACCTGATGCTCTGACGTCAAATGCGTTCAGGCCTGAAAAACGAGAAACCGACGCTTAGATGTTGCACGAGCTGACCAATGTAAGCGAGAAGAAAGGCAGAGACATACCCTGCAAGAAACAGTTGACTTGCAAGTTTGCTGCTCCCTGGGGCGCATCATTGTTGGCGACGACCTTGATGGAACTGGAAATAGAGCTCCCAAGAAATTGCTGAGACTCTGAGTAGAAGGCAAACAGAAGCCTAAATTTTGAAGTGTTACAGCAGGGTCGTATGTGTGTGCTAGCCTCGTCAATGGCAATATACAGATGCCGGGGTTCCTTCCACACATCAGGGTCATCAGGAGAAGCGACCACGCTACGCCGTGATAATCGTCCGAACCTCTGCAACCCTTTCAAAATGGGACCGATGCAACCCTTAGTGCACTGACTCCTAACAACGGGTACCCAGTGGTACTCAGCCTGAGTTTTGAATGTCGCTCCATGATGGTTTGCGAAGACCAGGAACACGTAAAGTCGCATTCTTCTGTCATCCTGAAATCGCAGATTGTACTTCAGGGTACCCTCTTGCAGGAAAGTATCCACCTCGCTTCCAACCGGAACCTCGATAGCCTCGGTTAGGGAAAGCTCGGCCTTCGAAGAGCGAGAATCCTCATTGAGGAATATCAGCTCTACCTGGTTGTACGAGCATTTCTGTTTGCCAAGCTTATAAGCCCTGCGAGCACACGGAGCTGGTATCAGTGTCTATTTCGAGAGTCACGGAAAACAAAAAGGCAATACGTGAGCCTACTTTCGTCAGCACCTTATTTCTGGCTGCTCATTGATGGCAAAGGCTGTTGATGTCGACACCGGACACAACAAATCCATCGTAATCCTGCTGAGCCATGCTACACTAGCATCGGACGGTGTAGGTTTCGAGCTAGAGTTAGTCCTGTCGTAAAAACTTAGTCAGCCGGTAACAGCTGCTCTATTCCCCTATGATTAATCTCCTGATCAGCCAGTCAGTCTAGGTGCATAAGCATGGAGGCCGAGTGTTCACCAGACAAGCAGTACAGGTTGCTCGACCAGCTTAATTCTTGACCATTGTTGTGCATCACCGATATGGATGAGGGTGTAGACGCGTTATTGCTGTCATGAGTTTCTTTAGGGATAGCATGTGGTTACGCAAAATGGGGGACGAAAACGGGCGGGAGAGGAGGTATCGTCCAGATTTGTAATTTATCTCCCGCCTTGACAAGATGCCTGGAATAACTGAAGTGGTGTCATACAGCGTATGGGATCATGGGAGAAGGGGGAGCACTGAAGCACAATCGAGAAGCTGTGCTTGGGGAAGAAGTGACTTTGGTGGGGGAAAAGGGATGCGTGCATGTAGCGTTCAGTAGAACGGTGTCTGCTTCAAGGAGGTGGTTGTTGGCGGAGGGAGAAGAGCAAACTTCAAATGTGAGGGTCTGGATAATTGAAGCTGTTTCCACCAACACTAGGGGTAAACCGTCAGATATCCCCATCCGGTCCTTGCGCTAGTTGTGAGTGTTGTGCAGCTGACAGCGAGATCTTCTTGGGACTTGGCTGGCTGCTCCTAGCCACTGTATCGAGTCGCGATCCGGGAATACCGCAAGAAACTTTTGAATTCGAATGCCACGCCTTCTTTCTTTTGGCGCGAGAGAGTGTGGGGCAAACGAAGCGAACCAATCAGGTCCGGTCATGCGGCGAGTGGGAAAAACGGAGGCTGCACCGCCATTCCCAAATGACTGCACGGACACTGATCGCACAAGGTCGCACACCCTAGAATCCTGGAGGCCTTGTGCAACAACAGATTGGGTCGGTGACACTAAGGAAAAGGCCTCCAACAAACACTGTACAACATTAGGTGAAACGATTGGTCTTCTTTTAAATCAAATAAGCAGCACCATGATTACACCTTGGCTGCTAATGTTCCTGGCTCAATCCAATCATCCGGAATAAGTGAAGATTTCCCATTTCGGCGCATTCCCTCCACCTATAAACGGGGGGAAACAGAAAGAGCAGAGTGGATAACATCAGTTGAATGTATTAGAAACAAGAGGGCAACAGAATTTGTGAACTAGGAAGAACTCACCTGATCTACAACCATGGAGTTAAAGACTTCCAACAGCTGATCCAGCTTTACACGATTATCCGGCTCAAGAATCTGTAAAGCGAACACCACAGCTTCAATTGTGGACAGACAACCAAACTGCCAAGGAATCGGAGGGGAGGTAGGAAGAGAGGGAGAAACAAAAAAGAAGTGATGAGAAACCTGGCGCGAAACAAGTGGAAAACAAGGAACGTGGCGAAAACTGGAATTCCAACCTTTGGTTGCTTGCGGATGAACCCATATCTAGATGGCGCAGCAGCATGCGGTGGCAAGTGGTAGTGCGGCAACTGCAGCAGCCAGGGATTCTGACACAGGATCCTCTTTGCCTTCGGCCACGTGCCATCCAGCACAATCAGGTGAGACGGTCTCAGTGCTTCAGATGGCTGGCTACCAATAGACGGTGCAGATCGTTCGGCACCATTGGACGGTTGTGGAGGCTGCAGCTCTATGGATCGGGGGGAGGGGTACAGTACCGCAGCTCCGGGCGGCAAACTGATCCACTCTGGAATCTCCACCGGTTCGGCACTTACAGCCCGTGTGCTGCTAGAACCAGTGCTACTGCTACTTGTGGCAGTGCTCGTTGAAATAGATCGGTCTTCTAGATGCATGCAACTCATTTCGCTGCTGGGACAACTGCTGCTGCTGTGGCTGTTGCTGCTGCTGCAGTGGCTGATAGAAACTGTGCTGTGGTTGCTATGCAGAAGGGACATTCTCAAGCCACGGTTGTCAACTGCGAACTCCTCAGGAACAACACGCCAGCTGCTACTGCTGCTCCTCCTGCTCTTGCTCCCTGTACTCTTGCTGTTATCGCTGCTGCTCCTCCTACCTTCGCTGCAGCTGCAGCTGCTGCCATCACAGCAGCAACCGTCACCACAAGCAGAGCTGGCTAGCCCCAGTGTTCCAGACTCAGAAGTGCCCTCAGAGCACATACAACCCCCAGCCACCTCACTGATCCCATTGGCATCATGGTCACCACCAAAGGCACCGTCGCCGTCGTCACTATCAGTCCCATCAGCAGCAGCGAATGGCAGGAGATCAAAGCTTAGATCAAAGCTTGAAACACTGGTTGACTCCCCATTTCCTGTTTCTCCTCCCTGTTTCTCACCCTCGACTGGCTCACTCGCTCCTGCTTCCATGCTCCCTCCTCGTCCTGATCTGTTCTTCAAACATGTCTCACCCTCTCTCACTTCAACTTCTCTTACTTCACCCCCTCTCACCTCACCCCTTTCACCAACCGCAGTGGGAAACACGAATGCTCCATCCCCGCCTGTGCTTGCGTCCCCATCCCTTTCATTGCTTCCCCCACCCATTTCTCCTTTCCCCCACGCGTGTTCCCCTCCTCGCCCTTCCCCGTCCCTTCCACTATCCCCGTCACCCGCTACTCCTTTCCCTTGCTTTAGCTCCTCCCCATCCTGCAGCCCCTCCGCATTCCCCTGCTCTTCCCCCTGGCCCTGTCCTTGCCCCTGTCCTTGCCCCCGACTTTGCTCCTCTCCAGGGCCTTCAGCCTGCTTCACCCCGTTCCCCTGCGTTTTCCCCGCGCCCTTGCGCCACCGCCCCCTCCCCGAGCGCCCCATGAGGGAGCGGCGGGAGAAGGGGTCCTTGGGCTGCAACCCCGGCCGCCCGCGCCCCAGCGGCACCACCACCACGCGCACGCGCTGCAGCCCCAGCAGGGCAATGCGCGCCGAGCCCAACGGGTGGTACTTCTCCTTGGGATGCTGCACAGGGGTTTGGGGGGGAAGGCGGGGGGTGGAAGGGCGGATTTGAGTCGACTCAAAACTCGCCAAGTCGCCTTATCAGTCGACTCAACAGTAACCGCGCTGCAGCCCCAGCAGGGCAATGCGCGCCGAGCCCAACGGGTGGTACTTCACCTAGGGGTGCCGCACGGGGGTTTTGGGGGGGAGGTGCGGGGTGGAAGGGGGGGTTTTAGTCGACTCAACAGTAACCGCGCTGCAGCCCCAGCAGGGAAATGCGCGCCGAGCCCAAGGTGGTACTTCTACTTGGGATGCTGAAACGGTGTTTGGGGAGAGGTGTGGGGTGGAGGGGGAGCGGGGGAAAGGCGGAAGTCAGCAGGTATTCTGGAAGATAAGCGAGAAAAATGGACAAATGAGAGAAATGAGAAGATTAGAAAATTCCGATAGAGGGAAGGACTTACGGCACAAAAGAATAACGGGTTTAGCAAGGGGTTTGGGGATCAGCGGAAACGTAAACGTAAACGTAAACGCTTCGCGGACGCCTTTTGCGACACACCTGCAGGATGGTGACGCCCACGCGGTTGTCCACGGGATCGCCGAATCGATCGCAGATGCACACACTTGTCGCCTTGTGGCACTCCCCGCAAAACGCCCGCCTCCCCTGCTGCTGCTGCTGCTGCTGCTGTTGTTGCTGCTGTTGGGGCTTCCGGTGTCGGTTTTGCTGTTCGTTCTGTTCTCGTTGTCGCTGTTGCGTCAGCTGATGCGGCTGATGCCGTTCCTGGTCCTGCTCCGGGTGCAGCTCCTCCTGCTGCTGCTCATTCAGTTGCTCCTCTAGTTCGCCGCATGAATTCGTAACCTCTGTCGCTAATTTGCCAATTCGAAACTCCTCGCGTCGATGATCTGGTAACGCGTCGCCTGAAACCGGCTGGTGATCAGCTATTTCAGGGACTAATCTCGTATCTGATTTACAATTACGACCATTAACAACCGACGAGACACCTCCACCGTCCATTCCTGACCGACTGTTCGTCACATCTGACTCGTGAGAGTTGTTTTTGTCGGGATTTGCAACAGCGTGGACAGCGGCAGAATCGGAGTCGTCGCAGCGGAGAGGCTAAACCATCATCGCCTCGCGATATCGCAATACCGAGACAAGCTACCAAAGGGCTTTCTGATGGGCGTGACGGCAAGCAAACGGATTCGTGATGCAAGTGACCAGAGAGAATCCGTGGATCGGTTATCATGTTGAAACTAGGTGGGTCTGACAGAGCAGAATCAGGAACTGCAATGCTCAGAGCAAGTGTTAGGGCTTATAACGCGGATACGAGAAGAAAAACGGGACACTAACTGCTTCACTATCGAACTAACTAACTTACTAACAAATAACAAATAAATCAGTTACTCATCACTTGTTAACAACGCATCAACTTTTGCACTTCTGGAAATCATGTGATCAACATGTCCCTGTAATAAATAAAGAACGATAAAACACGTTTTTAGCTGTCAGTTTTGCAAAAAACACAAACGAGCTGAGGGTTGTTACTGACCAAGAGGATTGCTGAATGGGTATTTACACGATCCTGCTCGAGAAGACACAAGGCAGACAACACTGAAGGTTAAGTCGAGTCTGTGGTACATAAGTTCATGAATTGGCAAGTCAACACAAACTCACCTCGAGTGCAGGAGCTTGCCATGTCAGCCACTTGTCCACAGACTGCCAGCTGTCATAAGTGATCTCAGAAGGCCACGTGGCAGGCATGAGAATGTTGTCGACAGGCTGGACGATACTCAGGGCGTCTGGCTTGAGATTGAGAGATCATGTGTACAAATGGTGGAGGGAAGGAAGATAAGGACACGGAGCCAAATGGGAATATTTAGCAGTTTTTTTTTTTTTTTTTTTGGTGAAATACTTTACGTATATTGACAAAGGACGGGCATAGGGATGAACAAGGAACAAGACATCCCATTGCAGCATCATATTGTATTAAAGCGTAATGGGCCACTCACTTGTAACAAAGGCTGCCACCCACAAGGCACGCTCGCTCCACTGCGGGGTCTTGATTCGTAGAGGAATGCCCCTTTCGTTGCACGTGCTGAAAAACAAAAAGGGAGGGTGCAACAGGGTGAAGTGTCTCAAGCGATAATGCAACATACAAAAAAATGAAAAACAATCTAACATACTAACGTGGTCCTTCCAAAAGTGGTGCAATGCATGTACTTAGACGAGTAATGAGGCCCAACAGGCACGAATGAAAAACAGGTGGTGGTCACATACTCAATGATGGCTTGTCGGATGCTTCCTGGAAGGATCCCACTGTCAAGTGATGCTGTCTGCAGCTCGAATCCATGCCAAGGAGAGCCATGGCTTGAGTTTCTCTCACTGGCAGAGCCAGGTTCACAAACACAAACACACAAGGCCAGATTGGCAGAAAGTTAGACATCAAACCCACATCTGCCGACTTTTACGCAACACGACATTTGCCCTTTGAACCAGATATCTGCAGCGTCGTTGCCGTACCTGGCAGGCTCGGTCCGAGCCATGACAAAGAGGTTGGAGGTGATGCCTTCCAGAAGAACGTCACCATCATTCGATAGGATCACGTCCCTTGCCTCTGCTGGCCTTGCCGCCTCCAGGGAACGGCGGACGCTGCATGCTTGCACACAGGGCAAATGGGAAACAGCATAATTTGTGGCCTTTCAATTAGCTGCATGCTTGCACACAGGGCAAATGGGAAACAGCATAATTTGTGGCCTTTCAATTAGCTGCATGCTTGCACACAGGGCAAATGGGAAACAGCATTATTTGTGGCCTTTCAACTAGCTGCATGCTTGCACACTAGGGAGGTGGGAGATAAGTTTGAGGGCCTGAAATATTACTGAGGCTTGCAGGTGTGAGAGAAGAGGGACACCCACAGGGGCCATGAGGAGAATTTGGCAAGGGGAGTGAGGCGTCCAGGCCCCATGACAGCAGCACAGACAGGCGGCGGCAGGGTGTGGGATGGCAAGGGGTTCGTGGTGTGAACCGTGCTGGCATGCACGTAGACCTCAACGCCTCGTGCTCGCGCTGTGGATCTTGCTGCTGTTTCTTCACTCATTGAAGCTGCATCATCTGTATTTGATGCACCAGACGTAGCAGCATCACCAACGAACGCCTTTTGACCACAGAGAAGAATCATTAAGCAAATCTCCACCTCCTGCTGCTGCTGCTGCTGCTGCTGCTGCTGCTGCTGCTGCTGCTGCTCCTGCTGCTGCATTCTCATTCTGCTCTCCCCTCACGTTCCTCCTCCACCAATCACACTCCACCATTTCTTGCACAGCTGCAAACACGGACACTCTAATATCCGTGCGCAAATCAGCAACCAGATTTCGTATTTGATCCGCCCTTTTCTGGTCCTCCTCTTGAGAGTACTCTTCTTCTTCCTGCGCCTGGTAGCGGATTGACAGCAGGTTCGGTGACAGGTTCGGGAACAGCTCCGGGTGAGCCTTGGCGAGCAGACGCAGCGACCGAGTGACTCTATCGAGGTGAAAGTCCCACAAGAGAAGGTGGGAACCGTTGCCAAACGTGCGCGTGGTGGTGTAGGCGCCTGGGAGGCAGGGAGGGAGGGGGGGAGGAGGGGAGGAGGGAGGGACGGACGGACGGAGGGAGGGAGGGACGGAGTGAGGGAAGGATAGGAGGGAGGGAAGGATAGGAAGGAGGGAGGGAGAGATGGGTGGGGGGGGAGGGGTGGGAGGGAGGGAGGGAGGGAGGGAGGGAGGGAGGGAGGGAGGGAGGGAGGGAGGGAGGGAGGGAGGGAGGGAGGGAGGGAGGGAGGGAGGGGGGAGGGAGAAATGGCAGCATTGGAAACGAAAGAACCGCTGCTGAACGTGCAGAGTAGGCGCTTGGAAAGGAAGGAGAGCACAACCAGAGGTATTCGGACATAGGGAAGGAGGTAAAACACACAAAGGATGGACCGAGCCGGGATGAGAATATTTTTGAGACGTCTCAAAACACTTCTTCAATCACGGAGAGCACAACCAGAGGTATTCGGACATAGGGAAGGAGGTAAAACACACAAAGGATGGACCGAGCCGGGATGAGAAAATTCCGAGAGAAACGCAAGGCGGTAATGATACCTTTGGGCATGGTTTCTAGAAACGCTCGAGGCCCGGAGGAATACGGCATACATCCACTTGCGGTATTATCTCCCCTCATGACGTGATCAGTTAGCAATCGGCCATTGTGCACCACCGCAAACGGCGGAGGCTCAATGGGAGTCTCTCCAGAATCTGAAGACGCGACTTCCGCTGGACTCCCTGCTGTTACTCTCCCTGGTTCCATCCTCCCTCTTCCTGCTACCACCATCCCTGTAGTTGCAAATTCGGACGCGAAAGGAACACGGCCAATTGTAGCTTGAGCGGTAGTTTTGTTCCGCGCCGTTGCGCATCTGAGTCGACCTTTCGATAAAGTGAATCTCCCTGCGAATGACGAGCCGCGCGACGCGACGCGAGTTGCACGAGACTCTAGAAAGAAACGGTGAGGAGATGGAGATGCCAGCGGCATCGTCATCTTGTCAAGCGATAATCATAATTTCAGGAACTCGAATCAGGCGACATGAACAGCGTCAGGGCAGGAATGAGGGGAAATGGGGAGCAGAAATGGGGATTCCGCACTCACAGGAGCGGCAGTTCCCCCTAGCCCCATAACCCTGCTCTTGCGTGTGCGATGCGACTCGGTGTGCTCCAAGCGAACTGCGGTGGAGTGGTACAATGTTCCAAGGGTTTTCATTCTAAAACCTGGCTCCCACAAGTACACCACAAAAAAAGAGAAAACAAATTCATTTTATATGTCCTACAGCAGTCCAAAATACTTTCAACTTCTCAATCATACACAATCTCGACACAAACGGATCGCATGGGCAAGGTCCAGGGACTGATCACCGTCCGATCAAGTTGATCGTGAGGTGCTGGACACATGAACAAATTTCCCGCCATCACTGGCATGGCTGTCAGGAGCTACCATTCAATTAGGCGGCTCCCGCGCAAAGACGCAGAAACCCGCTTCGGCTGAAACTCGACTGTTCCCGTAACCCTTCTCACGAAACTCAGTGTCTCGGTCGCCAGGTCGTGACTTTCCGCTGGCGAATCAAAATGCTTGTCGCCAACATCAATCATTGCGAAACTGACAAGCAAAGAGTTCCGCCTGGCTTGGCAATCTACAAGCGGCGGAAGCCGATTGTCGCTCCACGCTCCTGCCCTTGGCACATCTCCCATCCCCCCAAGAATTCCCTTCTCTCGTCTTACCTAGGAGTAGCCAAGGTTGCCACTGCAATCTCCTCGTCCGGTTCTTCCCTGAACGTCAGAAACTTACCTCAGGCTCGTTTCCATGGCGGCCTCGCGTTCCTAGAGTTTCGTCGGGTGCCATCCCATAGGCCGTGTCAGGCACCTTAATCCTTAATTTCTCGATCTAGCTATAAACTTGCGGGCCATTCCACGGCAAGAAGCACCGACCTAGTCGTATCGTTATCATCGTTACTATATCCAAAGCTGATTAAGACTATTCAGACTCAGAGAAGAGGCGACCCTGATGGCGAAAGCAGTTGGACGTTCGCGATTGGTGTTACCTAGGAAAAGCGACGGTAGAAGTTCCCACCTGTCTCAACTATCCAGCCCGAACGGAGCGGAGTAGTAGGAGGAGCGTGTTGGTGATGGATCTACCGGTAATCATTCGGAATAGGAGGAAAGCGAACCATTTTCTAACGCTTACAGTTTTCCCAGGACGCTCGGTCTGGTGATGCTAGCCTGTCCTTCACGTCCTGCTCAAGCCGAGAAATGTCGCATCCTGGTTTCGGGCGACGTCGCATCTTGTTTGGGAGTACGGAACGGTAAGGAGCAGTACAGAAGTGTGGTTGCGAATACTTCCGAGCTTCGCCGGATGACTAGAGATGTCGCATCTTGGTGAACCGCAACGTCGCATCTTGGTGAACCGCAACGTCGCATCTTGGTGAACCGCAACGTCGCTTCTCGGTGAATCGCGACGTCGCATCTCGGTGAATCTCGTCTGGTCAACGCGAGATGGAGCTATCAGCTCTCATGTTTCAGCGTCGTTCAATAGGACAGCGAAAGCCAAGGCGATTCGAGCATCTTAGGAGCTCGAGGGCGACGGCGATTAACTCCGAGCAGCGAACGACGAGTGACGGGGAGAAGCGAACGACGAGTGGCTGATGGCGAGAGATGGAAGACGAGCAGCGAACGACGACAAACGGACTGCGAGTGACCGACGACGAGCAGCGAACGACGAGAGACGAACGACGAGAGATGGACGACGAGCAGCGAATGACGGAAGACGGATGGCGAGTGACGGACGTCCGCGATAGCGAACGAAACCGGCGACCAGCGAGCAATAACGCACGGCGACGAATGGCCACAGCTACTTTTCGTTAAGTGCTCCGAATTTTTCTCCCGTTTGAGTTATTCTAATCTGTCGTGTCTTTCAGTTTATGTGCAATACAAACCTTGCTCGGCAGTTTGTGAGAGACGGGTTAGGAGTGCATCGCGAAAAAGGACTGTAGGCTGCAGGAAACTTGCAGAAAAGTTACTTTTTGGATACTTTGGTTTTGCAACTTGGCAGTGATGGATGAAGGTTGCAGAAATCCAAGTCACGGGAAAGTTGAAAGAAAGTTGCATGAAAGTTGCAAGAAAGGTGCATTTCAGCAACACTTCCGCAATTTCGCGGACACTCGTCGGATACATTTCAGTCACATGTATGCAGTTTCACGACCTGCCACGTGGCATGCGTACAGTTTGGAGTTCGAAGTGTACAGTTTCGAGTTCGAAGTGTACGTACGTTGGTACGTTCGCGAAGATATTTTGCCACGTAAGCAAAGATATTTCTGCCAGGTGTCATTCTCAATATGTGAACGCCAGCTTGCCACGTGGACCAATCAGACAAGACTTCGCGTGTGCGAAAATTGAATACTACTGGCCGAGAATTTGTCTGAACAGTACAATCGGACCGTTCATCTCAGAGATTATTTGTTACAGGTGGGGTTGGAAGTAACCTACAATATTATGGACGTCTGCATACATATGATGTATACACATTGCGCCAACACGAAACACCTAAAACCAACAACTGCTACATAGCGTCAGGTTCTACAGGCAGTCACACAGGGTGAAATCATGCTTCGTTTTAAAGCCTGCAAACACAAAGACGACATAATGTTAGACCTTGGTTAGTCATATGCTTGTTCCCCACGATAGTGACTTATCACCCAAGGGCTTAACGTTTGCTGATAATATTGCCGTCAATGTGCTTCATAGCTACTGGATCTTGATACCTCCCTGCATATGAAAATTAACATCTCGTGACTTCCATTAACCCTGCACATGAATATTAAACCTGAAACACGATGACTAAGAACAACAAACATGAAAACGTTATCGTTAAAGCCTACATTCTAGACAGCATGGGATAAGACCACACCATGCAGAGAGGCAGAGAGAGACCTTCGTGCGACTACCACACCTTCTCTCTCATGCAGAGAGCGTAGAGACGATCTGTGCAGTGGGAGGCTACACAAGAAAACAACAACGTACCTGTTTAAGGTGGCACAGGCGTGCAATTTGAAATGGGAGGAAATAGATCTGCATTCATTATGGGAAGAAATGAACCAAATCGAGAAGAGAAGAAGCCTAAAACGTGAGAAGAAATGAAAGAGTGAGGATAAGAACAGGAGTGATGGGCGTCACATGATTCAGTATGCTTTCGAATTTCAGTATGCGGGATGTGCAGCTGAATGTGTTTAGCACACACACCGGCGCTTTCCGCGACGAACACGGCGCTTCCGCAGCCGGGCAACGGGCTTTTCGTCGCTGCGTCCGTAGGTTGACGGGTGCTGAGTCCGCGGCGATTCGCGCGCAGAACGTCCTCCGCGTGAAGAGAGCAAGGCGACGAGCTGTATATGGGACGGGAGGTAGAAAAGGAGGGGACAGATGCAGGATGAGACGGTAGATCTGGGCAGATGTTGAAGGATTGATACTTCATACACTAGTTTATTAGATACACAACGTAAGACGTACGTTCTACGGTATACGCTTGCTGAGGGGACGGCAGAGACACGAGGTAGGTTGAAATGGAACAATAACCTGAGCAAGATGTGTGAACAATAGGCTAGGCAACTAGCGGTTTAGGGAGAGATACAGTCACGGATGCCGTAGATTTCTGGAATAGGTTAGATCACACCAGTAATTGGTCAGTAAAAAATCATGAGGATAGCTCAATTCCGGTTACCTGTGGTCCGGGGAAGCCACGTCACTTGAACAGAATCTGAACACTTAAATTGTTTGGGTGTGACATGGAACTGTATGCCAGCTGCCAGTTTCGATTCTGGCTTGTGCCTTCGCGAGCCTCGTTTAATTTTGTATCCCAGTTACTGTGCCCGCAACGTTCGACAATGCCTACCTGATTCGGGCTGCAGTGTTCCTCAATCGTACACCAGCACGAGAGGGGAACTCCCGAAGTTTGGTCGTGACCAGGTGTACTGTTCGGTGAAGATGTTTCGAAAATGATGCAATAAATTCGCGGCTCGGGTAACCCACGTATCCACAATTCGCGCCTCGTGTAACCCACGTATCCAAAATGCGCGGCTCGGAAGCCAGGTTGTATCCGAAATTGGTGCATGTTGCATAATTCACTCAGTGCTTTTCGGATACTTTCTGCAACGTTTCTGCAACTTTCCTGCAACCTTCAGACTTAAACTCGAATTTGAGCCAAAACCTTTTCCGCGATGTGTGAGTGGGAGTGTGAGGGCGTGTGGCGATGGTGGGCCGTGGCACAAGGCAGCTGAGCGCATGTAGGTAGAGTTGTAGGGAGTTAGAATAGAATGCATTCATCCTCATGCCCGCGTCCTCCTCCTCCTCAGTCCCCCCCTGCAAGCTCGCTCGCTGCCAAACTGCCACGGCCTGCCATTCGCCACACTCCCTTCGCCTCCCACGCTCCTTCCGACCCCTCCATGTCGTTTTGGTTTTGACTCATTCGTTTTCATGCACTCCTGCACCTTCCCATGCGTCTTGCTTGCTCCAGTTCTTGTTGCATGGCTCCTTCTTCCCCCGTCCCTCCGACCTTCCCTCCCTGTGGCAGCATGGGCAGCAGCAGCAGCAAGCGGGAGCCAAGCGCAGTGGGCAGCAGGGAGCTCGGTTTTCCCGCCTTCCGCAGCAGAGGGACCTTCCACAGCAGAGGGACCTTCCACAGCAGAGGGACCTTCCACAGCAGAGGGACCTTTCACTGCAGGGAGGCAGCGCTTTTACCAGGGAGAGTATGGGGCTGGCCGTGACCTATCAAGGTATGCCACCTTTCCAGTTCTACACCCTGAGTAGGTTGCAAACACCGCTTTCCACCCCTCCCATGCTGTGCTGCTATGTGCTCGTTTGCTTCCAATTCTGCTCAACCCCTCCCACTTCCCATCCTTATCTCTAGTTCCAGTTTTTGTTGTAGACCTCCTTCCCCCCGTCCCTCCATCCCCCTCCCACTTCCCATCCTCCTTTCTTGTTCCAGTTTTTACTGTATGCCTCCTTTTTTCCTGTCCATCCATCCCCACCCTCCACTCAGTTTCCTACTTTCCGTATAAAGTCTTTTATGTTATATTCTCACAAATCTCGTCTCTGCATCAACACTCTGTCTTTGTCCACATTCTTTGTCTCAGTCTTTGCTGCTGGGAGGGCTGCTGCTGGGTATGTTGCTGCTGGGAGGGCGGCTGCTGACAGAAGCAAAGCGTTGAGCAGCTTCTGAATCCCGCTAAGTTCCCTCCTCAACCCTTGCCATCCTTACCGCCGCTTTACCTTGTAATTCGTGTTCACAATTGCCCGGCCTCTCTTTTCATGCATGCTTCGAACCAAAACGCCGCCTTCGCATGAAGGTATTAAAAACGTTCGCGTGGCGATGGTAGCACATGGCACTGGGGCGGCTTGAGCTCACACTAGAGTCCTAGAGGGTTAGAATGTGTTCACACTCACGCCCGCGTCTCGTCCCCCTTGCCTGCTAGCTCGCCAACCTAGTGCCATGGGCTACCATCGCCTCCTCTTTCACTGATGTTTTATCTTCCAGCGTTCACTCTATTCTCCCTCCGTTTTGTTTTCCTCCTGCTACCACTGCTCCTTTAAAATCATACAATCGTGTCCTCGCTTTCGTTGAACCAACTTCTTACATGCCTGTCCCCTTCTGCCTTCTCTCCTCCCTCCCACTCGCTCCCTTCCCTCTCCTAAGCATTCCCCCTCTCGCACAGGGCTGTGGCAGCGTGGTGCGGGGAGGGAGGGCGGTGGGATGACGCACGGCAGGCAGTCACAGCGGCGTGCGTGCCTCCTGCATGCCCTGCTGACCACGCCACTCCCTCACGCGCCCAGCGACCTTGAGTGCTGCTGCTGGGAGTGCTGCTGCTGGGAGGGCTGCTGCTGACATAAGCAAAGCGACGAGCAGCTTCTGAATCCCGCTAAGTTCCCTCCTCAACCCTTGCCATCCTTACCGCCGCTTTACCTTGTAATTCGTGTTCACAATTGCCCAGCCTCTCTTTTCAAGCATGCTTCGAACCAAAACGCCGCCTTCGCATGAAGGTATTAAAAACGTTCGCGTGGCGATGGTAGCACATGGCACTGGGGCGGCTTGAGCTCACACTAGAGTCCTAGGGGGCTAGAATGCACTCACACTCACGCCCGCGTCTCGTCGTCCTTGCCTGCTAGCTCGCCAACCTAGTGCCATGGGCTACCATCGCCTCCCTGTTTCCATTGCATCCTTCCACCTTGGTTTCACTTCTGAATTCTTCCAGTTTTGCCTGCCTTTCCTTCATTTGTCACTTGTAATTATCTTTCACTGCTTTCTTCCAACCCTGGACCAGTTTACTGCATTCCGTATCCTTTTTTCTCCCTCTCACCAGCCCATGCCCCGGTTCCATGAAAAAAGGAGTTGAACATTCAGGAGCATCACTCAGGAGGATCGCCTGGTCCCTGATAGTGGCGCTCCAACTGACACTTCAAAGAGCGTAACTCCTTATGGCTCTCAGGCTTATCAAACCACTGGGTTTGTACGTTCTTTCCGCACTTGCTATGACATGCTGCCTGTCATTTGCTTTCCCACTCCATCGCTGTTTGCCTCTTGCACATGTCCCTCTGCGCTCCCTCTCCATCTCCCTCTTCCCATCCCATCCCATCCCATCCCATCCCATCCCATCCCATTCCATCCCATCCCATCCCATCCCATTCCATCCCATCCCATACCTGTAGCATCCACAGAGTGGTAGTGGGAGGAGCCTGTGCTGCTGCTGATGAAGCTTCATGTGGCGGGACTCGCTGCTCTGGTGAGAAGCTTTCATCCGATTACAGACAACAGAGGCAGCTATGCTCGGACAAGAAGAATGAAGAATGAAGACTTAGGAGAGGCTCTAGGATGCTCTGCATAGGTTGAGCCTTGCTTGCTAGGAACACACCCCCTCTGCCCTCCCCTCCCTTCCCCCTCCCACCCCCCATGCCCCCACCCCATCCCCTCCTCACCGTGCCTGCCTTCCTTGCCTTGGCTCCCCGTCCCCCTCCCACCCCCCACTCCCCTCCCTTCCACCCACTAACCCGTCCACCCACCCACCCACCCATCGAACCACCCACCTCTCTAGCCCAAGACCCACCCCCACTAACCACAGGGAAACCCCACTCTGACTACAGGACAGCGCCTAACTACAGGTACGCTAACCCCACTCTGACTACAGGGCAGCGCCTAACTACAGGTACGCTAACCCCACTCTGACTACAGGGCAGCGCCTAACTACAGGTACGCTAACCCCACTCTGACTACAGGGCAGCGCCTAACTACAGGTACGCTAACCCCACTCTGACTACAGGGCAGCGCCTAACTACAGGTACGCTAACCCCACTCTGACTACAGGGCAGCGCCTAACTACAGGTACGCTAACCCCACTCTGACTACAGGGCAGCGCCTAACTACAGGTACGCTAACCCCACTCTGACTACAGGGCAGCGCCTAACTACAGGTACGCTAACCCCACTCTGACTACAGGGCAGCGCCTAACCCTGATGCGTGCAGAAAGGGATAACGAACAAGCAAGCATTGAAACAACGTAAAGAACAAAGGAAACTCTCTGAAGGTTAACTTTGTGAGTTGTCACGATCGGCTTGATCTGCTGTAACTCTTGCTGTGATTTTCAGTGCAGGCTGTAGGCTGTTGGCTGTTGGCTGCAGGCTGTTGGCTGTAGGCTGCTGGCTGTGTCTCTATGTATGCGCAGGTTGTTAGGCTGCAGGCTGCAGCTCTTTTGTATAGTGCAGGCTGTAGGGTGTAGGCTGTAGGCTGTAGGCTGTGATCTGTGTCACTTTACCTGTAGGTTGTTTTAGCATGAAGAATAGAGAGCAGCGGAGTAAAGGAGCAGAGGACAATCCACATGGAGGAAAAGGAGTGGAAGCAGAGGAGGAGAGGAGGAGCCAGAGGAGGAGAGGAGGAAGCAGAGGAGGAGGAAAGGAAGCAGAGGAGGAGGAGAGGAAGCAGAGGAGGAGGAGAGGAAACGCAGGAGGACAAGAGGTTGCTTCAGCAGACATGGTAAGACCTCCCTTGCCCTTTTATTTCATCTTCGTTCAGTTCCTGTACTCGCATCATTCTCTCTTGCCTCCGCTCCTCTGCTTGCAGGACACCCAAAGAAGTTCCATTTGGAAGCCAGGTCAGTAGGATGAAGACCACTTTGTGAACTCTGAAGCCAAGTCTTTCTGTTGTCAACTCTGTGAATGCTCCTTTGCACTTGTGTCTTTAGCAATGAGCAACAACGCACGGCAAACGAGCGAGCAGCGAGCAACGACGCACAGGGAACAGCGGGCTGCCATTCGCCACACTCCCTTCGCCTCCCACGCTCCTCCCAACCCCTCCATGTCGTTTTGGTTTTGACTCATTTGTTTTCATGCACTACTGCACCTTCCCATGCGTCTTGCTTGCTCCAGTTCTTGTTGCATGCATCCTGTTCCCCCCGTCCCTCAAACTCCCTCCCCCTGTGGCAGCATGGGCAGCAGCAGCAGCAGCAACCGGGAGCCAAGCGCAGTGGGCAGCAGGGAGCTCGATTTTCCCGCCTTTCGGAGAGCTTGTGGCACAGCAGAGGGACCTTCCACTGCTGAGGGACCTTCCACAGCAGAGGGACCTTCCACCTTTTTCCAGTTCTACACTCCTGAGTAGGTCGCAAATACCGCTCTCCACCCCTCCCATGCCGTGCTGCCATGTGCTCATTTGCTTCCAATTCTGCTCAGCCCCTCCCACTTCCCATCCTTCTCTCTAGTTCCAGTTTTTGCTGTACGCCTCCTTCCCCCCCGTCCCTCCATCCCCTCACCCACCCCCCGGTCCCCTCGTATCCGTGTAAAGTCTTTTTTGTTAATGTTCTCACA
Organism: Closterium sp. Yama58-4; assembly: GCA_947470075.1. NCBI lineage: Eukaryota > Viridiplantae > Streptophyta > Zygnematophyceae > Desmidiales > Closteriaceae > Closterium > Closterium sp. Yama58-4. The sequence goes on from CANIUD010000213.1 coordinate 621,933, forward strand.
TATCTCGTGCCTGTTTCTTTGTCTGCACTCACCCGCCATCTGCCCTTCCCTCGGCTCTGCCCCATTCCCTCCGCTCTGCCTCGTTCCCTCCGCCCTACCCTATTCCCTCCGCCCTACCCATTCCCTCCACTCTACTCCATTCCCTCCGCTCTGCCCCATTTCCTCAGCCCTACCCCATGCCCTGCCCCATTCCCTCCGTCCTGCCCCATTCCCTTCGCCCTGCCCCATTCCCTCTGCCCTGCCCCATTCGCTCCGCCCTGCCCCATTCCCTCTGCCCTGCCCCATTCCCTCCGCCCTGCCCCATTCCCTCTGCCCTGCCCCATTCCCTCCGCCCTGCCCCATTCCCTTTGCCCTGCCCCATTCGCTCCGCCCTGCCCCATTCCCCTCAGGCCACTCGTGATGCAGCAGAGGAAGCTGAGTGGCACACTGACAACACCAGTTGCACGTGCGGAGCGCAAGTGTGGAGCGCTAGTGTGGGAAGGGAGGGGGGGAATATGGAGCAGCAGCTGTTGGTGGCTCTTCAACTGCCAGCTATGTGGCTTCTCCCTAGACGCACCCTTTCAATGTGCTCCCGTGAGTAATCTTCTTCACCTTCCAGTGAGTCAACTCACTCATCCTCCAGTAAGCCAACGCTTCTCGTTCCAGTGAGTCAACATTTCTCCTTCCAGTGAGTCAACGCTTCTCCTTCCAGTGAGTCAACGCTTCTCCTTCCAGTGAGTCAACGCTTCTCCTTCCAGTGAGTCAACGCTTCTCCTTCCAGTGAGTCAACGCTTCTCCTTCCAGTGAGTCAACGCTTCTCCTTCCAGTGAGTCAACGCTTCTCCTTCCAGTGAGTCAACGCTTCTCCTTCCAGTGAGTCAACGCTTCTCCTTCCAGTGAGTCAACGCTTCTCCTTCCAGTGAGTCAACGCTTCTCCTTCCAGTGAGTCAACGCTTCTCCTTCCAGTGAGTCAACGCTTCTCCTTCCAGTGAGTCAACGCTTCTCCTTCCAGTGAGTCAACGCTTCTCCTTCCAGTGAGTCAACGCTTCTCCTTCCAGTGAGTCAACGCTTCTCCTTCCAGTGAGTCAACGCTTCTCCTTCCAGTGAGTCAACGCTTCTCCTTCCAGTGATTCAACCTCTGGCAACCAACCCTCCTTCCAGCCGAGCCACCAACCTTGCGGCAGATCCATCAACCCTTCGAAAACCCTGTGCTCGAGCCACGAAACCTCTGGCCAAGCCTTCACTCCTTTGGCTGAGTGGCAGCAATGTGTTATCGCGCCATCGTTGATTCCATGCTCGTTAATTCCATGCTACTCTTCTCCTTTCGCTCCATCGCATGCTCTTCTCTGTAAGCTCTACACCGCTCTTCTGCAAAGATCCTTTTTTTGTGTGTGTGATTCGTTTTTTGTTGTGAAGCAGCGGCAGTGCAGTGAGAGGTACTGTATAGTGGTGGGCCTGGCCCCATCCCTTGGGCTGGTACTTATTACCATTAACGGGGGTTGGACTGACATTTCTACTAGCGCTCATATAACATGCTACACCCGTGATTCTCTCTCCCACCCTATTTCTCAGGGCACAAAGGCTAGTACAGGTCGTTGGGAGGGCAGAGAAGCAGCACAAACACATACTGTACACAAGAACTGGATGTCTGAGCGTTTTCGGTGAGCTCGGAACCACCCTGCACTCCTTGTCCATTGCTCACTTGCACTCGCATCCTGCTTCTCATTGTTGTTGTCACTCCTTCCTTGGTCTTTCGTGTTATCACACCCTTTGCCTTGCAAGACATGCCTCATAGCTGTCTTTCTTAAGCCACAGTTTCCTGTACTCGGTTTACTCTGTTGCATGCCCCCTGCTATACTTATGTGAGCAGCTACAGATTGGGAAGTGAGGTGAAGACAGAAGAATGATGCTCAAGGGTACTACCTATGTAGCAGAAAGAGCCAGTGGCTTACGAAGTTATGCTGGATAGTATAGTATGTGTTGTCAAAACTCTCACCACACCAGGCCATGATGCTTGGAATTCAGTAGGGTGGGTAGAAGCAACATTGTGGTATGGTATTGGTATGAGGTATATTGAAGCAGGTAAGGTGGGAGGAGGTGTGGTATGGGGCAAGGCACAGCAACAAGTCAGGTCAGAACTCAGGACTCAGGAACCCACTGCAGCAGGGAATGATGGCAGGGAAACACTGACAGCAGGGGATAATGGCAGGACTCTCTGACAGCAGGGAATGATTGCAGGGAAACACTGACAGCAGGGAATGATTGCAGGGAAACACTGACAGCAGGGAATGATTGCAGGGAAACACTGCACAGCAGGGAATGATTGCAGGGAAACATTGACAGTAGGGAATGATGTCAAACTATGCATATTGTGTTTGTGTAGGCTGCTAGTGGGGTAGCCCATATGGGGTACAACCCAATGTTAGGGTTAGCTTATGTACCCAACTCTTGATCAATGCATTCATTCCTGCTGTCAGATTCTAACATGGTTTCAGAGCACTAAGGTCCGTAGGACCGCTTTTTTTTCGGGCCCACCTACCACTGCGGTTACCGCGCTACCCCACGTACCTGCCTGCCTTGCCTTGCCTTGTGACGTGCTGCACTACGCGAGCCGTCCAGCAGCCCTAGCGCTGCCTCCTGCTGCCCTAGGCCAGCGCGCTGCCCCTAAAGGCCCGTAAGGCCCGCGCGCCGCCCCTACACGCCCTCCAGGCCTGCGCAGCCCGCACCGAGCCGCGCGCAGCCCGTTGCTACCGCGCGCTGCCCCCACTGAGCCCGTGCAGCCCGCACAGAGCCGCGCGCAGCCCCCTGCAGCCGCGCGCAGCCCGCACAGAGCCGCGCGCAGCCCGCTGCAGCCGCGCGCAGCCCGCACCGAGCCGCGCGCAGCCCGCTGCAGCCGCGCGCAGCCCGCACCGAGCCGCGCGCAGCCCGTACCGAGCCGCGCGCAGCCCGTACTGAGCCGCGCGCAGCCCGCTGCAGCCGCGCGCAGCCCGCACCGAGCCGCGCGCAGCCCGCGCCGAGCCCACGCAGCCCGCGTAGCGCCGCGCGCGGGCCTACTCCTGCCTCGCGAGGCCCGCGCGCCGCCCGCTGCAGCCCGCGCGCGGCTCGCAGCAGCCCGCGCCGAGCCGCGCGCGGCTCGCCACTACCTAACGCGGCCGCGCGCGGCCTGCAGCAGCCCAGCGCGCTGTCAGCGCAGCCCGCGCCGAGCCGCGCGCGTCCCTCTGCCTCGGCCCCGACCTGCCGCTGATACGGCCCCGCTCTGCAGCTGCCACGGCCCCGACCTGCCGCTGAAGCGGTCCCGCCTGCAGCTGCTTCGGCCCTACTCTGCACCGGGTGTTGCGGCCCCGACGTCGCCGCTGTCGTGCGCCTACTACGCCGCCGACCGTTGAGCGCCGGCCCTGCTCGCCCGGCGAGCGCCTGCTCTTCCAGCCTTTGGTGAGCGCCTGCCTGCCTGCCTGCCGGCCTGCCTGTCTGCTTGCCTGCCTGCCGGCCTGCCTGCCTGCCTGCCTGCCTGCCGGCCTGCCTGTCTGCTTGCCTGCCTGCCTGCCTGCCTACCTGCCTGCCGGCCTGCCTGTCTGCCTGCCTGCCAGCCTGCCGGCCTGCCTGTCTGCTTGCCTGCCTGCCGGCCTGCCTGCCTGCCTGCCTGCCTGCCTGCCTGCTGGCCTGCCTGCCTGCCTGCCTGCCAGCCTGCCGGCCTGCCTGTCTGCTTGCCTGCCTGCCGGCCTGCCTGCCTACCTGCCTGAATGTCGGCCTGCCGCGCCTGCCCTGCCCGCGCTACTGCTGCTGCTACTGCTACTGGCCGGTGGCCAGATGCAGCCCCAGCGACGTTCACGTGAGTCTCTCACGCCCCAGCAGCTTAGTGAGTGGTATACTAGCTGGGGTTGTCGCGGTAGCAGTCGTAGCTGTCCCCCTGGAGCTGGTCCGTTGGGAGCGACTGGCAGTGGCCAGCTGCAGCTGCAGCGGCGTCCACGCGAGACACTTACGTCCCGGCAGCTCCACGAGTGGTACGCTCAGTGTAGCAGGTCTACGCGTACAGTTCGCTGCCAGTACGTCCTTCGCACAGGTGATAGGACTGGTCAGCCTTGCGGGACGCTTGGTCACACACAGTCCCGCTGCTTCGCCCGTCTGAGCGACGACTGGCGTACAGTGTTTGGCGACGAGGCTGAGCTCTCCGACTGGCTGGAGCTGCTTGGACAGAGGGTAGATATCTTTGCTCCTGACTATGATGCTATTCTCACTGCCATGTATGCATTGCCTACTAGTGTTGACCGTGCCTGTTACCTGTGCGTCCCGCCTGACCCTGGTATAGCACCTGCTGCTCCCGGTACTGGTGAGGCTGCTGCCCTAGGTGCTCGTGTGTCTCCTCCTCTGGGTGCTGGTGAGGCTGCTGCTCTAGGTGCCGGTACGTTTCCTGCTCCAGGTGCTGGTGGGTCTGCTCTCTCTAGTTCTGCGCCTACTGTGGCCTTGTACACCTTCACGCTTGACTCAGGTGCCTCCCGCTCCTTCTTTCGCGACTGCACCACACTCACGCCGCTTAGTCGGCCGGTTGCAGTCTCCCTGGCGGACCCCTCTGGGGGTCCAGTCCTTGCCCACTACTCCACGGTTCTGCCGTGTCCGGCCGCCCCGTCTGGCTTGCTGTCAGGTCTTTACCTCCCCTCATTCTCTACGAACTTGGTGAGTGGAGCTGACCTCCAGGATCAGGGGGTGCACCAGTTCACTCCTGCGAGTCAGCGGGTGACTCACTGTACGTGTGCTCGGACCGGCCGACACCTGGCCACGTTTTCCCGTGCGCCTGGCTCGAGTCTGTACACCCTGACCACTGCGTCCGCTCAGGTAGCTGCGTCTGCGTCTGCGTCCGGTCAGCCGACGGCCCCCTGCGAGTGTCGCGCTTTGTCGCACCAGACCCTCCTGTGGCACCACCGCCTTGGTCACCCCTCGGTGCAGCGCCTTCGTGGCATGCACTCTCGCTTCCTGGTTTCTGGTCTGCCCAGGTCTTTGCCTGCCCTCCCTCCCTCGCTTGCGCCGCCCTGCATTCCTTGCGTCGAGGGGCGGCAGCGCGCCGCTCCTCACTCCTCCTCGTTCCCTCCCACAGAGGCTCCCCTGCAGACTCTCCACCTGGACGTGTGGGGCCCAGCCCGCGTCCGTGGACAGGGCCACGAGCGGTACTTCCTGCTGGTTGTTGACACGCGTTACACCACGGTCTTTCCCCTGCGCAGCAAGGGGGAGGTCCCTGCTGTTTTGATCCCTTGGATCCGCGCTGCCCGTCTCCAGCTCCGCGAGCGGTTCGGGACGGAGTTTCCCGTCCTGCGTCTGCACTCTGACAGAGGTGGTGAGTTCTCCTCCGACCTCTTGGCAGCCTTCTGTGCGGAGCACGGCATCACCCAGTCGTTCACGCTTCCGGACTCTCCGCAGCAGAATGGGGTTGCTGAGCGCCGCATTGGCTTAGTCATGGAGGTCGCTCGTACCTCCATGATCCATGCGGCTGCCCCCCATTTTCTGTGGCCGTTTGCGGTCCGGTACGCCACGCATCAGCTCAACCTCTGGCCCCGTGTCTCCCTGCCGGAGACCTCGCCCACACTGCTGTGGACGGGGAAGGTTGGCGATGCGTCTCGTTTCCGGGTCTGGGGTGCTCGTGCCTTTGTCCGCGATACCACCGCGGACAAGCTCTCCGCCCGTGCAGTTCCCTGTGTCTTCCTTGGCTTTGTCCCTGACGCGCCTGGTTGGCAGTTTTACCACCCCACCTCGCGCCATGTCTTTGCATCTCAGGACGTCACGTTCGACGAGTCGGTTCCCTTTTACCGTCTCTTCCCCTACCGCACTGCCCCTCTCCCTCCCCCGCCGCTCTTCCTCGCTCCAGGTGCTCCCCAGGTCGACCCTCTCCCCGCTCCAGGTCCTGCTCCCTCAGGTGTGTCTCAGGTAGACCCTCCTCCCTTCCCTGCGCCGGTTGAGGTCACTGGTGACTCAGGTCCTGCTGGGGGTGGTCCTGCTCGGGGTGCTACTTCTGGGGGTGCTGAGTCTGGGGGTGCTGAGCCTGGGGGTGCGGAGCCTGGGGGTGCGGAGCTTGAGGGTGTCGAGCCTGGAGGTGCTGAGCCTGAGTGTGAGGGGTCTGGAGGTGCTGGAGCTGGTGGTTCTGGGGCTGCTGAGGGTGCTAGCGCTGGAGGTTCTGGAGCTGCTGGAGGTCCTGGTGCTGGTGGCGCTGGAGCTGCTGAGGGTGCTGGCGCTGAGGGTTCAGAGTCTGCTGTTGCACGGTCTCCTTGGAGTAGCCGCCTTCGTCCACGTGTGCCACTCACCTCGCAGCAGCTGCACGACTGGTACGGTCGCCGTCAGGGTCGCGCTGCTGGAGCCCGGGGCTCTACTGCTGGAGGTACTTCTGCTGCCGTCCCTGGCGCTAGGAGTGGTGCTGGTACTGTTTCTACTGGAGGTGCTGGAGTCGCTGGTCCCGGAGGTGCTCGTACTGGAGGTACTGGAGCTGCTGGGGCTGGGGGTGCTGCGTCTGGAGGTGCTGCTACTGGAGACACCGAGGCTGGAGACCCTGGGACTGGAGGTGCTGGTTTTGGGGGTGCTGCTGCTGGAGACGTGGAGGCTGGAGACCCTGGGACTGGAGGTGCTGGTTCTGGGGGTGCTGCTGCTGGAGACGTGGAGGCTGGAGACCCTGGGACTGGAGGTACTGGTTCTGGGGGTGCTGCTGCTGGAGGCACTGGGGTTGGAGACCCTGGGCCTGGAGGTGTCGGTTCTGCTGCTGGAGCTTCTGGAGCTGCTGGAGGTGCTGGAGCTGCTGGGGGTACTGGAGCTGCTGGAGCTGCCGGTTCTGGTGCAGCTGCGCCGCCACGACTGTTCTTCGCTCCGCCGTCTCCGTCGTCTCTACCGCCGCCTGACTCTGTTCTTCGTCAGGTTCTTACTCTCCCGTCGTCTACTGGTCTTCCGTTACAGCCTGGCTCACCGCTGCCTGCTCCTTCTCCTTACACTGAGCAGACGGGTAGTCTTGCTGAGCGTCGGGAGCCGGCGTCGCGTCCTGTCTCGCCTGTTCGTCCTAGTCGTACCGGTCGTCGTGTTCCGCGTCCGCGTTCGCCGCCTGTCCCCACCGCACACCTTGTCGTCCGTCGTCCTTCCTCTGTTCCGCAGTCTGTTTCTCTGCCGTCTCCTCCTGCGTCTTCCTTGCCTCACGTTCCGGACCCTGAGTCTGACCGGTTTCGTGCTGAGCACCCTACTGTCACGCGTCTGCTCGCCACTGTTGTCACTGACCCCTCGTTTGAGTCTGCTGCTGCGACAGCTTTGGTTGCCGAGCTTGTTGACTTTGCGGCTGCCTGTCGTCTAGACTACGCTGCTAGTCTTGTCGCTGAGTCTGAGTCTGTCTGTCCTCCGTCCGTCGGGGGTGAGTGTGCTCTTAGCACGGACGTCCTTGAGGACAGGCACGAGGACCTTGAGTGTCTTGCAGCCGCTGCGCCTCATCTCGTGACCATGCTGCTTGCCCCTGAGGGAGACCCGGATGCACTAGACATCCCCACCCCGCGCTCGTACGCTGAGGCGGTCGCGGGTCCCTACTCCTCTCAGTGGCAGGCAGCCATGGACGCAGAGATGGCATCCTGGAAGTCCACAGGCACTTACGTCGACGAGGTTCCCCCTCCTGGGGCGAACATCGTCAGTGGCATGTGGATTTTCAGGGTGAAGCGGCCGCCTGGTTCTCCGCCTGTCTTCAAGGCACGTTACGTTGCTCGAGGCTTCAGTCAGCGAGAGGGGGTTGACTTCTTCCAGACCTTCTCCCCCACCCCGAAGATGACCACTCTTCGGGTACTGCTGCACGTTGCCGCCCAGCGTGACTACGAGCTTCACTCGCTTGACTTCAGCACAGCTTTCTTGCAGGGCAGCCTGCACGAGGAGATCTGGCTGCGCCGCCCACCTGGCTTCACTGGGTCGTTCCCTCCTGGTACCCAGTGGAGCCTCCGCCGGCCAGTCTACGGTCTCCGTCAGGCTCCTCGTGAGTGGCACGACACACTGAGGACTACGCTTGCGGCTCTCGGGTTTGCGCCCTCCACAGCTGACCCGTCACTGTTTCTGCGCACCGACACTTCGCTGCCGCCGTTCTACATCCTCGTGTACGTCGACGACTTGGTCTTTGCCACTGCTGACACTGAGGCTCTCGCCCTGGTGAAGTCCGAGCTGCAGAAGAGACACACGTGCACAGATCTGGGTGAGCTGCGCAGCTACCTTGGCTTGCAGATCACCCGGGACAGAGCACGTCGCACCATCACTCTGACTTAGTCACACATGGTGCAGCAGGTCCTTCAGCGCTTCGGCTTCACCTGGTCCTCGGCACAGTCCACTCCTCTGGCTACAGGTCACTCGCTCTCAGCTCCACCTTCGGACGAGTCTGTAGAGCCGAGTGGTCCTTACCCAGAGCTAGTAGGCTGCCTCATGTACCTGATGACTTGCACTCGTCCTGACCTTGCGTACCCTCTTGGCCTTTTGGCCCGCTACGTGGCTCCTGGTCGGCACCGAAAGGTGCACTGGGATGCTGCGAAGAGGGTACTGCGCTACTTGTGCAGTACATCGGGCATGGGGCTCGTGCTTGGAGGACGGCGAGAGGTGGTCCTCACTGGGCACTCAGACGCGTCTTGGGTTGACGACCAGGCTACACAGCGGTCGTCACAGGGTTACACTTTCAGCCTCGGCTCTGGTTCTGTTTCGTGGCGTTCTACTCGCTCGTCTTCTGTTCTCAGCTCCAGTTGTGAGGCTGAGATCTACGCCACCGCCATGGCTGCTCAGGAGCTGCGCTGGCTCACCTACCTGCTGACCGACCTGGGAGAGCGGCCTCGTTCTCCTCCAGTTCTGTACGTTGACAACAAGGCAGCCATTGCCTTGTGTGAGGAGCACAGACTGGAGCACAGAACGAAGCACATCGCTCTGCGTTACTTCCTGGCTCGAGAGTTGCAGCAGCGTGGTCAGCTTCGTCTTGCACACGTGGCCACTCGGGCCAACACTGTTGATATATTCACCAAGGCACTTCCGTCTGGTGATCATCAGCGCTTTTGTACCTTGTTGGGCCTTGTGCCTACGTTTCCACACTTGCTGTAGACTCTGCCTGTACTGTGATCTTTATATATATATACCTGCATGCTTGCTCTTGCTAGGTAGTGATCACTGTACTTTGTTTGTTGCATATATACCTCTGCATGTGGACAGGCCTTGTGGCCTTTTGCTTGTGCTCAGTGTGTGTGGTGACGTTGTGATCCACCCTGAGCTTGTTTTGTTTCTCTTGACTGGTCTTGTGACCCCTTGTTCTCCCCCACTTTGCCTATGGGGGTGTGTCAAACTATGCATATTGTGTTTGTGTAGGCTGCTAGTGGGGTAGCCCATATGGGGTACAACCCAATGTTATGTACCCAACTCTTGATCAATGCATTCATTCCTGCTGTCAGATTTTAACAAATGATTGCAGGGACTCTCTGACAGCAGGGAATGATTGCAGGGACTCTCTGACAGCAGGGAATGATTGCAGGGACTCTCTGACAGCAGGGGATAATGGCAGGGACTTGCTGACAGCAGGGAATGATTGCAGGGACTCTCTGAAAGCAGGGAATAATTGCAGGGATGGACTCTCTGACAGCAGGGGATACGATAATGGCAAGGACTCTTTGACAGCAGGGAATTATTGCATGGACTCTCTGACAGCAGGGAATGATTGCTAGGAGGGACACTCTGACAGCAAGGAATAAAGATAGGGTCATACTATGGTAACAGCAGGGGATGATGGCTTTGCTGGGTCACTCTGACAGCAGGGAATGATAGAAAGAACATACGGTACCACACTACCCGTTTCACATAAAAAAAACGCCGCGACCATAACATGAGCAAATCTAGTACGCATTCTCGCAGATTTGCGATAATAAGTCATTGCCCAATCACGTCACGTGTTTGAAATGTTACAGGATAACTACCAGCTTTGGAGGAAGGTTTGGCATGAAACTTTGGCAAAAGAGACATTCTCTGAGCAGAGAGCAATTGACAACTATTTTCTAGATTTTGTGAGCAGCGCTTTTACTTTCATCTTGAATCTTACCGAGACTGGTTTAATGAGTACGGGCTCACCAAAATCAGGAACACGTGTCACCGAATCCGGCGCCCTCGTAGCTGGCGTCTGCATTCGTGGAAGATTCACGCGAGGTCGCAGGGCACTATTTGCGGGGTCAGCGGAATGCGGCGTCGCGGGCGGAGGTGCATCGCGCCGCATCCACCAACCGATGCGCGCATGCGATGAAATGCGAGTCGGCGGCATCGGGAGTTCATGGGATGCGGCGCGAAATCGTTGGAGGCATCGAGGCCTCAGGAAATTCCTCCAGCAGGATTCGCGCGCGGCCCCCATGAGGTCCTAAGGAGCTGTTCCTCCTGTTTTTCCTGCGAGTGTCGTCGCTCTCTCTGGCTAGACGTGCAAGCAGAGCCTTCGAGCGTTTCTTTCACCTACTGATCTCACCTAGTAGTGCGAGCAAAGTAGTCAGTCAGTCGTCGAACGGAGCACGTGCAGGTGCAAGTGCAGTAGCAGCGGTAGCATACGTCGCCATGGCGACCAGCACTCGCGCGCCCCAGAAGTCGCCCTCCCCGTCCCGCCCCGAAGAGGTAGGCGCGTCCGTAACGTTTACTGCCTCCCGTTGCGCACCCTCTCTTTCCCATCCTCTCCGCCAGCCGTGCTCACGCCCACCCCCCTCACGCTCCCCTCGTACCCACCCCCCTCCCGCCACCCCCTGTCCGCAAGTGCCGGGTGAAACGCCCTCCATGACATCTCTAGCATTTGAATTTTCCTCGGTTCTCTTGCAGTCACTCGAGCCGCTCAAGTCCTCCTTCCAGCACGTGAGCACTCACTGCTCCACTTCCTTACTCGCTTCGTCCCTCGCTCCTTTCCCTATCCTCTCCCTCCCCGCTCCCAGGTGCTGGGCGGAGCCCCCTTCATGGCATCTCTCACCTTCCAGTCGGCCTTGTCTCTCCTGCAGTCCTCCCGGCCACTAAAGTCCTTCTGCCAGCACGTGAGCACGTGGGCGCACTACGCGCAGAGCCCTGGTGTCACACACTGCTCCTTCCTCCCCACTCCGTTCTCTCCCTCTCCCTTGCGCTCCCCCCTCCCAGGTGCCGGGAGAAGCCCCTTCCATGGCAACGTCTGCCCTCGAGACAACCGCCTCTCTCCTGCAGTCCTTCCGCCCGCTCAAGTCCTTTTGCCAGCACGTGAGCACGTGGGCGCACTATGCGCAGAGCCCTGGGCGCATGATCGAGACGCACCACCTCGTGGCTCGCCTCACAGAAGACGTTCTTCAGTGTATCGTCTTCGACTCTGACCAGCCCAACGCTCGCATTGTTGGTGAGTGCTGTTGGTTTGTTCAGCTGGATGACTGGTGGAACATTGGGCTGGTGTCAAAGACGATGCACTGCAGCACGTCCTCTGTGAGTCACAGAGGACGTTCTGCTGCAGTGCATCGTCTTCGAAAGTGACCTCATGCTCGCATCGCTGGTAAGTTACAGTCATCTGAATTTATCTTTTGTTTTCCTCGCGAAGTCACTCCTCTCCTCTCCACTCCTCTCGTCTCCTCTCCAGTCCCCTCCTCTCTCCTCTCCTCTCCTCACCTCTCTGGTCTCCTCTCCCCTCCCCTCCCCTCCCCTCCCCTCCCCTCCCTCGTTAATAACTTGAATGCTCTGTGTGTATTGCCCCAACCCAACACCCGCCAGGCGTGGAGTATATCGTGACAGAGTCAGTGTTCAAGAAGCTTCCAGAGGAGGAGAAGCACATGTGGCACTCGCACTACTATGAGGCAAGCAAGCACTCGTCCATACATGACGCATGCATTGGTGAAAGCCACTGTTGATCGCCGATGCTTGTGATTGTTTTCCATTGCTGCACAACACAGCTGGTTCTGGTTTGTGTTGTTTCTCAATCTCTTGTATTGTCATTCTCGCATGCCGCCTCCCCCTACATGCCTGGTCGTCACCGCGCATGCTGTTTCCCACCCCTCTGCGCTGCGTGTGCATTCACCTCAACGAGCAGATCTGTGAGGGTCTGTGGGTGAACCCGGGGATGCCAGAGACCCTGCAGCAGCAGGAGCTGAAGAAACTCGTGAAGACGTACGGCAAGTTCTGGAATACATGGCAATTCGACCGGGGCGACCCCCTCCCCCTCGGCCCCCCTGCCCTCATGCTCTCCCCCCAAGACCACCCCTTGGGGCGCGTTCCCCCTGCCCTGGCGGAGCAGAGGGATGCTGCGTTGGGGATAGAGACGGGGGAGAAGCGGGAGCAGCGGGCGGCGCTATTGGACAAGGAGTGGGCGGCGACGGGGAAGGACCGGGCGGCGGACTGGTGGATGGAGAGTGGCAAGGGGTGGGTGACTGAAATGAGGGCCGTTGAGCTGGAGAGTATGGGGATGAGGAAGGGGGTTGAGGAGAAAGGAGGGGTGCCGTCTGTGATGATTGGGGAAGGGGAAGGTGAGAAGAAGGCGTTGGGGGAGGGTATGACAGGGAAGGGGTTGACCGAGACAGGTGGTGCTGCTGGTGTAGTGATGGGTGAAGGGGGGAAGGAGGAGAGGAAGGAGGGGGAAGAAGCCAGGGGGGCTAAGATGAAGGGAGAGGAGAGCAAGGGGATAAGGGAGGGAAGGAGCGTGGGGTGGGGGAGGAGGAGTTCGTGTTGGCTGGTCGTCCCGCTCAGTCTTCTGGTTGAGTGACTCAGGCAGTGATGATTGTGGAGCGACCATTACCTGCTCTGCTCAGTCTACGATCATGGCAATGGTTCAATCAGTGCTGAAGGAAATAGAATACCAGTAGAATTGCTAGCTATGTCCAGGTGAAGCTGCAAGTGTGGAGTGGAAGTGAATCCATGTGTACCTTTCCATGTAGTGTACATGTATGTGTCTCAGAATGTTACAACGTACACATCATAGGCCCCCCCCCCCCCCCCCCCTTTTTTTTTTTCTGAATGCACAACACAAGTCACAATAAATCCCGTACATTGCATGGAAGTTTCTAGGTATGCCAATTAGCACCATCTTCCGTTCCGTCAGACTAGAAAATCAGCTTATGTATTGTCATCTTCCTTATTCTCGGCACCACCAACTGTTCCATCACCTTTGCTTGCATCCATGCTATCATCTGCTTCATTCTCATCCTTCTCCCCCGCCTCGCCCCCATCCCCATCCCCATCCCCATCCCCATCCCCACCCTCCTCTCCCTCCTCATCCTTCTCCCCCTCATCCCCATCCGCCTCTCCCTCCTCATCCTCCTCCCAGTCATCCTGTTCCCCCTCCTCATCATCATCCTCATCCTCCTCACTGTCCTCTCCCTCTCCTTCTCTCTTTGCTGCTCTCTTTGCCACGCTGCTCGCTGCTGATGCATTGCCCTTCTCCATCTGTCGTACAGCACACAACCAAGGGCATCGGAATGGAAGGCGGCAGAACCAAGGGCAACAGAAGCAAGGGCAGCAGAATGGGAGGCAGCTTTACGACATTTCAAAACTTTGCCACGCTGCTCGCTGCTGATGCATTACCCTTCTCCATCTGCCATGCAGCACAACCAACCATCAGCAAATTCAATTCAACGGCATACCTGCGCACACCTGGGCACATCTGGGCACACCTGGGAGCACCCCTGATTACCTGGGCTCACCTGGGCGCACCCCTGATTACCTGGGCAAGACAAGCACATACCGCACGCAGCAGGCTTCGTCTCTCCCTCTCCCTCAGCCTCCCAAGGGCCTGCACACAGAGCAGAGAGCAGAGAGCAGAGAGCAGAGAGCAGAGAGCAGAGAGCAGAGAGCAGAGAGCAGAGAGCAGAGAGCAGAGAGCGGAGAGCGGAGAGCACAGAGGGAAAGGGACTTTTGAGTCAACTCTGAAGCTCCTTCAGCATGGAAACGAACTGGTTAAGCAGCTTAAACATGGAAACGAAATGAAATAAACAACAAAAAAAATGCACTAGGACACTAAAAACAACACTACACCATAGACCTGTTCACTTAATTTCACTCTCCTTCCTGCACTGCATTCTCCCTCACCTCCCACCTACCTTTCTAGTGCACCCTTCCCATTTCTACCCTAGCTCTCCGTCATCATTTCCATCCCATCTCTATGCCACCCATATCCAACCCGTCCGACCCGTTTGTCCTCACCTCCTCTAGTTGCTTCATCTCACTCTCCCGCACTGCTGCTTCACTGTTGGACGCATGGGTGATGGAGGGGAGGGGGGACATGAGTATGTGAATGTGGATGTACATGGACGTTTGGGGCCAGATGGGCAAGTCAAATCGAAGGATCGGAAAGCAATAGCCGAAAAAGATATGGATTAGGTGGGAAGTAAGAATGGGAACTACAAGCGGATCTCTTACTACAAAAATGGGATGTCTTACTCTTGCACAATCTCTTTGGTGGATTGCCTGCACTTGGCACACACCCCCTTCTCCTGCGCACATGCTGTTTGCTCACTCACACACACACACACACACACACAGACAGACGCACAGAGGACAGGAGTTATGCATGCATGCACATGCGCGGACGTGATGGGGTCAGACAAACACGAATCGAGCAAAAGCACGTAAATTTCGGACAAGCGAAAAATTAACGCAAGGAAGGTTCTAATGGCATGACATGCCCCTTCTTGCCACGGTTAACATGCCTGTCGCTCGCACACACCTTTCCATGGCACGGCAGGGATGGTATGCTCACCTCTGCAGATGGCATGCTCACCGTTGCATCATGGCATGACATGACAGGGATGGCATGGCACGGCAGGGATGGCATGGCATGGCATGAATGGCATGCTCACCTTTGCAGATGGCATGGTACGCGTCTCGCACACTCCTCTTGCCACATGCTTGGCTGCGATTGGTTGAGCCACAACGGCGCAAGGAAAAGAATGAGAGGACGGCTGGGTAAGTGCTGAGAGCGATTGTGAGGTGAAAAGCAGAAAGAGGGCTGAGCGGAAAGGACGAGGGATGAGACAAGTGGAACCAAGAGGAGAGAGATTTTTGGATTGATGAGGGAAGGGGCAAAGGCAGCCTTGCGAGAGGAATCATTCATTTGCGAATGAAGATGTGAGTTTTCCCGGAGACAGAACATTCATTCGACAGAGCATCCGTACAGGTGTGTTCAGTAGTGAGATCTGAACGCAGTCAACAGACACTGCTGGTGTGTGCCGCCTCATAACTCCTTCTCCTGTGCTGCTCCCTTCCCCTCCCCCTTCACCACTCCCCCTCACCTCTCACCATTTGGCAGGCTCGGTCAGAGGCTTGTACTTGCCGTACCTGCACTCAGGGTGGGGAAGGGAGGAGGAGACGAGGGCGATGATGAGGGATACAGGGAGAAAAAAGGGAGGTGCCACAGGAAAGCGGGAAGGGCGATGAAACGAGACGAGGGTGATGACGAGAGATGCAGACAGAGAAGGGACCAGAGGGGAGAGGAGAATGGGGGAGTACGGGAATTGGGGGGGGGGGATTTAAGGGGAATTGGGGAAACGGCTCATGCCAGGGTTGGTTGGTGACAAAACCTCTTTCTCTCTCTCCCCTCTCCCCACTCCCCTCTCCCCTCTCCCCTCTTCTCTCCCTCTCCTCTTCTCTCCCCTCTCCCCTCTCCCCTCTCCCCTCTCCTATCGCGCCTCTCCCCTCTCTCCTCTCATATCTACCTCCCGTCTCCCTGTTCCCTTACCGCAATCCATACCCCCTTCTCCCCTGCCCAGTTCCCACTCACTTGCCCCGCCATGCGATCTGCTCAGAGCACCACCAGAACACAGCAAGGCCCCACTCAAACCCACTCAGCCCCACTCAGCTTGACTCAGCCGCATTCAACCACTCACTTGCGGCGCCATGCGATCTGCTCAGAGCACCGCCGGCACACACCACTAATGTTTGCGAATGGCCTCGTCTTCGTGCCTAGCTCCTGGGGAGGGAGGGAGGAAAGGAGGGGAAGGGGACGGGGGATACACGCAGGGAAGGATGGGAAGGTTGAAAACGGCGGGGTAAGGAAGGAAGGCGAGATGAGGTGTAGGCGAGATGAGGTGTAGGCGAGATGAGGTGTAGGCGAGATGAGGTGTAGGCGAGATGAGGTGTAGGCGAGATGAGGTGAAGGCGAGATGAGGTGAAGGCGAGATGAGGTGAAGGCGAGATGAGGTGAAGGCGAGATGAGGTGTAGGCGAGATGAGGTGTAGGCGAGATGAGGTGTAGGCGAGATGAGGTGTAGGCGAGATGAGGTGAAGGCGAGATGAGGTGTAGGCGAGATGAGGTGAAGGCGAGATGAGGTGTAAGCGAGATGAGGTGTAGGCGAGATGAGGTGTAGGCGAGATGAGGTGTAGGCGAGATGAGGTGTAGGCGAGATGAGGTGTAGGCGAGATGAGGTGTAGGCGAGATGAGGTGTAGGCGAGATGAGGTGAAGGCGAGATGAGGTGAAGGCGAGATGAGGTGTAGGCGAGATGAGGTGTAGGCGAGATGAGGTGTAGGCGAGATGAGGTGTAGGCGAGATGAGGTGTAGGCGAATTGCCTCGAAAAGGTGAAGGAATGGGCATTTGAACATCTGAGTTGGTCTGGCAATGCAGCAAAGAGGAGTGAAAGCTTGGCTTTCCAAATATGCATAGACGCTTGTCTTGGTGTATGTATCCAGTCCGTCCTTCCATATCCACCCCTTCCATCCATCCACCCATCCCCCCCCCACACCCCCCCGTGGCCAGCACATTGCTCCTCTCACTGTTCTTCCCCTCGGCTCTCCGTCTAGCCTCCCCCTACACTTCTCTCTTTCTCCTTTCCCTCCCTCCTTCCTCAATCTCCTTCCCCTCACATCCCCCCACAGCCTTCTGCCTTTTGTTATTCATTAAGCTTTAAAATCCACACTGCCCTCCCCGGCTCATTCCCTAAATCCTCCCTCCCTCCTCCCTCCATCTTCCTCCCTCCTCCCTCTATCCTCCGTTCCTCCCTTTTGCCACACACCTCTCGTTCTCTCCCATCTCAACCTCACCGTTTCTTTCTTCTGCACATTGCGGTTTGGTACCCATGCTGTCCTGCCATGCCATTGGGGTGGAGAGGCGTGCACACAGTCAGAGCACACGGCGCACAACACGCATGCATGTACGCGCGCACAAACACAAAAAAAAACGAGCACACAGAAAGGATTCGAAGGTTTTACGGGGGTTCTGGGTTCAGCAAGCCCATTGCTTTCTATTCTGCCACGCCACGGCAATGGCACTGGAAGGGGACGGAAACTACTCGAGGATTTAACCAAAGTTCTGGGTTTAGCAATCCCAAGCTGCCCTGATAGGCTGGCAGGCTGGCAGGCTGGCAGGCCACTGCAATGGCAACGGACGGACGGACACACAGAAAAAGGCTGTCGCGGGTACTGGGTTTTAGTGAGCTGCTAGGTTCACAGCATCACAACATCATCTCCCGATCCGCAAAGGGCTCACTTGTTCTGATGCTTGGGCGCGCCTCTCGATGGCGCTCCTCTTCTCGTCGACATCGCCGCCCTCCCTCCCCCTCTTATCGCCCACCACTCCTCCTCGCACCCTGTCACTCCCTCGTACCCCTCTACAACCCCCCGTTTGCCCCTATGGGTCCTTCCCTCTCGCCCCTCCCTTCACGCTGAGCGATCCTTCACGCGTCACACCTTGTAGCCTTCCTAAACCGCAGTGGTCCCAGGCGCTACAAAACCCGCAGCGGTCCAAGCGAGAGAGTTAAAGTTTAGCCGTGGAATGCAGCCGGTTAGGCGGCTAGTGTCTACTACTTCCGGATCCTTATAATATCCGCCGAAGTACTAGGTATTGCCGGAAACGGGGAAATGATGAAAAAAAATTTGGTTAAGCCCGCTCACGCGGGGTGCCTCAACCGTTGTGTGTTGAGAGCCCGAAGGCTGATCTCGTCCTTGTCGAGGGAGATGCTAACCTTCTCTCGGCTCAACGAACACACGAGAGTAGAGTAATCTACGATTCTAGAAGACTCGTGTTTTGAATTGAAGTGTTCCGTGGGCGGTGGATAAACAGAAAATTGAACTTCCTGTTATATAGCACGTGGCTTGCACGACCGCTTGTGCTGTAGGTGGCTGGTGTTGCCGCCCCCCCCATAATCTCGCAGTTTCACACCTTTGAAATTTCCGTGCAAGCGAAGAACACGTCTTTGGGGATGTGGTAACACGAGTGTAACCACCCTGACAGCCTCTTCCTCCCCGGCGAAATACCGCGCGCTACAAGCCGGCTGGTGGTGCCGCTGACGACAGCATTTGATCTTGGTGAAAAAAATCGTTTCAGAACTCTAAATAGCGGTGACAAGGTTTTTGAGTAGAATGCACGAACCATCTGGAAATGGACAGCCGAACCAAGTCAAGTGGGCCATGGATAATGCAGCTGAAGCCTGAAAGCATGCACATGGCTGCGGTGCAGTGTAGAACAAGCCCAGCTCAGGGCCAGCTCTGAAGGCGAGCAGAGAGACCGAGAGACCACCATTATACCATATCGCGCACCGTATGTATGCACCATCTTACACAAAAAACTCTCGATGCGACCCGTTTTCCTCCTCTTTTTGTGATCTAGGCTTTCTTACGATGGATCGTCGCGGAGTCCGGACCTGTGATTGGCTGCTTTCGCCTTGCGCTCTCACTTGGCTACGTGTCGTCAGACTGTCAAGGACCTGTTGATGAGGACCTTATTATGAGCATGTTATGGCGATGAATTTAATAGCTAAGGACGGATGTAGGACTGATGTCCTCTCGCCGTTCCAATAAAGCGGAAATTTCTGACGAATCACGAGACACTAAGCGTAGAGGGATTAGTTGGCAGCTGATTCCCAATCCGGTGTCTGAGAGCGTCTCGCTTGCCACGTCGCGACAAATCCAAGAGTGCTTATCTGGCCTGTTCAAGTCCGGCTCCTCGATTCTCTCTCGCAAGCGCGGAATCTCCTCCAAGGCGAAGGAACAGCAGGGGCAGGGTTCAGATCAGCTCGGTCAGTCATCGTCATCGCATCGATCGCCATCCTTGCAGTTTCAATCGCCATCGTGTCCCGCTCCTGGATCGACATCCTTGAAGCGATCTTCGCGCGTCGCTGAAACTCCCAACGCAAGCACCACTCGTGCTTATCCGATCGCATCTCATCCCGCGTCGAATGGAATCGCAGGGGCTTCAGGAAAACTAGAAGTCGACGAAGCCGGAAGATCACGAAAATATCTGCGATCTTGCAAATCTAGAAAACATTCAGGAAATTCGCAGCAATCACGAGGGATTACAAGGCGTAGAGACTTTGAAGAAGCGGCAGGTGCCTACAAGCGGTTCAAGATGTCGTGGATGGGGGGATGGAAGCGGGAGACGGACAAATTCCAGCTCGAGTTAGGCTACGGTGAGAAGGAGAAGCAGAGAGAGAAAGACTTCCCTGTTGAAACGAACGGCTTTGATGGGACCACGTCATCAGCCGCATCTGATGCGGGGGATGATTTGGACGGCGAGGGTGGGCCTGGCGCGGTGGCGAGAGCGTTGGTGAGCAAGATTCGCGAGCCAATGGTGAGCGCGGAGCGACAGTGCAGGTTTCGCATCCAGATCGACTGGTCTGCTGGCGACGACGAGGAGCAGGTGGCGTTACGGTTACAGTCGCTCGTGATGGTAACCCTACCTCCCCCGCATGACCACGTGGTAGTAGGCATGCGCGTGGAGCCACGTGGCGAGGAGAATCAGGACAGCAAGGCAGCATCAGTCCCTGAAGCAGCATCAGACGAAGCATCAAATGAATCAGGAGACGAACGGCTGAGATTGCAGGATCCTGGGAAGTGGACGGTCCGGATGAACATGAGAGTACACAAGCAGAGGGAACCCCTGCACGTGCTGCGACTGACGAGAATAGCGGCTAGCAGCAGCTCATCGTACTCAGGCAGCGATGGGCTGTCCATGCTGGCGAAGCTGCTCGACGCTAAGGGCGTGGCCCTCCACCGGGCGGACCTCGCTGCTGCTGCTGCCAGCTCCATCCCCACAGGGCCTTCAGGTGGAATTTCAGGTGGTGCAGGAGGGGGCTCTGTTGGTTCAGGTGGCGGTTCAGGGTCGGGCGGGAGTGCAGGGAGTGGTGGGGCGCTGGTGAAGTCAGGATCGGGAGATGGAAGCGAGAAAGGAGGCACGGCAACAGGGGGGCAGCACCAGCAGCAACAGCAGTCTCAGGCAGCATCCGCTTCGTCAGAGCAACAGCAAAAGCAGCAGCAGCAGCAGCAGCAGCAGTGTTGTCAACAGCAGCAGCTGAGAGCATGCTGGGTTACTCTGATCACTGGCGCTCGTTGAAGGCTCTCTCCCTCTCCTCCTGCTCCCTCTCGGTAAACACGTTAATCCTTCCCAGACCCCTTCCCGCTATAAGCACGTGCATCCCGTCCACTCAAACCCTTTTTGCCTTCTCTGTAAGCACATTTTCCCCGGACCTCTGACCTGCTCTGCAATGTATCCCTCTCGGTCCTTCATCTTCCTGATTCAACCCCAGGTGCTCCCAAACTTCACCATGAACCTGCCGCTGCTGGAGGTACTGGAGGTGGAGAACAACCGCCTGAGCGCACTGCCAGGAGAGATTGGGCAGCTGCAGCAGCTGAGGGTGCTGCGCGCTGATAACAACCTGCTCACCACCGTGCCCAGTAAGTCACGCACAGTATTGATATGATATGAGGCATGTGTGCTCGGTGAGTGATTCATAATGCTCCTTACAGAGGGGGCAGCTGCAGCAGCTGAGGGTGCTGCGCGACGGCTGACAACAACCTGCTCACCACCGTGCCCAGTGAGTTGACGCACAGCAGAATCTTGAGGCCTTGCAGGCGTTACAGTATCGATTCTCTAGGCCTGTGTGTCCAGTGAGTGATTCTTAACACACCTGAAAGAGGGGGTTAGTCACAGCAGCTGCGGGTGCTGCGAGCTGATAATAACCTGCTCCAACCTGAGAGAACTATTTCTTGAGAGCAACCGCCTTGTGCGTCCCCTCTTTCTTGAGTCGACTCAAAAATCGTCCCTTGCCCCTGTCATTCTTCTCCTGTTCCTCAACAACTCCCCCCGTTACAGTCTCACTGCGAGAGTGCTCCAACCTGAGAGAACTCTCTCTCGAGAACAACCGCCTTGTGCGTCCCCTCCTGGACTTCAGGCATTCTTCTCACCCGGACCGTGCTGTTCCTTGCCCCTGCCCTCTTTCTCCTGCCCTACACCAACCAACCCTCCCCGTGACAGTCACACTGCGGGAGTGCACCAACCTGAGAGAGCTGTCCCTCGAGAACAACCGCCTTGTGCGTCCCCTCCTCGACTTCAGGTGCGTCTGCTACTTGCCTTTCACTCAGTTTCTTCCCGCCTTCCACTCTTCCGCCACTCGTCTGCCACTCGTCTTCTGTCACCACTCTACCTTGCGCTGCTGTTCCATGCCCTATCAACACACCCCCTTCCACTCCACAACTCACGTCCCTCCCCCACAGGTGCCTGGCGGACCTGAGAGGGTATTACGGCTCTTCAACAACCCCCTCATGTTCTTCCCCGAGATCCTCCCCTGCCGCCACCATCATCAAGCCATCCACAAACCATAACACCGTTCTACAACCATCCCCACCCCTCTGCAGGTGCCTGGCGGACCTGAGGGTGTTGCGCCTCTTCAACAACCCCCTCGAGTTCTTCCCCGAGATCCTCCCCTGCCGCCACCTGCGCCTGCTCTCCCTCGCCAACGTGCGCATCGTCAGCGACCCCGACCTCAAGATCGTTGATGTCAGCATCGTGGTGAGTGCAGCACGGTAGTGAGTCCGTTGTTCCACGAAATGCCCCGTTGAACAACGTTAGAGCAACATGTTTGCCCTCGTATTAAGCTACTCACCGTTTCTCTTCTCTCTCTCCCCCCCCCCCCCCCCCCCCGGATCTTCAGCAACTGGAGGCTCAGCAGGGTTCCTACTTCTCTGCGTCCAAGCACTGTCTGAGCGACTTCTTCTCGCTCATCTTCCGCTACTCATCCGTGCACCACCCCCACCTCACTCTTTCCCGCCCCACTTTCCCCTCTCTCCCGCCCTTCATCTTCAGCAACTGGAGGCACAACAGGGCTCCTACTTCTCGGCGTCCAAGCACTGCCTGAGCGACTTCTTTGCCCTCATCTTCCGCTACTCGTCCGTGCACCACCCGCTGCTGGCGTCCGCCCTGGCGCGCATCTGTGAGGACCGTGAGAACCGCGCGGCCATTGGCAAGGATGAGAGCGCGATTAGACAGATCGTGAGCATGGTGCTCGCAGACTCCAAGCACGTGGTGAGTGGAGCGTGGGGGTTGTGTGCGGGGAATGGGTTGTGGCGGTTAAGTGAGAATGGTTGCGAACTGTGCGGCCATAGGCAAGGATGAGAGTGCTATTAGACAGATCGTGAGCTTGGTGCTGGCGGACTCCAAGCTTTAGTCTCTCACCTGGTGAAATCCGACGTCCTCGCACCCATCTGCTCGCTGCTGCTATCCCAGCAGCCCTGTCAAACCCCAACCCCCCGTTCCCTCTTCCCCTTCCACCACCCACATCAGGTGGAGCAGGCGTGCCATGCACTCTCCTCCCTGGCAATGGACGACGCGCTTGTGACCCACTTAGTGAAGTCGGATGTGCTGGCGGCCATCTGCTCGCTGCTGCTCTCCCAGCAGCCGGAGATCCTCGTGTCTGTGCTGCGCGTCATTGCCAACCTCGCCCTCGCCTCCGACTCCGTCGCTGCCCGTATACTGAACGTGGACTCGGCTGCCATTCTCACCAGCCTATGCCACCACACGCACATGATGGTACGCGTGCATGACATGATGGTATGGGAGCTGCATGGGAAGCGCCATATGCCATATGACCCTATGTTTGTCGCATCTCTCTCCTCACCCACTCCCATCTCCACGTTTCAGTCCACCTGCTCTTCTGCGCGCCCCCCCCGCGCTTTCCCTCCCCCAACTCCCCCACCATTCCCCCCCCCCCCCCCCTCTTTTCCGTCTCTCCCACCTCTCTTTTGAGTCGACTCAAAAGTCACTTCCCCCCCCCCCTCTTTTCCGTCTCTCCCACCTCTCTTTTGAGTCGACTCAAAAGTCACTTCCCCCCCCCCCTCTTTTCCGTCTCTCCCACCTCTCTTTTGAGTCGACTCAAAAGTCACTTCCCCCCCCCCCTCTTTTCCGTCTCTCCCACCTCTCTTTTGAGTCGACTCAAAAGTCACTTCCCCCCCCCCCTCTTTTCCGTCTCTCCCACCTCTCTTTTGAGTCGACTCAAAAGTCACTTCCCCCCCCCCCTCTTTTCCGTCTCTCCCACCTCTCTTTTGAGTCGACTCAAAAGTCACTTCCCCCCCCCCCTCTTTTCCGTCTCTCCCACCTCTCTTTTGAGTCGACTCAAAAGTCACTTCCCCCCCCCCCTCTTTTCCGTCTCTCCCACCTCTCTTTTGAGTCGACTCAAAAGTCACTTCCCCCCCCCCCTCTTTTCCGTCTCTCCCACCTCTCTTTTGAGTCGACTCAAAAGTCACTTCCCCCCCCCCCTCTTTTCCGTCTCTCCCACCTCTCTTTTGAGTCGACTCAAAAGTCACTTCCCCCCCCCCCTCTTTTCCGTCTCTCCCACCTCTCTTTTGAGTCGACTCAAAAGTCACTTCCCCCCCCCCCTCTTTTCCGTCTCTCCCACCTCTCTTTTGAGTCGACTCAAAAGTCACTTCCCCCCCCCCCCTCTTTTCCGTCTCTCCCACCTCTCTTTTGAGTCGACTCAAAAGTCACTTCCCCCCCCCCCCTCTTTTCCGTCTCTCCCACCTCTCTTTTGAGTCGACTCAAAAGTCACTTCCCCCCCCCCCCTCTTTTCCGTCTCTCCCACCTCTCTTTCCCGCTCCCCTCTCACCTCGCCCCTTCCACTGCCTTCCAGTTTTGAGACGTCTCAAACCTCCCTCTCTTGTCAATCGCCCAATCCTCCCACCTCTCTTTCCCGCTCGTCTCCCAGGTGCAAACTCAAGCCCTCATGGCCGTGGGTAACTTGTCATTCTGCCCGGACAATCGCCGCCTGCTGGTGGCCCAGCCAGGCTTCCTGGACGGGCTCTACCACCTCGCCACAGGGGGCGGGGGACTGGCCGGCGGGGGCTTCGGAGTGGGCGGGGAAGGGGGAGGGGGAGGGGGAGGGGAAGTGGGGGAAGGGGGTTTGGGGGCGGAAGGGGGGGGGATGAGGGGAGGCGGAGGGGGTGTGGGCAGGTACCAGCACAGGGCGTTGGTGGTGGAGGTTCCAACTGTCTTCTCATTCCGCAAGGCAGCAGCAAGAGTGCTTGCGATTCTGGGTAAGCTGGCTTGAATTGCTTTTCTGGCTTTCTAGTATATCTAGCTCCACCCTGTCCCATTCTGTGTGCGTTGCACTGCAGGCGAGAACCGGCTGGTGATGGGGGTGGGGGCATGCCTGCGCGGCAGGGCCATGGTGCAGATGCCACGCAGCGACTCATCTACTCCCTCCCGTTTTACCCCATTTCCCCTTGCACTGTGCTGTGTGTGCTGTGCTGTGCCGGTGCTATGCTGTGAGGTGCTGTGCATGCTATGCTACAGGGGAGAACCGGCTGGTGCAGGAGGCGCTGTGCGCTCGGCCGGTGGGGCAGAGGGGCGTGCGCATACTGGTGATGGATGGGGGGGTATGCGCGGCATGGCCATGGTGCAGATGCTTCGCAGCTAATCCCATTCCTCCTCCCTCTCTTTTTATCCCATTCGTGCTCGCTCTCCACTGTGCTATGATGTGCTGTGCTGTGCTGTGCGGTGCGGTGTGGTGCGGTGAATTGCAGGTGAAAATAGGCTGGTGCAGGAGGCTCTGTGCGCGAGGCCAGTGGGGCAGAGGGGCGTGCGCATACTGGTGATGGACGGGGGGGGCATGCGCGGCATGGCCATGGTGCAGATGCTGCGGCAGATCGAGGGGCGCACAGGCAGGCGCGTGCACGAGCTGTTTGACCTTGTGTGTGGCACGTCCACTGGCGGCATGCTGGCAGCCGAGCTGGGGATCAAGCGCCTCACACTCGATCAGTGCGACGATGTGTACAGGCGATTGGGTGAGGGCGTTTTGGGGGGTTTCGGTGGCTGTAGGGGGGAAGGGAACTGGGTTTGGGGCAGGCGCGTGCTCGAGCTGTCTGTTTGACCTGGTGTGTCGCAGCCTTTAGACCCATGTGATGACGTGTACAGGCGACTGGGTGAGTTGTTGGTTTCGTGGCTGTAGGGGGAAGGGAACTGGGTTTGGGGCAGGCGCATGCACTGGTGGCATGCTGGCCGCTGAGCTGGGCATCAAACGGCTGACTCTGGATCAGTGTGACGATGTGTACAGGCGACTGGTTGAGAGGGTCACATGGGGTTGTAGTAGGGGAAAGTGGGGTTTGGGCACGAGTTGTTTGACGTCGTGAGTGGCACGTCCATTGGCGGCATGTTGAACGCAATGCAGAGCCCTCAGGTTGCCGATCATGTGATGACCTGTATGATATGACTTCCTCTCCTCCCCTCCCCCTCCCCTTGTCCCCCCTGGTTCATTGGCTGCTCAACCCAGGCAAGCTGGTGTTTTCGAACGTGGAGGCGATGGAGTCGGCATCTTGGCGGGACAAGCTGGACCAGCTGTACAAGAGCTCGTCTCAGAACTACCGCGTGGTGGTGCATGGCAGCAAGGTGAGGGAGGGAATGGCATGGCAGTAGGGTGGGAAAGGCGTGTGCATGGTGCGTGGTGGTTTTGGGGGGATAAGACAAGCTGTGCCAGCTGTACAAGAGCTCGTCACAGAACTACCGCGTGGTGGTGCATGGCAGTAAGGTGCGGACAGAGCTGCGGCCATGCTTAGTGTTGTGCACACAGGGTAGTTTGAGGCCCATGTAGACCTCAAACTACACCAGCTGTACAAGAGATTGTCGCACCTCCCTCCCTCCCTCCCTCCCCCTATCTGCTTCCCTCCGCCTTTCAGCACAACGCGGAGCAGTTTGAGCAGCTGCTACAGGAGATGTGCACGGATGACGATGGGGACCTGCTCATAGACTCCGCAGTAAAGGGCGGGCCCAAGGTCTTTGTCGTCTCCACGCTCGTTAGTGTCACACCCGCCACGCCATTCGTCTTCCGCAACTACCAGGTGAGGTTCTTGCCAAGTGCTGAGTACCCCACAACGTGCTCACCACCCCACACGTTGTGCGCTGCGCAACCGTTGGTGCACCCTGCCAATAGCCTCCTTCCCTCTAACCCTCCATCCAACGGTTTCCATGCCATCCACCCTCCATCCAACGGTTTCCATGCCATCCACCCTCCATCCACCCGGGGCTATCCGCGTGCAAGTTGCAGCTCTTCTTGGTCTGCACCGTCTTTCCCCGCCACCACTCCCCTAACCGCTGCTGCTACTTCCTTCTTCCCTCATCCCTCATCCCTCTTCCCTCTTCCCTCTTCCCTCTTCCCTCTTCCCTCTTCCCTCATCCCTCTTCCTTCTTCCCTCATCCCTCTTTCCTCTTCCCTCTTCCCTCTTCCCTCTTCCCTCATCCCTCTTCCCTCATCCCTCTTCCCTCTTCCCTCTTCCCTCATCCCCCCCACAGTACCCCCCAGGGACTCGAGAAACCCCCCATCCCCCTTCCGACGGCTCTCCCATGCCCACGCCGCCCCCCCGCATGCGCACGTCGGGCCTATCCGCGCTGCTAGGCACGTGCAAGATGCAGCTCTGGCAAGCCATCCGAGCCTCCTCCGCAGCTCCGTACTACTTCGACGACTTCGCCGTTGGCCCCCACCGCTGGCAAGACGGGGCTATTTTCGCAAATAACCCCACCATTGTGGCCGTTAGAGAGGCCCGGCTGCTCTGGCCGGACCTGCCGCTGGACTGCGTCGTCAGCCTCGGGTGCGGCTCTGCGCCGCCGAAGCTGCGCGGGAGGCCCGGGTGGAGGGTGGCGGATACGGGGCAGGTGCTGGCCGAGGCTGCCACGTCGGTGGAGCAGGCGGATCTGGCGTTTGAATCGGTCATGCCCATGCTGCCCGATGTCAAATACTATCGCTTCAACCCAGGTCAGTCAATGGTGAGGCGAGAGTGCTTTTGAGGCGCCTCAGAATGGCCTTCTGAGCGCCTCAAAAGGGCTTTCAGGTGGCCATAAAGGTGGAGCAGGCGGATTTTGCATTTGAATCGGTTATACCCATGCTGCCTGATGTCAAATACTACCGCTTTAATCCAGGTCAGTCAGTGGTCAGGCAAATGGGCTTGTGAAGCACCTCAAAGGTTGAGCAGGCTGACTTTAGCGCTTGAATCGGTCAGTGGGGAGGCGCGAGAGAGTGCTTGCAGGTGAGAAACCTGGACGAGTTCGAGCAATGGCGAGCAGGCAGTGACTGACAGGTCACCCTTCAACCCCTTCCAACCCCTTCCTGCCCCTTTTAAGTGCATCCAAACCCCCTTCAAACCCCCTTCAAACCCCCTTCAAACCCCTCATACACCAGTGGACGAGCGGTGTGGCATGGACCTAGATGAGACCGACCCAGCGGAATGGGAGAAGCTTGAGACCGCAACTGATGAATATTTGACAGCAGTCAACCGTGATATGGCTGAACTCTGCAAGTACCTGCGCCTGTGCGTGGCTCAGGAAGAGGCAGAGAAGGCCGCAGCAGCAGCACTGTTAGGCGGAGGAGCAGCAGCGGCGGCCGCAGCAGCGGGAGGTTACAGGAGTCGTCCGGGCAGTCGGCCGGGAAGCGTGCCTGGCAGCCCCTGTCCCGGCACCCCTAGAGGCTACTCCAGCCCCGGCGGAGCAGCAGCAGCAGCAGCAGCAGCGGCAGCAGGAAAAGCCGGGTCTGTTTACCCCCCCATTGTGCTCCCAGCGTCACCCAGGTCTCCCAAGGCGTCTGCCCCCGCCTCGCCCCTGGCCAAGGTGATTGGGACCCCGGGGGAGCAGAGGAGGGGAGGCAGTGGCAGCTCGCTGCATGCGATCAATCCGTACCGTCGGCATGTGCTGCTCGTCGACTCCATCCGGCCGTCCGTTGCCCGCCGGCCCTGGCAGCACTCGGCGCGGCTCTGCTGCTCTGCCATCGGTGGTGGCGGCAGCTATTATAACAACAGCAGCAGCACTGTTTCTACCCATGCTGCAGCTGCAGCGAGGCTTTCAGGGATTATCAGCAGCATCAGCACGGAGGGTGGTAGCACTGGCAGTCTGCTGTCCCACCTGCGCCGCCCTCCTAAGGTAGATGAACACATATGTGAGCCCTGCGACCCTCCCTCTGGCGGCACTGCTGCTGCTACTTCTGCTGCTGCTGCGTCCACAGGGCTTTATTTCTCCACCTCTCTCCAGTCGCCGTTCAGCTCCCGACCCTCCAGCGTGCCTGGCAGCCCCCGAACCGCAGGGTCAGCTTCGGCCATGGCTGCTGCTGCAGCTGCAGCGGCTGGGGCGTCTGCTAGTGGCGGTGCTAGTCCCCATTTTGGGCCTGCTACAGGAGTGGCAGCACCGGCAGCAGCAAGGGTAGCTTCAGCCAGTGGTTCTGGTGCTGCTGGGATGAGGAGGTCCGGTAGCAGCACGGCCTTAGCAGCAGGTTCGGCAAAAGGCTCGGTTGGTGTGGGTGGAGGTTCGGGAGAAACAGTGGGAAGTGCAGGAGGCAGAAGGGGAGTGGATGGAAGGGGAGGGGGTGGTGCTTCCCCGGTGTTCCGAGTTCCCTCCAACCTCGATCTTAACAAGCCGACAGGAGAAACCACACGCCCTGCTACTGCCAGCACCACTGCTGCTGCTGCTCCTGCTTTTGCTGCTACCGTTCCTGGGGGTGGGTCTACTATCAGGGCGACTAGTACAGAGGACACACCTCTGGGAGTGGAAGCGAGTTTCCGACCCTGGATGACTGAAGGGGAAGACTCTGACGGGGAAGAGGAGGGGCAGAGAAGCATGAGCACCACCAGACAGGCAGGCATGGGAGCAGTCACACGGGGTTTCACACCGGCATCAGCATCAGGCGCAGTAGGGACAACGGTGTCGGCAGCAGCAGGGAGAGCAGCGGCGGCAGCGGCATCGGCAGCAGCAACGCTGCCGAGTGTGGGGGCGCGACTGAGGCCGGTGTGGACGGAGGGCGGGTCGAGGAGGGCGGTGGCGCTGTCTCTGTCCCCCCCGGCAGCAGCACTCATGCAGCGCCTGCAGCAGGCCGCTGGCGTGGGGCTCGTGCACCTGGCGCTGCCATGCGACCAGGCAGGCTGTATTCTCACGTGAGTGCCATGCTGGTCGGCTAAGACCAGGCCATGCTTTGCTTGTTCGCTCCCTGGCAACCTCTGCTTGGTTGTGAAGCTCATGCATCTGGGTCTGCCCTGGCTCCACTCCACGCCTCGCCTGCTCTTTTGGCTCGCTCACACTGTTATAATACAAGCAAAACGCATTATCCGCCTGTATCTCACCCTTCTCCAATCATTCCCCCGCCACTGACACCCTATGAGTGCCCAACCTCTCAGCAGGTCATCTAAGGTCACGTCAGTGGCAGAACCCAGCGATTCCGAGTCTCATCTGCACTCCTTGCACGGATATAATCACAGCCTTCCCATCCCTATCTCCCATTCTGGTCACTCTCGCTTGTCCCGTGTTGCCTCAACCTCTCAGTTGGTCATCTGAGGTTATGTAGGTGGCAGAGCCTAGTGATTCCGCCACTCGCCTGCTCTCTCGCTCTATCCCGCACGTCACGTCTCTCTCTTCATGCCCCCAAATCCCCCTCTCTCAGTTGGTCATCTGAGGTCATGTCAGTGGCAGAGCCTAGTGATTCCGCCACTCGCCTGCTCGCCCGCGCCATTGACAGCATCGGCTGGTGGAACCCCGCTCGCCGCCATGCTGCTGCTCTCGCCCACTCTCTTGCTGCTTCTGCTGCTGCTGCTGCTGGTGGTGCTGGCGCGGGTGCTGGCGCTGGTGCTGCTACTGGTGCTGCCAGAGCTACAGTTTCTGGTTCGGGTGGTCTTGCTTCGGCGCCTGGTTCGGCCTCAGCTTCGGCGGTTGATCTGGCTGGGCTTGCTGCTACTCACCAAGGAACCAGTTCCCCCGGGCTTGGTTCTGTGAACGCAGCAGGTTCGACAAGCGCAAGACTGACAGCAGGTTCGGGATCAGCAGGCCCGGTAGGCGTGAGTGCTTCGGGTAGCGGCGGTGGCAGTGCAAGAGGCATCAGTGGAACCCCGAGCTCTTCTGGTGCTCCTGTCACTGCTGCTGCCGCTGCTGCTGCTGCTGCTACTGCTGGTGGCTCTGCTGCTGCTGCTGCCACTGGTGCTGCCGGTGGTGTGAGAGGTGCTGGTCCACCTGGTGCTGCTGGGGGAGCGGGTGGAGGAGCAGGAGGGGGAGGGAGAGGGGGCAGGGGAGCGGGGGAGAAGGCACCGGCGAGTCTGTGGGAGTTGGTGCATGTGGCGAGTTGCTTTGTCGTGGATGGGGTGCTTCATCGCTTCATGGGCTGCCACACCCAGGTATGCCACATGCTGCCCCCCTTTCAAGCCGCCTCAAAAGTCACCAGCGAGTATGTGGGAGTTGGTGCATGTGGCGAGCTGCTGTGTGGTGGATGGGGTGCTGCACCGCTTCATGGGCTGCCACACCCAGGTATGCTCATGTCTGAGACGCCTCAAAAGGCGCCACCAAGCCAGTGGGAGTTGGTGCATGTGGTGGCAAGCCGCTTTGTGGTGGATGGTGTGCTGCACCGCTTTCTGGGCTGCCACACTCAGGTATGCCAAGTCTTGTCCTCACACATGGCTTGCCAAGTGCCTTGCCCTCACCACAACTTCTCCAAACCCATCACCGAATATTTTTCCTGACATCCTCCTCTGATGCTACTGCTTCCCTGTTTGTCTGTTCCCCTGTTTGTCATTCCCTGCTCAGATCCTGCCGGGCGGCATGGAGGTGAGCACGTATCTCTTCAGCTGCACGGCTCCCGCCATCCACCTCACAGAAGCTGACATTCGCTGGATGGTGAGTTGGGTGGGGTCGGGGTGATTGTTGGAGTGTTTGATGGTTGGGGCAGTCAGTTTGGTGGTTGGACGGTTGGATTATGGATGGCGCATGGTGGCTCCCGCGGTCCACCTCACAGAAGCCGACATTCGCTGTATGGTGAGTGGGTTGGGGTGGTGGCATGCTGGATGGTTGGGTGGTGAATGGTGAAGGGTGGTGGGTGGTGGGTTATGCATTTTGGTGGTGGTTGGATGGCGCGTGGCTCGCTGGCATGTGGCCTCATCGTGCGTGCTGGTGAAATCTCTTAGTGGTTCATGTTTGGGGGCCATACGGTGGTTGGCGTGTGCACATTTGTCCTCGAATCTCACACTTTCCCGTCTAATCTTCTCCTCCTCCTTTCCCTGCCTCCCTGCTGCCGACTTGTCTTTTGCCTCTACCACTCCTGCCTTCGCCTCCCTCCACCGTTACAGGCATCTTCATGGAGGGATCGCATCATAGTGTGCACAGGCCAACAAGGCCCCCCCTCTGCTCTCATAGACGCTTTTCTCGACACCGGAGCCAAGGCTGTCATCGCTCCTCCTCCTGCCGGCTCCTCTTCATTGCCTGGATATTTTGCTGCTGCGGCGGCGGCAGGTGGCATGTCTCCCCGTGTTGACGCAGTTTATCAAGGAGCGATGGGTTCGGATTTGGCGGCGGCAGCAGCGGGTGGGGATTTGGGTAGGATGGGGAAAAGGGAGGCCTGGTTGGAGGACGTGGAGGCTTGGATTGGTCGGGAGGATCGGGTGTTTGGTTTGGCTGTGGAGAAGGAGCAGGCAAGTGCTAAGGTGGAGGAAGAGAGGTTGGGGTTGTTTTTGAGGGGTTTGTACAGTGGGTTGTTTGATGATGGATTCTCGGCTCCTGTAGCTTTGGAGGAGACCCTGAAGGCACATCCAGGGATGAAGTTTTCATGCCATGTCAAGAAAAGGTAATTTTGTATCTAAAATACATCCATCCATACAAGTTGGTAAACACTAAATTACCGTGATACTGTCACCGTAGAATGCCATTGGTATTTTGTTTCTCAAATTGTATTAACGAGTCGACCTGTAGTGGGATTTTTTTTTTGCTTTTCAGGGCCAATCCCTGGCAGCGGTGCTTGCTGCGCTGGCGCGCGGCGATGCTGGAATGTCAAGAAACTGCACCAGAAGCATCGCGTATTTTCCATCTCCACCCCACTGATCTCGTCCAAAACGCACAAAACCGCAGTAAAATCATCCCGTAACATCAACAACCTCCATCAACTCTTTTCCCTCCTCTGCCACACTTCTCCTTTTTGGATCATCTCGAGGCAGTTCCACTCTTCACTCTCGACGTGACTCAAGTGTTCTTCAACTCGTGATTTTCCTTCATTATTCAATAGAACTTCGAGTTCACCAGCGTTGGTTTCAGGGAGTCTCTTTACTTTGGCTACAGGTTTCTGTATCGTGCCTCGCTGTTAATCGCATAGCCCGTCTGCGCTGTTTCGCCACGATCGCCGTCCACCGTTTCTAAGTGTAGATCGCCTACCGAACACCCGTACAGCGTCACCAAGCGTCTGCGCCTGTCGACAACATTGCTCTATCGTCGAAGCGCGAGTCAACAAACTTTTTCGTTGAGCTTTCAGCCAGCAATCTGATTCAGATTCAAAGGCAATGGCCGACTCTGCGAGCGGATCTGCAAGCGCGCCGAGCTCAGACTTCTACACCGCTGCCGGATTCAGAAAGTGGGTGGTGGAGAACAAGATCAAGGCCGTTGGTGAGTGCAACTAGATCCTTACCTAAATACCCCCCTAATTATCACAATCCGTATCCGTTGCTCAAGAAAACAAGCAGCGACACGTTGCATCGAACGGATTTCGAGACGAGTTACGGATAGACCACGCTGGTGATTCGGGTGTGGCATCACAGTTTGCTTCTGCCGGTCCATCAGGCGGTTCGTAGTCGTTAACGGTGTCATCAGAACATTGGTGAATCACTGTGACAACCCTTGTCATTTAGTGGGCGTGTTTTGAGGCTATCCCATGGCGTCATCAGTGTTGGAAAATCAAAGACACTGCTGGAGTACTTGTCACATCTCAATCATTCGACTGTTTTTTGTGTCCGGCCATCTCAGGTTCTCTATGGGCGTCAGCGGTGGGAGGATCCATTTTGTATAACTTCCGCAAACCAGGGGAGAAGATGAGCGTCAAGATCATTCATGCTCGGTGAGCTGTAGGAAATGATGCTATTGTCCAATAAGGTTGTGATGTATTGACAGTTCACGGGCTCCCTGTCTACCTTTCTGCTATTTGCTGTTCACTACTGCGTCTCACTTCTGATGGCATTGTGCACTCGGACAGTGGCCAATTCAGTGTGTTACTGCTTCTTTCCTCCTTTTATGTCTCCACAGGCTACACGCTCAAGCATTGACATTGGCAGCATTGCTGGCTGCTGGTGCTGTGGAATACTACGAGCATGCCTCAGGAGCAAAAGTGGAGAAAGTTGCTGAACAAACGAAATTGCATTGATGTCTAGACATTGAAACCTAATCAGTACCATGGAGCGCGCCCCCAATTTTTTGTATACTACCACAGTTCTATATTGGTCAACTCTTTCTCTAAAGAGGGATAAGGATGAGGCACAATGTGATGGATGGTAGGTGGGCTGGTTCCGTATCATGTTATTCACCATTATTCCCTAGTTCGGTGGCACCATGCCCTGCTGTTTAGTGCAACTCCTAGTGGTGGGTCCCTGCTAGCTAGCATAGTTACGGTATTTGCCTTGTCATCATACCATGCTGTTATTGCACTCCCTGCCATCATTCCCTGCAGTTAGTGTGTCCCTGCCAACCTTCCCTGCTGTTAGTGTGTCCCTGCCATCCCTCCCTGCCGTTAGTGGAGCCCTCCTGACCTGCCTGCCCAACCTCTCTGTTGGTGTGCCTAATGGACCCCCTGCAGACCATCCCCTATTGCTATACCTTGCCCCCTACTATACCGCCCACCTTACCCACTTCAATATACCTCATACCATAATATTGCTCCTACCCTACTATTCAGCCTGGTTTTGTAAGCCACGGACCGTGTCTGCTACAACGGTAGCACTTGGACATCATTATTCTGTCTTCACTTCCCAATCTGTAGCAGGGAGCATGCCACAGAGTAAATGGAATACTAATAATCGTTGCTTGAAAAAGGCATACGGTAGATATGAAATATGTCTTGTATGGCGAAGGTGTGATAGCATGAAAAATCAAGGGAGGAGTTGCAACAGCAAGGAGAAGCAGGATGCGAATGCAAGATCTGCTGAGTGCATGTGAGAAGGGGACGAGGAGAGCAGGGTCGTTACGAGCTTACCCAAAAAGCAGAGACCTCCACTTCCAGTGTATTTGTATGTGCTGCTTCTCTGGCCTCCCAAGGACCTGTACCGGCCTTTAAGGCCTGGGAAATAGGGTGGGAGAGTGAAGCACCGGTGCGGCATGTTATATGAGCGCTGGTAGAAATGACGGTCCAACCCCCGTAAAGAAGGAGATGTACCAGCCCCAGGGATGGTGGCAGGCCCACCACTACACCTCCTCGCTGCACCACCGCTGCTTCACAACAAACAGTGAACCACACGCGAAAGAAAAGCTCCTTGCAGGAGATTGGTGTAGAGATTACAGAACAGAATTGTTGACTCACTGGAAGGAGAAGCGTTGACTCACTGGAAGGAGAAGCATTGAGTCACAGGAAGGAAATGCATCTTCTCATTGAAAGGTGAGAGAGTGGAATAACAGGAAGGTGAGGGTGTTGGCTCACTGGAAGTTGACTCACCGGAGCAGAACGAAAGGGTGATTGCCGGGAGAAGCCACGGAGCTAGCAGTTGAAGAGCCCCCAACAGATGCTGCCCCATATTCCCTCCCTCCCCTCCCGCACTAGCGCTCTACACTTGTGCTCTGCGCTTCTGCTGGGGCAACTGGTCTTGTCAGTGTGCCACTCCGCTTCCTCTGCTGCCTCATGAGTGGCCTGAGGGGAATGGGGCAGGGCGGATGGAAGGGGGCAGAGCGGAGGGAATGGGGCGGGGCGGAGGGAAGGGGAGAGTCTGGAGGGAATGGGGCGGGGCGGAGGGAAGGGGGCAGAGTGGAGGGAATGAGGCACAGAAGAAGGAATGGGGCAGAGCGAAGTGAATGGGGCAGAGCGGAGTGATTGGGGCAGAGCGGAGGGAAGGGCAGAAGGCGAGTGAGTGCAGGCCAAGAAACAGGCACGAGATATGTGAGAATATTTACAACAAAGACTTAACACGGAATGGAGGAAACCGTGGGGTGGGGGGGGATGGTGGGACGGGGGAAAGGAGGCATACAGCAAAACTGGAACAAGAAAGAATTGGAGGGGTGGAGAGCGCTGTTTGCGACCTACTCAGGGGTGTAGAGTTGGAAAAAGTGGCATACCTTGATAGGTCACGGCCAGCCCCATACTCTTCCTGGTAAAAGCGCTGCCTCCCTGCAGTGGAAGGTCCCTCTGCTGTGCCACAAGCTCTCCGGAAGGCGGGCAAAGCGAGCTCCCTGCTGCCCACTACGCTCCCGGTTGCTGCTGCTGCTGCCTCTGCTGCCACAGGGAGGGGAGGTTGGAGGAACGGGGGGAAACGGAGGCATGCAACAAGAACTGGAGCACGCAAGACGCACGGGAAGGTGCAGAAGAGCATGGAAGCAAACGAGCCAAAAGAAGAACGGCGTGAGAGGTGGTGGGAGGAGCGTGGGAGGCGAA
Source organism: Closterium sp. Yama58-4 (assembly GCA_947470075.1). Classification (NCBI taxonomy): domain Eukaryota; kingdom Viridiplantae; phylum Streptophyta; class Zygnematophyceae; order Desmidiales; family Closteriaceae; genus Closterium; species Closterium sp. Yama58-4. The sequence continues at coordinate 657,437 of CANIUD010000213.1, forward strand.
GGGAGTGTGGCGAATGGCAGCCCGTGGCAGTTTGGCAGCGAGCGAGCTTGCAGGGGGGGAGTGAGGAGGAGGAGGACGCGGGCATGAGGATGAATGCATTCTATTCTATCCCCCTACAACTCTACCTACATGCGCTCAGCTGCCTTGTGCCACGGCCCACCATCTCCACACGCCCTCACACTCCCACCCACACTCCTAACCTCTCTCACGGAAACGTGTCGAGCATGTTTTGATTGCGCATCAACGAAACTGGATCAACCAAGGACGAAGAAATGGGAATAGGTGCACTTATCCGGAAGTAGCTGCGGGCAAAATGGGAGGGGGCACTCTCCCTGGTGATGGATGAACGACTGCTAACTGCTGCAGCGTTGCCTCGCTGCAGTGGCACTTCCCTTTGCTGCGTCACAAGCTCTCTGGAAGGCGGGAACAAGGGAGAGGAGGGCAGAAGGGGAGTGGTTACAGGCCTTGGGACATGGAAGGTCGGATACAAGGCATGAGTGCAAAGGGGCAATAACAGAGTTGATTACCGAAAGTGAGAGCAGCAGGAAAGAGCAACCACAAGGCAGAGGGCTTACCTTGATAGGCCACGGCCAGCCCCAGCGTCACACGTGCTTGGTTGGTGCGCCTTGCTTGTCTGCCACTGCTCCTTGACACCAGAGGCCAAGTGACATGCAAAGGAGAGGGGCAGAGGGTGCGAACGTGGAATGTGCACAAAGACTATGTGTTGTCGCAGAGACGAGATATGAGAGAATATAACATGAAATACTTCACACGGAATGAAGGAAACCTAGAGGGGAGGGAGGGAAAGGGGGGCGAGAGGATGGAGGGACTGCGGGAAACGAGGCATACAATAAAAACTGGAACTAGAAGGACGGGAAGTGGGAGGGGGTGAGCAGAATTGGAAGCAAAGGAGCACATGGCAGCATGGCATGGGAGTGGTGGAGAGCGGTGTTTGCGACCTACTAGGGGTTGTAGAACTGGAAAAGGTGGCATACCTTGATAGGTCACGGCCAGCCCCATACTCTCCCTGGTAAAAGCACTGCCTCCCTGCAGTGGAAGGTCCCTCTGCTGTGGAAGGTCCCTCTGCTGTGGAAGGTCCCTCTGCTGTGGAAGGTCCCTCTGCTGTGGAAGGTCCCTCTGCTGTGCAAGGTCCCTCTGCTGTGCAAGGTCCCTCTGCTGTGCCACAAGCTCTCCGAAAGGCGGGGAAAGAGAGCTCCCTGCTGCCCACTACGCTCCCGGTAGCTGCTGCTCCTGCCTCTGCTGCCACAAGGGGGGGAGGTTGGAGGAACGGGGGGAAACGGAGGCATGCAACAAGAACTGGAGCACGCAAGACGCACGGGAAGGTGCAGAAGAGCATGGAAGCAAACGAGCCAAAAGAAGAACGGCGTGAGAGGTGGTGGGAGGAGCGTGGGAGGCGAAGGGAGTGTGGCGATGGCAGGCCGTGGCAGTTCGGCAGCGAGCGAGCTTGCAGGGGGGGAGTGAGGAGGAGGAGGAGGACGCGGGCATGAGGATGAATGCATTCTATTCTAACCCCCTACAACTCTACCTACATGCGCTCAGCTGCCTTGTGCCACGGCCCACCATCGCCACACGCCCTCGCACTCCTAAGCCACTCTAAGATTTCGCATAAACAAAAGTGTGTCAAAGAAATACCAGAAAAAGGGAATAGGTGCACTTATCAAAAAGTAGCTGCGGGCGAAATGCTTCGCTCGACACTGAGGCGCGTCGCTCGCCGTTCGTCGCTCGCAGCGTGCGTCGTTGCTCGTTGTCGCTCGGGCGCCGAGCGTCGTTGCTCGCTCGTCGCTCAGTCGCTATGGCAGACGCCGTCACTCGTCGTGCGCTGCTCGTCGTCCGTCAATCGCCATCCGTCTCTCAATCGTTTCGCTGCTTGTCGTCCGTCAGTCGTCGTCGCTGCTCAGACTTCATCGCCCGACGCCTCAGACTGGTGCTCCTTCACCATCGTAGTTCCCGCTTGTCACCGTTTGCAAGAGGAGTTCTCACGCTGCCCGAATCGCCTTGGTTTTGCCGTACAAATGAGCCATCGCTGCAGTCGGACCTTAATCGCCGACGCTTGAGAGCTGATGTCAACGCCGAACGAACGTTGAACGCGATGACTCTCGTTCACCAATATGCGATGTCTCGCGTCGTGAGCAGCACGCGATTGACGTCACGAGCGAGCGTCGATGGAATTACCGCGTGCATGTAACAATCACGAACCCGATCACCGCCACGCTCCTCCACTGCTCCAGACGGTGATGACCAACGGACGGAGTTGCGACGACAACCGACGGAGATGTGCAGGACTCGATTCAACAGAACAATACACCTCTCGCCTTGAGCGGGACGCGATTCAGCTGAATCCGACAACATCACGAAGGCGAGCGTCACGGGACCGTAATGGAGTGTGAAATACTGCTATTCTTGAACTGATAGCGTCGCTTCTCCCAGGTAACATCTGTCATGGAGGTCTTACTGCTTTCGCCATCAGGGTCGTCACGCCTCAGAGTATGAAATACTGATCGCGTTTGTCGTGTCGCTTTTGCCGTCAAGAATAGTTTTGTTTATCAATCACACCGTCGGATGACTCTCCGAATCGATCGTCACCGTCGTACACCCCCCGTCAACGACAAGTATAACTGACGTGCAGCTCTGTCAATGATGGATGTGACGCCGACCCCAAAGCCATTGCCATTGTTAAGTAGCAGAATCCGTTTCCGAGAACTTATGAAAAACATCACCACTTATACCATCTGGCGGTTTATAAGAGATGAATAGTCACACGAGAAAGATACTATCTGGCGGTTAACAGATAGTCAAGTCCTTTCAGTTTAGCTACACGACTGGTGACAAGCCACGGGAACTTCTACCAACACGAAACGTGTTGATCAATCCGCTGTTAACAACGTAGCGTTACGTAGCGGTGGCTTTTAAAGCTGAGGTACTTGATGAGCCATGGATCCAAGGACGCCATGAGAAGCTGCCATGGAAACGAGCCAGGAATAATACTCGGACATTCATATAAGAAATGGACTGGTCACCAGGACAAAATCATGCTGACCGAGGCAATTCCTGGCAATGAGGGAGTTGGGTTGGGGATGGCTGGGCCAGGAAGGCGGAGAGCAAACATGCGGAACTTCCTGATTGTCAGTTTCGTTCGCAAGACAGGAAGTTGGCGACAGGATACTGATTCGCTACTGGAGGATTCTTTCGTAGCGAAAAACTCTTCTTTCGTTTGCATAGTTACTGGAACTCGCCAAGTTGCGGCCGAGCGGGTTTTGGCGCCTTTGGCCTGGAGCCGCCCAATTGAGTGGAGGCACCTGACAGCGGTGCCAGTGATGGCGGGAAATTTGCTCAGTTATCCTACACCTCACGATCAACTCAAATCGAACGATTCTAAGCCGACTTGTGACTTCAAGTTCCGTGGAGCCTTTTAGCCAAGTGCACCACTTTGTTTCACTCTCGCTTTTGTGGAATGTAGACACTTATTGAATCGTGATATTGGACGAATGCCCTTTTATTGAAGGCAGTCCGTGTTGTAACTGCTATTTGCCTTCCACCGGATTTGAATGTGCAGCACCGAGATTAACCGTGGATATGGTACAGGAAACCTACCTGCACCATGCCCGAGTGAACAAAACCCAAGAAAGACTCCTCTGCCCGCTGGAAGAATCTGGAACTGCCTTGGCAATGGACTCCAACATACGACTGCTTGGCGTAAAAAAACAGTTGAATCTCAACCATTCTTACACGCACTGTTTTGTAACGTGCATCACCTCACCTAACCGCATTCTTACGAATTGTGCCTGTACCGTGACGGAACGTTCTGAACTTGGTGAGGTTCTACAGCACAACCTGCTCCCGTTCCATGGCCCGAAGGTCTACTGTGCACAAACGTCGCGGCCATTATCTCCGATACTCAATTATGCCCGGAGCGTTTTTCGTTCGTACTCAACCGACAATTTCTCGTTTTAATAGGCACAAAACTGAAACAAAGTTGCCACTAACACCTCACCTGCACATACCCCTGCAAACAAAACAAGATATAAAATGAAACACGCAGATAACCAGAATACACTTTGGGAAAATCAAACATAAATACAGGAAGCTACCAAATATTTAAGGTTGATGCCTTCGCTTTTGCCTGCAGTTTTTTTATGAGTGTTAATATACTTATTGTTCTTACGGAAGTTGCTCCGATCCAAGGGCGCGTAGATATGGATTGAAAGATTTCATCTCAAATTTAAAACTGTTGAAGACTTGGTTGGATTTAGGATTCCGTGACTGGTAGGCGAACTACAAAATCTATGACGAGCTGGGGTAACTTTTTTGCTTCACCAATCACGGGCGAGCAAACCAGCCAAGTGTTAAACGTCAGGGTATAAGTGTAGAACGTTTGTAAATATGAGTCGCGAGTTTTAAGTTCACATCGAAAGCTCGATACAATTTTTCGTAATTTAATGTGGTAACTGCGTTCAGTAACCGCGTTCTGTTTCTATCACATTTCAACAGTATTATTAGCGTAGAAAGTGTGATTAAAGAGCGAGAGCCAATCGGCGATGAGGAATACAGGTTGAGTATGAACGAAAAACGCTCCGGGCATAATTTGAGTATCGGAGATAATGGCCGCAAACGTCGTGCTGATGTACAGAACAATAACCTCGCAAACTCTTGACAACAGTGTCAGAATGTTATTATTGTCTAGCCTGTAGTGGGGTGCTCTATAGCGAGTACAACCCAGTTAGGGTTTGCTATATGTACCCCAACTGCTGCTAGTGAAACCCCTCTCCTTTCAATCATTCTTGCCTAGTCTTGTTGACATGCTATCAGAGCAGGTCGACCCCCTTGGGTCGATCCTGTGGGTGGGCCCGCCACCTAACTGCTTCCGCTGCTATTCTGCTTCTCGCACGCCTCGGGCGCGCGCCGTCTTCTTCCTGCCGTGCGCTCAGGGCGTACGGCGGTTTTCTGCCCGCCGTGCGCCCCGAGGCGCGCGGCGGTTTCCTGCCCGTCGTGGCGCCCCCGGGGACCTGCGCGCTGCCCCCCGTCGTCCTCCTCCCGTCGCCTCGTCGCGGCGCCCTGGGGGCCCGCGCGTCCCCCCCCTCCCGTCGCCTCGTCGCGGCACCTTGGGGGCCCGCGCGCCGCCCCCTCCCGTCGCCTCGTCGCGGCGCCTAGGGGGCCCGCGCGCGGCCCCTCCCGTCGCCCGTCGAGCCGCCCTCGGGGGCCCGTGCGCGGCCCCCCTCCCGTCACCCGCCGTGGCGCCCTCGGGGGGCCCGCGCCCTGCTTCTTCGTGGCGCCCAAGAGCCACCCCGCTGCCTCCCTTTCCCTCCGTGCCCCGCCCCTGCTGTTTCCCGCGCTCCTGCCTGCGTTAGGGTTTGGGGGTGGCGGGCATGGGGGTGACCGGTGTGGGTAACCTGCGGCTCCTCCTCCTCCTCCGTCTCCCACTGCTGCAGCTGCCGCTGAGGGGGGTGGGTGTGAGGTTGCGTGGAGGTAGCCGTCGTGACGCCAGCAGCGCCAGTAGTCCGGATGCCCTCGCGCGTTTCGGTAGCCCAGCGAGCCTGCTTCGCCAGTTGCCTGTGGGTCCGTTGCTCCTGTGTGTGCTCGTCGTAGCCGCGGAGCCAGATACTCCCGTAGTCCGGTGCCCTCGTGCGCTCGGTAGCCACTGTGCGCGCCGCTCCTGTTGCCCGTGTGTCTGCAGCTTCAGTCTGCTGCTAGTGAAACCCCTCTCCTTTCAATCATTCTTGCCTAGTCTTGTTGACAAACAGCAGCGATGCAGCGTGATTGGTTCCTCAACATTCGTTGTTCATAAATTCCGTCATGCGAGATGCTTTCGCCCCAACACCACTCGTGCCGAGATATCAAGTTGGTGCGCCTGCCTACGGAATCTCCAGACAAATGGTTGGACTCTCATGGGACACCCATGACTCATTTTCCCTCCCACGTCTCCCATGACTCACATCTCCCTCCCACGTCTCCCATGACTCTCCCTCCCATGTCCCGCCCATATCCGCTCGAATGTTGCTCCAATGTTCATCCTGCTCCCATGAAGCTCTCTCCTGAGCCACGAAAAGCCTTTTCTATTGTGACACGACTCTACGAGGAGTGTGCAGTGCAGTCGTCATAGCATTACAAATCTCGTTTTGTACAGCAGACTCGCATGGCCAATTACAAATACTATCCTAACATGATAAGTGAATGTAAACGGAAGTATGAAATGGGGAGAGGGTGGGAGGGAAGCAAATGAAGATCTGAAAAATGCTAATGAGACTAGGTGGTAGGTCTGAGAGACCTGCGGGAATGTAAAGGAGGTTGTCTCCTTTACTGCAAACTCCTCTACTAGTCGAATCACAATCTTCAAATTTTTAAGTGAAACTTAAAATTTTACATCTCATAGTTTTCAAGGGATCTCTCTCTCTTAGTTATTCAAAGCTAGCTCATTTATTTCCCGTAGGTTATCTTCCAGCATGCGACGTGGCAAGATTGAGAAAGTCAGGATGTCCACACGCTTAAAAAAATCTAATCTTAGCAAGGGGCAGCCTAGCACTAGTCAAGCTGCAGCGAAGGTGATACAATCACCGACTAAAAGAGGCAAGGTGAACAAGACCATGCCCACGGCTACCGCGGATTTCGAGGTTCCCGTTAAGGTGGAGTACGACAAGGAGCCCGGAGAGGTTAATGACATAATATCAGCCTTCGCGAAGGGCGTTGCCGTACCCAAGTCGAACACCAAACCCCTGCCTAAGAGCGTTAAGAGCGATTACTTTCCGACTCCTCACCTTAACAACCACCACGGGCAGAGAGGACTTGTTTCGCTTATGGATGCTCTGCTCATTCGGGATGGGCACGAGGTTTCTACATTGTTGATCGATTTCCACAACTTGTAAGCGTCTGTGGCGAATGTAAACGCCCGCATTGGTCCAGTTTTCGTTCGTCAAAATCTTTCACCAAACCTGAAACCCTCCGTTTGTCCATTTTCAGAGTATTAAGCTTGCTGCACCAGCAGCTGCCGGGGGGGAAGACATGGCTGGCGCTCGATGCGCTTGCGTTTCACACAACTGCAACAACAGATCAGCTTGTGAGCGGTGTTGACAACAAGACTCTCCTCGAATACGACTACTTGTGTGTCGTCATATTCAACGAGTGAGTGCATGCCGCTATGAAGGTGAGCATGGCCATTGTCTTTCCCGTACTGCTTCTTTGTGTTGACCTCTGCAACTTTGTGTTGACCTCTGATTCTTTGTGTTGACCTCTGCTTCTTTGTGTTGACCTCTGCTTCTTTGTGTTGACCTCTGCTTCTTTGTGTTGAGCTCTGCTTCTTTGCGCAGAGTACCTCTCCCTAAGCACTTTAGCCTTGTCGTGATAAAAAACGGCTCGGAGTTAAAGAAGACGGAGGAGGAGTTTGCGGTGTCGGGAAAGGACCCTCGTGTCGTGCTCTACGACTCGGCGGACGTTCACTACAACATGAGCGGGTCTTGTCAGAATCCCAGTCACTAACCACTGGGATAAAAGGGCTTGTTTGTGTAGCGGGTGAGTGCGCCCATAACCCCCCAGGCCAACATGCCTGTAACCCTTCCCTAGGATCATCGGGGATCTCCAGTGGACCTCTGACACCCCCCCGCACTGGGATGCCCGAGGTGCACACACCGGGATTCGAACCCGAGACCTTCGCTCTGATACCATGTCAGAATCCCAGTCACTAACCACTGGGATAAAAGGGCTTGTTTGTATAGCGGGTGAGTGCGCCCATAACCCCCCAGGCCAACATGCCTGTAACCCTTCCCTAGGATCATCGGGGATCTCCAGTGGACCTCTGACAGGACTATCTTCCACAACATCTGTGTCATCAACTTCTAATGTTGTTCAAAACTCTGTCTTTCCTTTCTCGTGTAGCTCAAAACTCTGCTTTTCCTTTGATATTGTTCGAAAGTGGACACACACCGTGATGCAACTGACATGTTTTGCGTGGCCTGCGTCTTTCCGCAGCAAAGCCTTATCTGTAAGAATCACTGAACCACCTTTCTCTCATCAGCCCCACATTTCCCTCATCAGCCCCACCTTTCCCTCATCAACCCCATCTCTCATCCTCTCATCATCCCTCACCATGCTTCTTCCAGCGGCCCTGTCCATATCCATTCCATCTCTTCCCAGCCCACTTCCCCCTTCCCTCATCGCTCTTCGACCCCGCCCATCCTTCTCTCCTGCCCATCCATAATTTCTCTCTCTCCTCCTCTCAACCACCCTGCTCCTGTCCCAGTCATTCAAGTGCTTCCTCTTGTTCAGTAATCGATCCTTCATTCCATCAGCTCTCCCCTCTAGGAGGTAAATCGCCTCCTCCTCTAGTTGCTTTATCTCACTTTCCTGCACTGCTGCTTCGCTACATTCTCCCTCACCTCCCACCTGCCTCTTCCACCCGTCCTTCCCATCTCTACCCTGTCTCTCTGCCACCCATACCCACCCCACCTCGTGACTTTTGAGTCGAGGTGACTTTTGAGTCGACTCAAAAGTCATACCCACCCCACCTCGTTCCCCCTCACCTCCTCTAGTTGCTTCAACTCACTCTCCCGCACCAGAGGAAAGGATGGGAGGAGGGGAGCGGGGGAGAAGGAAATGTGGGAAGGAAGAAAGGAGGAAAGGGGGGATGCAAACAAGGAGCGAACGATGAGAAGCAGGGGGAGCGGACTTGCTAGTCAACAAGGAGGGTGAGTGATATCCCCCTCACTGCACCCACCAACCCATGCTTGCCATGCTGCCCCATGTAGAGTAAATTGAGTCCTTGTGCCTTCCAGCCGTTATGCGCTTCTGCCATCCAACTCACAGCAGGCCACCCCCTCTTCGCGTCATTGCCCCCTATGCGCTGCCTATCACTTTGTTCCAGGTTTTTCTTTCCGACACCCGTGTGCATGACAGAAATGTTAAGTTCAGTTGCACAAGTGCTGCACCCACACGCTGCTCCTCTCTGCTCTTCTGGGTCATGATCCTCCTTTTCTTTCACGTGGTTTCAGCCTGTTTCTCCCTTACTCTTGTCCTACGTACTCCTTCCAGCTAGAGCATTCCTCCCCACTTCTGGTATAACACCCCCCCTGTGGTATTCGTCCTCTCCACTGACGTTCTTACCCCTCTGCATCGCCTTCTTCCATTCTCAGGTCAACAGGAAGCAACAGGAGTATCAACAGCAGGATTTGTAACACCAGCAGCAGCAGCAGTAGCAGTAGTGGTGAGCTATACGTAGCTCTGCCCTCTCACCGTTGTCTGCCTTTTTTGACAAACCGAGTGCACAAACAGATAGTGCCAGAGTGCAAAGCCGCGTGTAAAAAGCGAATTTTTTAGTGCACAAACGGATAGTGCAGGAGCACGAGCTATCCAGTCTCAAAATTTCACTTTTTACATGCGGCTGCGTGATAAAGAGTTGTTTTGAGACGTCTCAAAACACACAACTTTTTTTACAAGCGGCTGCACAAACGGATAGTGCAGGAGTGCAGAGTCAGGCGCCTGCACTTCTAACCCCCTCCGCTCGTCCTCTCTCGACTTGCTTACCTCTGCTTTTACCATCGCTTCCTTTTATCACTCCTTTTACCTCGTCCGATGCAGAGCTTCCTTTTATCGTTTCCCACTCCTATATCCACCCTTGTTTTTATCCCTTTCTACTCTGCTCTCCACACCTGCACCGCTCTGCACACCCACCCACCAATGCAGCGTGAGTGGAGCAGCAGTGCGCATGCAGCAGCACTAGAGGAAAGGATGGGAGAAAGGGGGGTAACTGCAAGTCATTACAGGAAGCAGAAAGGCAGAAAGGGGGGTAACTGCAAGTCATTACAGGAAGCAGAAAGGCAGAAAGGGGGGTAACTGCAAGTCATTATAGGAAGCAGAAAGGCAGTAAGGGGGGTAACTGCAAGTCATTACAGGAAGCAGAAAGGCAGAAAGGGGGGTAACTGCAAGTCATTACAGGAAGCAGAAAGGCAGAAAGGGGGGTAACTGCAAGTCATTACAGGAAGCAGAAAGGCAGTAAGGGGGGTAACTGCAAGTCATTACAGGAAGCAGAAAGGCAGAAAGGGGGGTAACTGCAAGTCATTACAGGAAGCAGAAAGGCAGAAAGGGGGGTAACTGCAAGTCATTACAGGAAGCAGAAAGGCAGAAAGGGGGGTAACTGCAAGTCATTACAGGAAGCAGAAAGGCAGAAAGGGGGGTAACTGCAAGTCATTACAGGAAGCAGAAAGGCAGTAATGGGGGTAACTGCAAGTCATTACAGGAAGCAGAAAGGCAGAAAGGGGGGTAACTGCAAGTCATTACAGGAAGCAGAAAGGCAGAAAGGGGGGTAACTGCAAGTCATTACAGGAAGCAGAAAGGCAGAAAGGGGGGTAACTGCAAGTCATTACAGGAAGCAGAAAGGCAGAAAGGGGGGGCCACTGCAAGTCATTACAGGAAGCATGCAGAAATATAGAAAGGCAGAAGACGACAAGAGGTAGCCAAGCCAGCCAGAATAACATTCGAGAAGCAACAAAAGAGCATACGACTTACCACTAAGGCTCTGAGGGGCCACCTGAGGGGGCACCTGATGGTATCTGAATGGCCAACTTAGGGGGTATGTTTGCAGTAATGTTTGATGAGACAGAATGACGCTGATGCACCAGTGGAGGTTAAAAATGTCATAGCAACAGAAAAATAAGCATAAAACCGCGAGCAGGTAATGCAAGCCTGAAGAAACTAGAGAAGCCATCAAGGTGAATGGAGGTCACCTCACCACTAAGGGGCACGACACGAGCCCCCAGGAAGAAGATTCTCTCCCTGTGCACGCACACACCAGCTGATGGCTGGGCTCCATCGTTCCTCCCACGCCCCCTTCATACCCCCCTCTGCATTCGCCCTTCCCATGGCAGTGCAGGCACCAGCACGGATGTGGGAGAGGAAGGGAAAAGGGAGGAGAGGATGGAGGAGATGCAACACGGAGGTCAGTAGAGCAGGCAGAGGGAGGAATTTAAGGCACGAAGGAAGGAAACACGAATTGCACCTTCGCTTGAGTGAAGGGGTACAAGTGAAGGAATCCAAGCTCGGTTACGCTTTGGGCCCAAACCATACTCTGCTACTGCACATCAAACCCCAATCAGTCGCTGTGCTGCCTTGCTTCTGCATCTCAAACCCGTGCATTGGCGTGCATCTTCCATGCTGCCGTGCTGGCCTTGCATCGCTTTTTGAGGCGCCTCAAGAACCGTGCTGGCCCTGCATCGCAGTGCAGCCTTGCTTCTGCCACACAAGCAGCACCTGCGCGCTAACAACAGGGGAAGGTAATGGGAGGAGCGTGGTGGTGGTGAGTGCGCTGGCAAGGCAAGTGACTAAGGGCCCTTGATTACTGAGTGGAAGCAGAGAAAGCACATGTGGCTAGGGCAGATAGAGAGGCAGAGAACAAAATGCATACCCCAAAATGGAAGTTCCGAGAGAATGAATGTAGGGTAGTTGGATATGACTGAATTACAGTGCTGCGTACATAACAACCATGATTACGCAGCACATGTTTTAACAAGAAAGCATGTTGAGACTAATCGAGAGGGACTATTCTCAGGTACTGCCTTGAGAATGGACAACCAAGTCTCTCAATCATATGTACACCAGAACTAGTAAGGCACATCCACCTAAACACTCATTATACAATCTGACATTCCCATCAACAGTAAACTATTTAGCAGCTTCACCTGTCACACGTCTTCAGGTCCCAATCCTAGATCATGAGTCCAGAATCTGCAGGCTGCTCATTTGTGCGAAATTGGAATGAATAGATCCGCTGCACCTCCAGTGAACTTGCAGAACACGGAGAAAGGATAGCCGAGTGAGGGTGTCAGGGAGAAGTGTGAGAGCTGGGTAGTTAAGCAGGCTCAGCTTGGCGCAATCTGGACAAGTCTCCGATTGAGTTAGGAAGTGAGCACAGCCCAGGAGCATCTATCTCCAGGTATGTTAGCTTCCGAAGCGCAGCAATAGTGGCTGGGATTTCCGTCGATTCAGGCAAGTGTAGCTCCAGCCGACGCAGCTCCTGTAAAGAGGAGCTGGAAAAGCCTGGAAGCCGCATGACTCTGGCGCTTCCAATTGCCAGCGTGCGGAGGCAAGGAAGGTCTGTTAGTTCGAATGGAAACTCATCCTCAGAAAATGCCAATACCAGATGCAAATGCTCCAATGATGAGAGGCAGCTGGAAAATGCATATGGAAGCATCACCCTGATCATGCTCGCTCTTTTTAGGCTTGGAAGCGTGTAATTACCTGGTAGGCGGATGATCTCACCATTACCACCCAATCTTAGGATTTCCAGCGAGCGCGGCAAGAATTCAGGAGCGTTTTCCAGCTTCTCACACCCAGTCAGCTCCAGCTGCTTCAGCCTTGTCAGACGGGTCAGATTCTGCGGCACTGAGGAGAGGCTGTTGCAACTCTCGACCACGAGAATTTCCAGCTTCAGGAGAGCTGAAACCGACTCCGGAAGCGCCTCAATCAGCGGACAGGATACGATGAACAACTCTCGCAGGCGTGTCAGCTCCCCCATGGCCTCAGGCAGCTGGGCTAGCTCGCATTCCTGCAACTCAATCCTTGTTAATGAAAACAGTGTTGTGAATGAGGACGGCAGCAGATGGCATGCGCGGTACTGCTTCAGGAAAAAGGTTTCAAGGTTGGAAAGTTCTCCGATGTCGTCTGGAAGAGTCAGCAGGGGGGTATCAGCGAGGCATAGGGTCTTAATGCTGTGAGCGCACCCAACCGGTCTGGTAAGTCGACTAGCAATGCACACTCAGCAACAACCAGCGTCTCTAAGGATTGAAGCCTACTGCAGGAATCAGGGAAGTTGATATCGAGCTTGTGCAGCACGAGCACTTTCAGTTGGGGCAAGTCACCGAAGGTGTCAGGCAGTCCAGAGAATCTGCAGTCAGAGAGCTTCAAGCTCCGCAGCAGCCCAAGGAGGTGACCTCCTCGGGTCGTTCCGAGAAAGGTATGCACTTGCTGATGCTCAGCTCCTGCAAACGCGGCATCCGCTCGCTGATATTCTCCGGGAGATTCTCAAACTGCTTGCAGTTGTAGAGTGTCAAGCGTTCAAGGTGGCTGCATCGCGCGTCTGGAGGGAACAAAAAATCGAGGTCTACACCGCCCCTCATCAGATCTAGCTACTTCAGGGACGAAAACTGTGCAAAGGAGAAGAGAGGCTCTTTTTTCACATAACTGGAGAGCCATTTCGGCAAGGAAAGAGCCGTGAGGCTTGGGAGCCGAACGAGGCGGTCTAGGTCTGTGTAATCCTCAACTTCTACGTTTACAGCAAGAGCTGTGAGCGAGGAGAAGGCGCGCACTTTTCGGTTCGTTAACACTGACAGATCGGCGATCGCGAGAGATCGGAGATGCACGAGCTTGAAGATCGAAGCTGGTAGGCTGAACAACCTATGGAGGCAGCCCAGCGACAGATGCTCCAATCGCGTGCACCGGCGGAAGAGAGCACCCAAGCCCGCTTGCGTCATATGATCATGCGCCTCGTTGTGGTACTGCCGCTGCGGAGTCCATTTCTCGATCCTTTCCCCGAGGTGGAAGGCTGTGAGCTGAGGGCAGCACGAAGTGAGGCGAACGAAGAAGTTGTCGTCAACGCTCTCCACGCTGCCGTCGCTGAGGTGGAAGTGCGTGAGGTTGGGGAAGCACGCCAAAGCCGCGCCGAGATCCGCGCGGGAAACGGCGCGGTTTTCCTTGACCAGGAGCGTGTCGACATGGTCCCGCGCCAGGCGACGCCAGCGGCGGCAGATGGACGCCAGAAGCAGGTTGTACGCTGCGTCCGCGAATGCTGCGGGAAGAGAACCAGCTGGAAAGACCGTGTCGCTCATCTGGTAGCTTGGCTCCTCTGCGTTTTTGCGAATGAGCCTCGGGGAAGGCTGGACGGAGGAGAGAAGTGAGTCGTCATCGTCAGATCGGTGGGAAGAGAGTGGTCTTGTGGGCCAGAGGATACTAACTAGCAAGTCGTCGGAAAGCCTGTCTATGTGCGAAAAACACTCCATGGTAGCTCTGGTGCTAGGAACAATGGCTTAGGAAGGATGAAAATCAAAGTCAGAACTGAATTGGCGTGACTCAGATGTAGTTATAGCAGATCTTGCCTCTGCTCTGTCTTGCTGATATCTGCTGTTGGCTGTGAATTCAACCATTCTCTCATGGATATCACGCTCTCCTGCCATGGCTGCTCGCTTGCGCTCTGCTCTGGCTTGGATCTGACGGGTAATGCCGAATGGCAACTTCAGATCCAAGCCATTCTGGTGCTGTGCTATGGGGGTTTCGGTTCGGGTGTTACGAGATGTGGATGGATGGTCAGATCTGACTGAGTAGCCAATTTGAGTACGGTTCCACTATTCGCAGTGCGGCGGAAAGGCATGCGGAGGTTCCACACCATCCTCATCTTCTAGGGCCTCTCGGTTTGACCAAAGAGCTCCAAATACGCGCACGTGGCGGTGCATGGTTAGGCGAACGTGTGGCGAAGGGGGACCACAGCTGATTGTGAAAGAGTAGGCGAAATAATCTCCCCCCAGGCGGGAGGAGATAGACTTGGGTCGGAGATCTGCTGTGAACAACACTTCGGGGCAATGCTGACGAGAACATTTCACATCTATTTTAGTTTCTGAGTAGCGCTTCCACGTTGAGCTTGTATTCTACCGAGGTCGGTAATAATGAGTACAGGCTCATGAAAATCTAGACCACGTGTCACCGAGTCGGGCACTCTCATAGCTGGCCCGTGCATTCGAGGACGAGTCACGGAGACCGAAGGACACTTCAGTATATTTTGCGCATCAGTCTTATGCGGCATCGCGAGTGGGTACATCGCGCCGCGTCCACTCGCCGAACATCGCTCCTGATGAAATCAAACGCGAGTCGGAGGCATCGCGGCTGGATGAGATGCGGCGCGAACTCGGAGGAGATGCGGCAGCGAAGGTGCAGGAAATTCCTCCAGCGGCAGAATCGCGCGAAGGCCCCATGAGCGCGCGAAAGGCTGGTCCTCTTATTTCACTGCCAGTGTCCTCAGACACTCTGGGTAAGCGTGTTAACTGTCCTTCCTAAAAACATCCCCAGGCGTTTCCCACTGCACCGAGTGAATCACTCGGCCTCGGCAAAGTACAGCCTTCCAGCATCGCGGTGACGCAAATTTGTGTTTCTTTCACCTCGTGATTTCACCTGGTACTACGGGCTAAGCAGTCAGCCAGTCACAACTGCAGTTACGAGTCCAGTAGCAGTGGCAGCATACGGCGCCATGGCGAGCAGCACTCGCGCGCCCGAGAAGTCGCCTCCCCGTCCCGCCCTGAAGAGGTAGGCAACCGCAACTCTGTCTGCCCCACGTTGCGCACACTCTCTCTCCCCATCCTCTTCGTCCCGCCCTGAGGAGGTAGGCGACCACACTCCTGCCTCCTGTTGCACACACTCTCTCTCCCCATCCTCCCGTCCCGCCCTGAAGAGGTAGGCGACCGCAACTCTGTCTGCCGCCCATTGCGCACCCATTTTCTCCCCATCCTCTTCGTGCCGCCCTGAAGAGGTAGGCGCGACCGCAACTGCTGCCTCCCTTTGTGCACCCGTTCTCTCCCCATCATCGCCTCCAGCCGTGCCTCCCCCTCCGCTCGCTCTCCCCCCTTGCCTGGCAACGCGCCCTCTTTAAAGACTCGCGCCCGCGTGTTCACCCCCACGCTGCTGCAGTCCTCACAGCCGCTCTATTCCTGTCATAACGTGAACCTCACTGCTTCACTCCCTTTCCCTAAACCTTGCCACTCTCTGTTTTCTCTCTACCATTCTCCCTTTTCCCCCCTACAGGTGCCGGGCGCATGATCGAGACACACCACCTCGTGACACGTGGGTGCACTACTTTATCCCCTTCCGCTCCTCTTTCCCCTCTTCCCCCTCCGTCTCTCCTCCTCCTCTTCCTTCTCCCTGCCCGTCCCCCTCACCCATACCATCTCTCCCAGGTGCCAGGAGAGACCCCTTCCATGGCAACATCCGCACTTGAAACGACTGCCTCTCTCCTGCAGTCCTTCCGGCCGCTGAAGTCCTTCTGCCAGCACGTGAGCACGTGGGCGCACTACGCGCATAGCCCTGGGCGCATGATTGAGACGCACCACTTGGGACGTGCTGCAGTGTATCATCTTCGACAGTGATCAGCCCAACGCTCGCATCGTTGGCGAGTCTTGTCTTTGCTCCTCTTCTCTCCTCTCCTCCCTACACTGTTTCCCTCAACTCTGCATTCCTCTCCTCTGCCCTCTCCGCTCTCCGCTCTCCGCTCTCTGCTCTCTGCTCTCCACTCCCCTCCCCTCCTGTGTACTAATCAGCGCGTGTGTGTCACCCCAACCCGTCACCCCTCTAGGGGTGACAGTCGAAATACTCCTGGAGCCCCAACCTATTACCCTCGTTAAAATACTTGTGTTTCCTGTAATGCCCCCGTAATGTGTTCCAACGTAATGCCCCCCAGGTGTGGAGTACATTGTATCGGAGGCGGTGTTTGAGAAGCTTCCAGATCAAACGCTCTTAAGCCTGTGCTTTGTGTCATTCCAGCCCATCGCCCCATCTACCCATCACCCTTCAGGAGTGGAGTACATCGTATCGGAGGCGGTGCTTGAGAAGCTTCAGGAGGAGAAGCGCCTGTGGCACTCGCGCTACTATGAGGTAAGCACGCGTCCATACATGACGCATGCATTGGTGAAAGCCGCTGTCGATCACAGATGCTTGTGATTATTCTCCAAAGTTGCACCACACAGGAGGCACTGTTCATTCTGGTTCGTGGTTCTCGCTGTTGCTTAATCTCGTGTATTGTCATTCTCACTTGCCTCTCTCCTGACGCTGGTCCTACATCTGAATATCCCGTCGCATGACTTCTGTCTCCCCTGCAGATATGTGAGGGCCTGTAAGTTAATCCAGGGGTGCCAGAGACCATGCAGCAGCAGCAGGAGCTGAAAAAACTCGTCAAGACATCCCCTTGTTTGCTCTCCTCCCACCCCCCACTCTCCCTCTTTGGTAGAAATGTGAGGGTATTTTGAGGCGGTGTTGGAGCTGCTGGGGTGGTGTCCGTCGCTGGAGTATGTTTATTTGTATGAGCTGCCAGGAGGGGCATGAATTCTGTTGGAAACAGTGAATCTTAAGCGCCTCTGTCGTGTCGAAACACCGCACCAGAAGCGAAGCGAACCATATCGAGGTACCCGCGAGTCAACCCTCGGAGGTTGAGAGGTTGCTGGAGGTTGCCCGCGAAAGTCAAGGGTCAAGCGACCTTTGACCTGACAAGTACAGCGCGACAGTAAGGACACACAACTGACTCGTTACAGAGCAGTTGCCCGAGTCGACACTGTATCGAACCGCAACAGCAACAGTAAAACAGTTATAGTTGCACCTCTTCATATCCCTTGTATTGTTATATATAATCTTGTATTTTCTTGTTTTAATCGACTCACTTTGCCCTCACATACTAGCGCAAGGTGGTTCAACTTCTTCATTAGACGCTTCCGCTATTACATTGTTCCTACCAGAATTTACCCCTACAAAAGATCCTAAGGGCTTTTCTCAGCCCAACATGGTATGAGAGCTCACAGGGGAAATTCAACTACTACCCAATCATCACAAGACATGGCAACACAAAAGGAGAGGAGCTCTTCAAACGGCTCCCAGGGAACTACTCCTACTCCACCTCCTGCCTCTGGCCTACAGACAGAGGAAGGCACGGCCGCAAGACCAAGGGGAACATCGACTGAGACCCCGGCAACTCAACCTGCCAGCTTCGACCAGAGCATGATGGAGAAGTTCTTCTCCTTCATGTCGTTCTACGAGCAACACCAGCAATCGGGACCTGAACAGTCAAGTAACAACAACAACGACGTGACTCCAATGAGCCTTGATGGCTCGTCATATGCGCGCGGAAATCAACAGCAGCAACCTACCTTTGCTCCGTACGAGCGCGGGTCCATCAGCTTCATGCCGCACCCGCAGCCTTCACCTGGACAAGAGAAGCCACTAGAGGCACTGCAAGTTCAGTCGCAATTCGCGCACGTCTTAAAGCTGCAGACATCGAAACCTTTCGACGGAAAGGATTTCTTCACCTGGTCATTCGAGTTCGAGTTAATGATGGAAGGCGCGCAAATCCTCGGCTTCTTCGACGGGTCCCTGCCATATCCAACAAACGGCACTCAGTACGAGAAGCAGCAGTACACCTATCAGTCAATGATGGCGTACACGATTCTACTGAGAAACATCACACCGACTCAGCAGCAGAACATACGTTCTTACCGGGGTTACGGCAACTCCGCGGAGCTCGCATACAACCACTTGAAGAACCTGTATCAAGCAACAGACAGCGTAAACCAGAGTCGGTTAATGGCACAACTGACAACAGTCGAAATGAAACCAGGAGAGAAGGGAATAGCTTATATCAGCCGATGTCGCGAGCTGCGCGACAAGCTTCTTCGATGCGGAGGGTCAATATTGGAAGACGCCTTCGTCACAGTCGTCATCGGCGGTCTTGGTCCTCAGTGGCGCTCAACCCGCGCCATACTTCGAGCCCACGGGAAAATATCAGAAGCAGCACTCTGCGCCGAAATTCACGCCGAGCTTTAAGATATGGACCTGCAAGAAGAACGACACAAAAGAAAATCGTCAGTACCGGAATTCGCTTTCCACACTCAACGACGCTACAACAACAACAACAACCGACAACAACCAAAACCCGTACCTCCGTTCTGCCACATCTGCAAGACGTCAGGGCACCCGCGCACGCACTGCCCGAATCGACAACAGTCAACACCACCGCAGCGGCAACTTCGACCTTCCAGCAGCCAGGTCACCTCAACGCAAGCAAATCCCACGACTCAAGTTCAAGCTTCAACAACACCAACGGGACAACCTGCACAAGGAGCAAGAAACATCGTCAGTTGCATGGCAAGACTGACCGACTCCTGCGTCACTGAATCACCGCCACACTACTCACCGGAAGAACAGCTCGACAACAGGACGCCTCGCCGCGAATCACTTCAATCAAACCCGACGTACGCAGCCATCGCCCAAAGCGAACCATCCGGGAAGGACACGTGGTTCTTGGACAGTTGCTGCGGGCAGCATATGTGCTCTTCAGGACGCTTCGTGCAGCGAGAATATCAACTTCAACGCGAAGTAGTTATCACCGTCGCGTCAATCAGAACCTGCGCACAAGACGGCAAGGCGTGGTACAACTTCAGTCACGAGAGACAAATGTCATTCTACAGATGTCAAAGGTCTTAATCGCAGAAGGCCTCGGCTACAACTTACTAAGCGTCAGTCAGTTGATGGCGAAAGGCATTCATCTTGAAGCAGACAGCACCACCCAGGAGTTCAAATTATACCACGGGAAGGGTGGTCTCTACATCGGAAAGGCAGTCCTTAAGAACAATGTCTTCGTTCTTGATTTCGTCCCAGATCTCGGCACAGCAGACAGCGACGGCATCGTAACCCTCACCTCCTGGACCCATCCTCCCGATCTTGATCCAGAATTCAGTCCAGAAGGCTTCTGGTACTCGCACACCATACCTGAAGCAGAACGAACAAGGGCATTAGCAACGATTCAACACGCAGCAGCAGAGACAACAACGGCAGCAGCAGAAACAACATCGACAGCAGCAGAGACAACATCGGCAGCAGCAGAGACAACATCGGCAGCAGCAGAGACAACAACGGCAGCAGCAGAAACAAATGTCAACACCAGTCACTGGTCCGTCAACGGCATCACTCCTCATCGACGACACACCACCGACACTCGCACAGCAGTTCCATCCAACACCACGAGAAGTCCACCGAAGCGCCAACGTCACCGCCGGCTTCTACTCCAACTCCGACATGTACCGACGCTCACCCGGACATCGCGCCACTGAAGGAACCTGGCACGCAAGGATGGGACACCCAAGCAACACAGTGTTAAACAACACGATAAGAGCAGGCGTGCTTGACAAAGACTCACTCTTACTGACCGACGGCCGAGAACTTCAGCGAGCCCGTGGAACGTGCTTCACCTGCCCCGAAGCTGACTTACCGCACCAACCATTCGTCTCGCATCACAACCCAAGCGCACCTGCATACACACCACTCGAGAAAGTGTATAGCGACATCCTATATAACCGCGAGCCTGGACAAAAAGCCTACAACTACACCATCACGTTCATCGACGCCGCGACACGTTACGTTTGGCACCTGAATCTTCCGAGCAGGGATATGGCGTTCGAAGCCTTCGTTGCTTGGCTACCTGTAGCTGAAAGAGAATCGGGAGTAAAACTAAAAAGCTTCCAGTCAGACGAGGGCGGAGAATACACCTCACAACGATTCAAGCAGTACTTGGCAGAGAGAGGAATCAAGCGGCTCATCTCCCTTCCCTACGCCCACCAACAGCAAGGTGTAGCAGAAAGGATGAACAGGACCCTTCAAAACACAATGCGCAAGCTGCTCCTCGGCATGCATCTGCCAACTCACCGGTGGCCTGAAGCAATGGACCACGCCATCATGCTGCACAACCTGCTTTCGTCGTCGTCACTCCCGAACAACGCATCACCGCATCTGCTGTGGACAGGAAAACTGGGCAGCACAAAAATGTTACGGGTTTTCGGCTGCATGGTACAGTACCGACCACCATCTGCACGAGCTGGACGATTCTCTCAACGCGCACAGTGGGGACTATACCTGGACATCGGAAAACACTACAACGCATGGATAATTTTCGACGTCGAGACAAAAGAAACGGTGGCCGCACGTGATGTCATCTTCTACGAGAACCTCACCCTTCGATACTACCTTGCCAACTTGCAAGAAGGAAACCCCGACCGCAACAATGGTTTTCGTGGAGACCGAGCCTTCGCCTCAGCAGCCGACGAAGCTGACTGGGACGAGCAGAACGTGGACAGAGCCTCGGAAGAAGCCGGACCTCTCCCCTACTGCTCCGTCAACATCCCGATGGACGAAGAAAATCCTCGCGAAGACGTCAACGCCGAAGTCTTCTACGATTTCGCCGACACCGGTTACGTTACACCTGCACGGGTCAACACCAACGAAGCAGAACGCGTAGGACCAAATTTCATTCCAACCCCAGAAACGGGAGACGAAGCAGTTTATTCCAAGGACATGACACTTCCCCGCTACACACAGAGTGGACTCCAAATCCTTGGACTCGTCACCGCAGTCCACGGCGCCGCCATTCCTAAGGAGCCTGCGACAGTTCAACAGGCTCTGGGGGGGGAGCATAAGGAAAAATGGCGCGAAGCCATGGACAAGGAACTGAAGGCACTGGAAGAACGCAACACGTGGAAAGTCGTTCCCATCGGCGTAGCACGGAACAAGACAATACTCACCGGAAAGTGGGTCTTCCGCGTGAAGACGAAAGCAGACGGAACCATTGACAAATTCAAGGCGCGCTGGGTCGTACGCGGCTTCGACCAAGAACTTGGACGCGACTTCACCGAGACATTTGCTCCGGTCAGCCGACATACCTCACTACGAATCCTATTCGCGATCGCCGCCATGAAGAAGAAGAAACTGCGACAAATCGACGTCGCAAACGCTTTTCTCTACGCACCTGTTGACGCAGAGATTTTCGTGGAACTACCGCACGGCTCCAACGGAGAACCTAATTACGTCTGTCAGCTACTCAAGTCGCTCTATGGCATCAAACAAGCCCCGCGACTATGGCAACGGTACCTGCACACCCGCCTCATTCGTATCGGCTTCAAGCAACTCCCGCACGACCAAGGCATGTACCGGCTCACGAAGAACACCGACTACATCCTGCTAATCGTCTACGTGGACGATCTCCTCTACATCGGGTCAACTGACGGCATCACCACCTGGTTCGAAGGGGAGCTGCAGCAAGACCTCACGCTCACGGTTTCATTTACCGTCACACAGTACCTCGGCCTCAACATCCGAGAAGAAGAAGACGCGATCTACCTCAGCGCCGCGAAATACGCCGACACCATCGCCAAACGATTCGTTCTCGCACCGACCGCCATCCCCACACCGTATCGCTACACGACAGGAAGCAACAAGGGAGGATCTGTTCTGCTCAAGCCCGCCGGCATACGCGACTACCAGAGGAAGCTAGGATGCCTCCTCTTCGCAGCTGTTACCTGCCGTCCCGACCTCTCATACTCCGCAAGCCAGCTCGCTACCTACCTCAAGAAGCCCGAAACAGAACACCTGGCGGAGCTCGACCACACTCTTCACTACCTCGTCAGCACCCCAACGATTGGCCTAACCTACTACAAGAATGCAACTGCACCGACAAAGTTAATCGGCTACGTCGACGCCGATCACGCTGGCGACTCCGACAACAGACGCTCGCGCACCGGCTACATCTATCGCCTTGAACCTATCGGTCCTATCTCCTGGCAGTCGAGCAAGCAGGAGTTAATCGCACTCTCATCAGCTGAAGCAGAATACATCGCACTCTGCTCAGCCACCAAAGAAGGACTTTATCTTCGCGAGCTGCTGGAAGAAGCGAAGTTAGCCGAGTTACCCAACTTCACCCTGTTCTGCGACAACCAGTCGGCAATTCGCATCGCCAACAAGAACGGCTTCGCGAACAGGACGAAACACATCGCAAAAAAAAAAAGAAACTCAAAAAGAAGAAATTCGAATACTGCATGGTGCTGACTGGACAGAGCCACGTCACCAACAGCGACACTCCAGAAGCGAAGGGGAGTGTTGGAAACAGTGAATCTTAAGCGCCTCTGTCGTGTCGAAACACCGCACCAGAAGCGAAGCGAACCATATCGAGGTACCCGCGAGTCAACCCTGGAAGGTTGAGAGGTTGCTGGAGGTTACGCGAAAGTCAAAGGTCAAGCGACCTTTGACCTGACAAGTACAGCGCGACAGTAAGGACACACAACTGACTCGTTACAGAGCAGTTGCCCGAGTCGACACTGTATCGAACCGCAACAGCAACAGTAAAACAGTTATAGTTGCACCTCTTCATATCCCTTGTACTCTTATAGATAATCTTGTATTTTGTTGTTTTAATCAACTCACTTTGCCCTCACATACTAGCGCAAGGTGGTTCAACTTCTTCATTAGACGCTTCCGCTATTACATTTGTTCCTACCAGAATTTACACCTGCAAAAGATCCTAAGGGCTTTTCTCAGCCCAACAGATTCACCATGGCTGATCTCAGGAAGGCTGCTGCCAAGCAGATGAGAAAACCTCTTATTCGGCTGCTGGGTTGGCTGAATGATTCTGATGATTATTCGGTGGAGGAGCGTTGTGCGTGGATGCTGGAAAGAAAACAAACTATTTCATCTGCAGTGCTGCTCGGGTGAAAGGGTTTGATCTGATATGGGGTGGCACTGTAGTGTGATACTTTTGCCCTTATCTTTCCTGCAACATGGATATCTTCAAGCAGAGGTAGAAGGATGAAGGGAGATTTGATTTTCGTAGTAATGCCTCTGATACCGGAACTGTTCTGACAGTACCGTGTCTGTGTAGATACGTAGTTGCCCTAGTGAGAAATCGTTACACGCGAATTAGACGCACAAAGCAAAAATTACTTTTGTCAATGAAGCATGTAGCAAGCAAAAAATCTATCACAAAAGCGAAACTGTGCATGCCGCACAAGCAAGGGTAGATCACTGCAGTGTTATGGGTCGCCTGTGGGGTGACAAGGGGGAGAAGGGGGGGGAAGGGCGAGAGGGGTGGACGAAACAGGGGGGAGAATGGGGAGAGAAGGGGGAGAGGAGGGGGAGAGAGAGTGTGCGGTGGTGAGGGTCTGGCCACCCCACCACAAGCATGCAGCAAAACAGACAGAGCGGGGAATCCAGGAGTGTGGATAATTTGAAAAGGCGGCATGCAAAGCATACGGTTGAATGAGATAGGCGGGATGGTGGGGAGAAAAGGAGGAAGGAGAAGGGACGGGAAATGGAGGTGTGAAGGCTGGGAAGGAACTGGATGGGCAGGAATAAGAGGGAAGCGAAGAAAGTATAGGAAAGGGAAGGGAAGGGAATATAAGGTGACAGGATGAAAGGGAAGGGAAGGAAATGGAAGGTGACAGGATGAAAGGGATGAGAAGGGAAGAGAACGTGGCGTCATGAATGGGAAGGAAAGGGACGGGCTAGGGAAGGGAAGGGACGAGTTAGGAGAAGGAACTGGACGGGAAGTAAAGGAAATGGGAGGGAATGAGTAAGATGGAAATGGAAGGGAAGGGAAGGGAAAAGAAGGGGAGGAAAGGGATGGGAAGCATAGGAAAGGGAACAGAATGTGGAAAGGGGGTATGGGAGGGAAGGGAAAGGACGGGAAGAACAAGTACAAATTATGAACTCAAACGGTATCCCGATCACTCCAACTACACTTCACTTACCCGCCTGGATGAACCATCCCTGGTGATCAACTTAAACTATGTCCATAGATCTTTTAGCTCCTCTCCAGCCTTCTTTACAGCAGTTTCTGAATTTTGTGCCCTCTCCTCAGCCTTGATAACCTTGATTCTCAACTTCTCCTCTGCTGATGCTGCCGCCGCTGCTGCTGCTGCTGCCGCTGCTGCACGCTCTCTTTCCCACTCCTCCCTGCAACCAGCCAACATGCTCAGCCAACATGCTCAGCCAATGCATCCAAGCACCCACACATACACCCACAAAAACGCCAAAAAAAACACCCAAAACACACGGTCCACTATGCACATGATAAGCACGCAATGAGACTGTCAGTCAGCTGTTGGCCATAGCAACTCATGCAGTGATTGGCCACTCGGCTGCTCCATTGTCCAACGTTCTCTGTGCCTTTAAGCTCACCGATGCTCCAACTAGATACCAGACATGGTTTGAAAAGCCTGTGAAAATCATACATTTATACCTATTAGCACAGAAATTGCATTTCTGGGGCGTACCTGACAGCACCTGCTGCTTGCACTTCTCTAACTTCTCCTGTTCCCACGAACACGGGTCGGTAGCATGGAAGAGTGAACATAGAAAGGGAGGAGCGCAGGGAGGGTAGAAGCAAACAAGCTCTTAAAAAAAAAAAACCTGGGGGGAACCTTATGGGGAACCTGATGGGGAACCTGATGGGGAACCTGATGGGGAACCTGATGGGGAACCTGATGGGGAACCTGATGGGGAACCTGACGGGAACCTGATGGGGAACCTGATGGTTAACCTGATGGGGAACCTGATGGGATGGGGAACCTGATGGGGAACCTGATGGGGAACCTGATGGGGAACCTGATGGGGAACCTGATGGGGAACCTGATGGGGAACCTGATGGGGAACCTGATGGTTAACCTGATGGGGAACCTGATGGGATGGGGAAGCTGATGGGGAAGCTGATGGGGAACATGATGGGGAACCTGATGGGATGGGGAAGCTGATGGGGGACCTGATGGGGAACCTGATGGGGAACCTGATGGGGAACCTGATGGTTAACCTGATGGGGAACCTGATGGGATGGGGAACCTGATGGGGAACCTGATGGGGAACCTGATGGGGAACCTGATGGGGAACCTGATGGGGAACCTGATGGGGAACCTGATGGGGAACCTGATGGGGAACCTGATGGGGAACCTGATGGGGAACCTGATGGGGAACCTGATGGGGAACCTGATGGGGAACCTGATGGGGAACCTGATGGGGAACCTGATGGGGAACCTGATGGGGAACCTGATGGGGAACCTGATGGGGAACCTGATGGGGAACCTGATGGGGAACCTGATGGGGAACCTGATGGGGAACCTGATGGGGAACCTGATGGGGAACCTGATGGGGAACCTGATGGGGAACCTGATGGGGAACCTGATGGGGAACCTGATGGGGAACCTGATGGGGAACCTGATGGGGAACCTGATGGGGAACCTGATGGGGAACCTGATGGGGAACCTGATGGGGAACCTGATGGGGAACCTGATGGGGAACCTGATGGGGAACCTGATGGGGAACCTGATGGGGAACCTGATGGGGAACCTGATGGGGAACCTGATGGGGAACCTGATGGGGAACCTGATGGGGAACCTGATGGGGAACCTGACGGGAACCTGATGGGGAACCTGATGGTTAACCTGATGGGGAACCTGATGGGATGGGGAACCTGATGGGGAACCTGATGGGGAACCTGATGGGATGGGGAAGCTGATGGGGAAGCTGATGGGGAGCATGATGGGGAACCTGATGGGATGGGGAAGCTGATGGGGGACCTGATGGGGAACCTGATGGGGAACCTGATGGGGAACCTGATGGTTAACCTGATGGGGAACCTGATGGGATGGGGAACCTGATGGGGAACCTGATGGGGAACCTGATGGGGAACCTGATGGGGAACCTGATGGGGAACCTGACGGGAACCTGATGGGATGGGGAACCTGATGGGGAACCTGATGGGGAACCTGATGGGGAACCTGATGGGGAACCTGATGGGGAACCTGATGGGGAACCTGACGGGAACCTGATGGGGAACCTGATGGTTAACCTGATGGGGAACCTGATGGGATGGGGAACCTGATGGGGAACCTGATGGGATGGGGAAGCTGATGGGGAAGCTGATGGGGAACATGATGGGGAACCTGATGGGATGGGGAAGCTGATGGGGGACCTGATGGGGAACCTGATGGGGAACCTGATGGGGAACCTGATGGTTAACCTGATGGGGAACCTGATGGGAACCTGATGGGTTGGGGAACCTGATGGGGAACCTGATGGGGAACCTGATGGGGAACCTGATGGGGAACCTGATGGGGAACCTGATGGGGAACCTGACGGGAACCTGATGGGGAACCTGATGGTTAACCTGATGGGGAACCTGATGGGATGGGGAACCTGATGTGGAACCTGATGGGGAACCTGATGGGATGGGGAAGCTGATGGGGAAGCTGATGGGGAACATGATGGGGAACCTGATGGGATGGGGAAGCTGATGGGGGACCTGATGGGGAACCTGATGGGGAACCTGATGGGGAACCTGATGGGGAACCTGATGGGGAACCTGATGGGGAACCTGATGGGGAACCTGATGGGGAACCTGATGGGGAACCTGATGGGGAACCTGATGGGGAACCTGATGGGGAACCTGATGGGGAACCTGATGGGGAACCTGATGGGGAACCTGATGGGGAACCTGATGGGGAACCTGATGGGGAACCTGATGGGGAACCTGATGGGGAACCTGATGGGGAACCTGATGGGGAACCTGATGGTTAACCTGATGGGGAACCTGATGGGATGGGGAACCTGATGGGGAACCTGATGGGGAACCTGATGGGGAACCTGATGGGGAACCTGATGGGGAACCTGATGGTTAACCTGATGGGGAACCTGATGGGATGGGGAACCTGATGGTTAACCTGATGGGGAACCTGATGGGATGGGGAAGCTGATGGGGAACCTGATGGGGAACCTGATGGGGAACCTGATGGGGAACCTGATGGGGAACCTGATGGGGAACCTGATGGGGAACCTGATGGGGAACCTGATGGGGAACCTGATGGGGAACCTGATGGGGAACCTGATGGGGAACCTGATGGGGAACCTGATGGGGAACCTGATGGGGAACCTGATGGGGAACCTGATGGGGAACCTGATGGGGAACCTGATGGGGAACCTGATGGTTAACCTGATGGGGAACCTGATGGGATGGGGAACCTGATGGGGAACCTGATGGGGAACCTGATGGGGAACCTGATGGGGAACCTGATGGGGAACCTGATGGTTAACCTGATGGGGAACCTGATGGGATGGGGAACCTGATGGTTAACCTGATGGGGAACCTGATGGGATGGGGAAGCTGATGGGGAAGCTGATGGGGAACCTGATGGGGAACCTGATGGGGAACCTGATGGGGAACCTGATGGGGAACCTGATGGGGAACCTGATGGGGAACCTGATGGGGAACCTGATGGGGAACCTGATGGGGAACCTGATGGGGAACCTGATGGGGAACCTGATGGGGAACCTGATGGGGAACCTGATGGGGAACCTGATGGGGAACCTGATGGGGAACCTGATGGGGAACCTGATGGGGAACCTGATGGGGAACCTGATGGGGAACCTGATGGGGAACCTGATGGGGAACCTGATGGGGAACCTGATGGGGAACCTGATGGGGAACCTGATGGGGAACCTGATGGGGAACCTGATGGGGAACCTGATGGGGAACCTGATGGTTAACCTGATGGGGAACCTGATGGGAAACCTGATGGGGAACCTGATGGGGAACCTGATGGGGAACCTGATGGGGAACCTGATGGGGAACCTGATGGGAAAAATTATGGGAAACCTGATGGGGTGGGGAACCTGATGGGGAACCTGATGGGGTGGGGAATCTGATGGGGAAACTGATGGGGAACCTGATGGGGAACCTGATGGGGAACCTGATGGGGAACCTGATGGGGAACCTGATGGGGAACCTGATGGGGAACCTGATGGGGAAACTTATGGGGAACCTGATGGGGTGGGAAACCTGATGGGGAACCTGATGGGGAACCTGATGGGGAACCTGATGGGGAACCTGATGGGGAACCTGATGGGGAACCTGATGGGGAACCTGATGGGGAACCTGATGGGGAACCTGATGGGGAACCTGATGGGGAACCTGATGGGGAACCTGATGGGGAACCTGATGGGGAACCTGATGGGGAAATTGATGGGGAACCTGATGGGGAACCTGATGGGGAACCTGATGGGGAACCTGATGGGGAACCTGATGGGGAACCTGATGGGGAACCTGATGGGGAACCTGATGGGGAACCTGATGGGGAACCTGATGGGGAACCTGATGGGGAACCTGATGGGGAACCTGATGGGGAACCTGATGGGGAAATTGATGGGGAACCTGATGGGGAACCTGATGGGGAACCTGATGGGGAACCTGATGGGGAAACGGATGGGGAACCTGATGGGGAACCTGATGGGGAACCTGATGGGGAACCTGATGGGGAACCTGATGGGGAACCTGATGGGGAACCTGATGGGGAACCTGATGGGGAACCTGATGGGGAACCTGATGGGGAACCTGATGGGGAACCTGATGGGGAACCTGATGGGGAACCTGATGGGGAACCTGATGGGGAACCTGATGGGGAACCTGATGGGGAACCTGATGGGGAACCTGATGGGGAACCTGATGGGGAACCTGATGGGGAACCTGATGGGGAACCTGATGGGGAACCTGATGGGGAACCTGATGGGGAACCTGATGGGGAACCTGATGGGGAACCTGATGGGGAACCTGATGGGGAACCTGATGGTTAACCTGATGGGGAACCTGATGGGAAACCTGATGGGGAACCTGATGGGGAACCTGATGGGGAACCTGATGGGGAACCTGATGGGGAACCTGATGGGAAAAATTATGGGAAACCTGATGGGGTGGGGAACCTGATGGGGAACCTGATGGGGTGGGGAATCTGATGGGGAAACTGATGGGGAACCTGATGGGGAACCTGATGGGGAACCTGATGGGGAACCTGATGGGGAACCTGATGGGGAACCTGATGGGGAACCTGATGGGGAAACTTATGGGGAACCTGATGGGGTGGGAAACCTGATGGGGAACCTGATGGGGAACCTGATGGGGAACCTGATGGGGAACCTGATGGGGAACCTGATGGGGAACCTGATGGGGAACCTGATGGGGAACCTGATGGGGAACCTGATGGGGAACCTGATGGGGAACCTGATGGGGAACCTGATGGGGAACCTGATGGGGAACCTGATGGGGAAATTGATGGGGAACCTGATGGGGAACCTGATGGGGAACCTGATGGGGAACCTGATGGGGAACCTGATGGGGAACCTGATGGGGAACCTGATGGGGAACCTGATGGGGAACCTGATGGGGAACCTGATGGGGAACCTGATGGGGAACCTGATGGGGAACCTGATGGGGAACCTGATGGGGAACCTGATGGGGAAATTGATGGGGAACCTGATGGGGAACCTGATGGGGAACCTGATGGGGAACCTGATGGGGAAACGGATGGGGAACCTGATGGGGAACCTGATGGGGAACCTGATGGGGAACCTGATGGGGAACCTGATGGGGAACCTGATGGGGAACCTGATGGGGAACCTGATGGGGAACCTGATGGGGAACCTGATGGGGAACCTGATGGGGAACCTGATGGGGAACCTGATGGGGAACCTGATGGGGAACCTGATGGGGAACCTGATGGGGAACCTGATGGGGAACCTGATGGGGAACCTGATGGGGAACCTGATGGGGAACCTGATGGGGAACCTGATGGGGAACCTGATGGGGAACCTGATGGGGAACCTGATGGGGAACCTGATGGGGAACCTGATGGGGAACCTACTGGGGAACCTGATGGGGAAACGGATGGGGAACCTGATGGGGAACCTGATGGGGAACCTGATGGGGAACCTGATGGGGAACCTGATGGGGAACCTGATGGGGAACCTGATGGGGAACCTGATGGGGAACCTGATGGGGAACCTGATGGGGAACCTGATGGGGAACCTGATGGGGAACCTGATGGGGAACCTGATGGGGAACCTGATGGGGAACCTGATGGGGAACCTGATGGCGAACCTGATGGCGAACCTGATGGGGAACCTGATGGGGAACCTGATGGGGAACCTGTGTTAAAATTTAACCGTTGTTTTGATTAGGAATCAAGAGGGCTTTACATAGTTGAAGCTAGGGAAGGTGGGTTGGTTGGGTACCTAACCAACATTATTGGCCTCCCCCACCAATAAGTTGGGTTGGAGAATTATTGGGGGGTCCCAATAATGTTGGCCAAAGTGAGCCAGCATTATTGGGGGGCCAATAATCTCCCAACCCAACCTTGGGGGCCAATAATTGGGCCAAGGTTGGGTTCCAACCCCCAACTAGGGTTAACCCTAGTTTGTGCACCCAAACATAGTTTGGGTGCTTATCACTATCCTAGGGTTTATAGGATCAATGCAGGATACAAAAGAGGAGTATAATCTAACAACCTGATGGCGAACCTGATGGCGAACCTGATGGGGAACCTGTAGGGAACCTGATGGGGAACCTGATGGCGAACCTGATGGCGAACCTGATGGCGAACCTGATGGCGAACCTGATGGCGAACCTGATGGCGAACCTGATGGCGAACCTGATGGCGAACCTGATGGCGAACCTGATGGCGAACCTGATGGCGAACCTGATGGCGAACCTGATGGCGAACCTGATGGGGAACCTGATGGGGAACCTGATGGGGAACCTGATGGCGAACCTGATGGCGAACCTGATGGCGAACCTGATGGGGAACCTGATGGGGAACCTGATGGGGAACCTGATGGGGAACCTGATGGGGAACCTGATGGGGAACCTGATGGGGAACCTGATGGGGAACCTGATGGGGAACCTGATGGCGAACCTGATGGCGAACCTGATGGGGAACCTGATGGGGAACCTGATGGGGAACCTGTGTTAAAATTTAACCGTTGTTTTGATTAGGAATCAAGAGGGCTTTACATAGTTGAAGCTAGGGAAGGTGGGTTGGTTGGGTACCTAACCAACATTATTGGCCTCCCCCACCAATAAGTTGGGTTGGAGAATTATTGGGGGGTCCCAATAATGTTGGCCAAAGTGAGCCAGCATTATTGGGGGGCCAATAATCTCCCAACCCAACCTTGGGGGCCAATAATTGGGCCAAGGTTGGGTTCCAACCCCCAACTAGGGTTAACCCTAGTTTGTGCACCCAAACATAGTTTGGGTGCTTATCACTATCCTAGGGTTTATAGGATCAATGCAGGATACAAAAGAGGAGTATAATCTAACAACCTGATGGCGAACCTGATGGCGAACCTGATGGGGAACCTGTAGGGAACCTGATGGGGAACCTGATGGCGAACCTGATGGCGAACCTGATGGCGAACCTGATGGCGAACCTGATGGCGAACCTGATGGCGAACCTGATGGCGAACCTGATGGCGAACCTGATGGCGAACCTGATGGCGAACCTGATGGCGAACCTGATGGCGAACCTGATGGGGAACCTGATGGGGAACCTGATGGGGAACCTGATGGCGAACCTGATGGCGAACCTGATGGCGAACCTGATGGGGAACCTGATGGGGAACCTGATGGGGAACCTGATGGGGAACCTGATGGGGAACCTGATGGGGAACCTGATGGGGAACCTGATGGGGAACCTGATGGGGAACCTGATGGCGAACCTGATGGCGAACCTGATGGCGAACCTGATGGCGAACCTGATGGCGAACCTGATGGCGAACCTGATGGGGAACCTGATGGGGAACCTGATGGGGAACCTGATGGGGAACCTGATGGGGAACCTGATGGGGAACCTGATGGGGAACCTGATGGGGAACCTGATGGCGAACCTGATGGCGAACCTGATGGCGAACCTGATGGCGAACCTGCACGCCCCCACCCCCCTTCCGCCCTTCCCTCCACACGCACATCAACAGTCCCTGTCCACTTGCTGCCATTCCCGTCCGTGTCGCAGGACGGGAGGCACACACACGCATGGGGAGAGAGAGACAATCACACAAACACGGCACAACAAGGGAGGGTTAGAAGCAGCAGGAGGCGAGTGGCGGAAGCAATTCACGATTCTTACATCTGCAAGGGCAACAGACACGATTCTTACCTCTGCGCGGCGACACCCTACGCCTCAATTCACGGCCCCCCTGCAAGCACCCCCTGGCACGTACCACGCACACACAAACACGGCACAACAAGGGACGGTTAGAAGCAGCAGGAGGAGAGTGGCGGAAGCAATTCACGATTCTTACATCTGCAAGGGCAACAGACACGATTCTTACCTCTGCGCGGCGACACCCTACGCCTCAATTCACGGCCCCCCTGCAAGCACCCCCTGCAAGCACCCCCTGCAAGCACCCCCTGCAAGCACCCCCTGCAAGCACCCCTGCAAGCACCCCCTGCAAGCACCCCCTGCAAGCACCCCCTGCAAGCACCCCCTGCAAGCACCCCCTGGCAACAGACACGATTCTTACCTCTGCCGCTTTGACGCTCTGCCTCCTGCACCAGGCCAAGCCTTCGCCCCAAGCAGCGCCCTGCTGCTGCCCGTTGTTGCTCCGTTGGTGCTGCTGCTGCAGTTTTTTCTCTCGTTGCGTCCACCACGTGTTGCTGCAGAAAAGAGGAGAGGACAGGAAAGGAGAGTGAGAAGAGTTGATTCAGCTCAACTCCGTTTACCTTTGAGACGGAGAAGCCAAGGGAGAGGGTGAAGAGCCTAGAGAGCAGCAGCAGGGCGGGCAGTGCGGCGAGCAGGGCGATGTTGATCTGATTCGCTCCAACTCCAACATGGCCCTGTTGCAGGGGGTAGGGAGGAGAAGGGAGGGGGAGGAGTGGGTAGCGGGGAGGTGAGAGGGAGGAGGGCAAGGAGGCGAGCAGGCAATAGAATACACACGAGGGTAATGTGTTCGGGGGTGGAGGCGAGAGAAAGAAAAGGTATCAAAGCTGGAATGTGGAGGAGGGAAGAGGGGAGTGGGAAGGAGAGAGGGGAAGAATGGGAAGAAGGGCAAGGGTTAAAATACAGTTGCATGATGATGGCAAGAGAATGGGGGCTTACGTTTCAATGTGCAGCTTCATCCTTTGCACCTGGAAAAGAGGGCAGAGAAGGGACAGGGGGGAGGGGGCAGAGGAGAGGTGGGGGTGAGCAGCAGATACATTCAGTGAACCTGGATTCATCACGCAGGGTGGTCAGAGTGCCAGAGAGTGGCAAACGAGCTCATGCAAACGCAGGTGTTGCATTGAAAAATCATGCGAGTGTTCACTGAACATTCACCTGAATCAGCAGCGCTTCGGCTAGCCTCCCTGTGAGGAGGTGAGTGAGTGAGGGGGTTGGCCATGTCTTTCTCGTATTCGCACATCACCACTGCCATTAAATCTGACTATGATGGCACTGCTGCACCTGCTCCAGTAGTGCCGCTGTTACTGCTGCTGGAGCTGCTGCTGCTGATTTCAACAAATGTCAGCAGCATTCTGCAGGGCGGCATTCTGGATCCACCATCCAGGAGAGGAAACATCAACCATCCACCATCCACCCATCACCCACCTACCGAGCTGAACGCCTACTTCCCCACCGCTCCCCATCATAAGAAGCAGCCCACCTATCGAGGTCGTCACTACCATTCAGCCGGCTATGCCGCACCACCCAGCTCCCCACCGCCACGCCACACAGCCCCCCTGCCAGGTACTCGAGCCAGTGCCGTGCCGCGTGCCTCGGCCTATTGCAGCACGCCACCTGGATAGGGTACAGTGGGGGCAAGAAAGAGGAGTGGTGAGAGGGGGTGTTATGGAGGAGAGGCGGCAATGCTAGTAATCTTGAGCGTCACCTACTACAGACCAGAAGCACCTACCCGAGCAACCACCACATCAGTTTCAACCCCATCAGTTTCCACCACATCAGTTTCCACCCCATCAATTTCCACCCCATCAATTTCCAACCCATCAATTTCCACCCCATCAGTTTCCACCCCATCAGCTTCCACCCCATCAGTTTCCACCCCATCAATTTCCACCCCATCAGTTCCCACCCCATCAATTTCCACCCCATCAGTTTCCACCCCAACAGTTTCCACCCCATCAGTTTCCACCTCATCAGTTTCCACCCCATCAGTTTCCACCCTAACAAATCCCGGGATGAGAAGGCTGGAATGGAGTGAGGTGAGGAAATGGAAGCAGAACAGGCACACGGCATAGTGTGAGGTGAGGCAATGAAGTAAGGCAAACCCAATGCTTGCCTCGGGATTATACTTACCTGCCCAGCTGGGGACTATTCTGTTCAGTGCTGATTGCATAGAATATATGTGCTGTTAGTCTACCCCTGTGCTGCTACAAAAGAACAACATATCCTTCCACATTCTGAACTTGAGTTGCAGCCGCAGCACATATATCAGGCGTGAATGTTTAATCTGCAAGATTTCTCAGACAAACAGTACATTCAAGCCCCTAGGTCATATCTCAAATTGGATAGTACGCAAGAAAGTACTACCCCACTCCCTCCTTCCACAGTTTCCTATGAACACAGTTTGCAGATACGAAACGACAAAAATTTCTTGCCTTCCTACGCATATCATACCCCTTTCTACCCTTCTCTCATGGCCTAATCTCATTTCTCTCTAATTTTCCTATGCTTCTACTTCTCGCCATCCATCCACCCCTTTTGCCCCCTACAGTTCAATCCATGCCATACCCCCTTCCATAAATGGTTGCAGATTCTCCGTTTGAGATCAGAGGGCAGTCCTCTATAGTGCACTCCTGCAGCATTGGCATATTCTGGATGAAGGGTGGCAGTTGAGCCAGCTGCTCACAATGCTGCACTTCCAACCACTGTAGACGAGACAGGTCTTGGAAAGAGTCAGGGAGGCTGCACAGATTTGGAAGATCACATAGACGAAGAAACCGGAGAGAGAGAAGCTTTCCAAAATCGCGTGGAAGGAATGATGCCTGTAGGCAGTTGTCCAGCTCGCAATGTTGTAGACTGGGAAGACTGGAGAAGGATTTTGGAAGGTCGGATAACTTTGGGCAGTTACATATGTCCAACTGCTGGAGCTTCTTCAACCGTCCAATCGACATGGGTAGCTGAAGCAAATTGGGTAGTGAATCCAGCAAGAGCCTCGTAAGCTTGAAAAGTCCACACACTGCTTCCGGCAGTGCTTCCAGCCACTCAGCATCAACGACAAACAGATTTATTAAGTTTGACAACTGAGAGATGGAGGTAGGAAGTGCACGCAGTGCAGGCATA
This sequence comes from Closterium sp. Yama58-4, assembly GCA_947470075.1. Classification (NCBI taxonomy): domain Eukaryota; kingdom Viridiplantae; phylum Streptophyta; class Zygnematophyceae; order Desmidiales; family Closteriaceae; genus Closterium; species Closterium sp. Yama58-4. The sequence goes on from CANIUD010000213.1 coordinate 693,091, forward strand.
CTCTCCAGCCTCAGCTCTTCCAATGAAGAGATGCGCACCAGGGCTGGATCAAGTACTTCAGAAGCAACACCCGAAATGGTAAGGCTCTGCAGCGATGGGAGCACTTCCGCTTCAACGCTCTCCACATTGCTGCTGCTGCTGCTGCTGCTGCAATTGATTCTCCCCCCAACCAAGGTGTCCATAACTCTCCTTCCGCCCAAGGACTTGCAGTGGCTCACATCCAGCTCCCGCAGTCGAGGCAGCTTCATCAGCGATTGAGGAACTGATTCCAAATCGTCCAAATCATTAAGGTTGAGCTTCTCCAGCATTTTCAGGTGCCCAATCTCCTCTGGCAAGGCTTTCAGCTCACTGCAGGATTCCACTGTCAGGCTGGTGAGGGTGAGAGCTAATCGAGAAAGGGAGGCAGGGAGGGAAGTCAGATCTAATATGCAACTTAAGGAGAGAGTTTTAAGGTGTGAAAAGCAGCTGAAGCCCTCAGGAAGACAGCCTCTCAAACACTGGAGATCACTCAGTATTACATTTTCAAGCAATGAAAAGCGGAAGAGCGACGCAGGGAGGTGGGTGATAGGTATCCGACATACAAACAGCTCACGAAGGTGGCATAGGCCATCCCCCATGCCCTCTGGTAGAACAGTTAAAGCCCGCGTCTCATATTTCCACCCTTTCGACCAAGTGTAATACGGTAGAAAACTGGTAACAGGGTTCCCGTCGCCAAACTACACCTGCGGTTTGCACAGGCTTGGGGGCTGGTTGGGTTTGTGCTTCTCGGCTAGAAATATTGTCGTGACCCAACCAGGGAGGGCCAGCAATCGAACGTGCACCAAACCAAGGTCTGGAAAAACACCTGACGATACAGAGCGACAAGTTTGTGGTTCAGTCATGCGACGCAACCTCGCAATGCGATAGTCTCTCACCGGGGGACCAACCATATTACTCAAGCACGGAAATATAGAGACTGCGTTTCACGCAGCTTTCCATCTCGCCAGTCAAAATGCCTACCAAGCGTATTACGCTAGAACAGGGCGACTACCACAGCCGTTTTGCATAAACTAAAACAGAATTAGGAGACTCGTCAAGTCCGGTGCTTCTCCCGTTCGACCTCCGAGTAGCATTCACCTCTCGCTGTAGGTAAAAGGCGTCTCGTAGAACTTGGGCTTCATTCCCGCTGGCCGCGATTGGTACACAATCGATTGGGATTGGAAGGGAGGGACGGAAGATGCGGAGGAAGGTAGGGGCTATGGCATGGAAGGGATGTTAGGCAAGCACAATGAGAGCGGAACCGGTAGCGGAGCGACATCGGCGAAAGCGGAGAGAGAGAGGCGTCGGCGTTTGCGGTAGCGTAGCGGCATCGGCTGGAGCGGAAAGGAAGGCAGCAAGGCGAGCGCCATCGCCGCCGCCGTCGCCGTCGCCGTCGCGGACGGGAAGAGTCGCGCCGAGACCAGACGGGACGGGAGAGGCCGCGACGAGAGAGAAGGCCACGCGACGAGAGAGGAGGGGACGCGACGAGAAGAGCGAGGGGACGCGACGAGAAGAGCGAGGGGACGCGACGAGAAGAGCGAGGGGACGCGACGAGAAGAGCGAAGGGACGCGACGAGAAGAGCGAGGGGACGCGACGAGAAGAGCGAGGGGACGCGACGAGAAGAGCGAGGGGACGCGACGAGAAGAGCGAGGGGACGCGACGAGAAGAGCGAGGGGACGCGACGAGAAGAGCGAGGGGACGCGACGAGAAGAGCGAGGGGACGCGACGAGAAGAGCGAGGGGACGCGACGAGAAGAGCGAGGGGACGCGACGAGAAGAGCGAGGGGACGCGACGAGAAGAGCGAGGGGACGCGACGAGAAGAGCGAGGGGACGCGACGAGAAGAGCGAGGGGACGCGACGAGAAGAGCGAGGGGACGCGACGAGAAGAGCGAGGGGACGCGACGAGAAGAGCGAGGGGACGCGACGAGAAGAGCGAGGGGACGCGACGAGAAGAGCGAGGGGACGCGACGAGAAGAGCGAGGGGACGCGACGAGAAGAGCGAGGGGACGCGACGAGAAAGGAGGGGTCGGAACGGGAGGGGACGAGAGGAGGGGCGTCGAGAGCAGAGGGGACGGGAGGGCACACCCTGTGGGTGTGAAGGGGTTCAGTCTCAACGGTGCGGCAGGTGAAGCAGGCGCACATCTGCCACATCCCCTTTTCCTTACCCCCATCTCCCATGCCCTTCCCCTCATCCCCCTTTCTCTTTCCTCCATTCCCCTCCCCACAACAGCATCCCCCTTTCCATTTTCCCCATCCCCCTTCCCTTCCCAGCATCCCGCTTTCCCTTTCCCCCATCCCCCTTCCCTTCCCAGCACCCCCCTTTCCCTCTCTCCCATCCCCCTTCCCTTCCCAGCATCCCCCTTTCCCTTTCCCCCATCCCCCTTCCCAGCATCCCCCTTTCCCTTTCCCCCATCCCCCTTCCCAGCATCCCCCTTTCCCTTTCCCCCATCCCCCTTCCCAGCATCCCCCTTTCTCTTTCGCCCATGTCTCATTCCCTTCCCCGCGCCCTCCTTTCCCTTCCCACATCTCCAATTCCCTTCCCACACCCCCTTTTCCTTTTCCCCATCCCCCTTCCCTTCCCCGCATCCCCCTTTCCCGTCCCATGTCTCCACCTTTCCCTTCCCTCATCCCCCTTTCCCTTTCCTCATCCTCCTTCCCTTACCCCACCCCCCTTCCCTTCCTGCACCCCCCTTTCCCTTCCCCCTTCCCCCTTTCCCTTTCCCCATCCCCCATCCAGCCAACACTTCGCCAAACCCTCCACCTTATTGCCCCACCTCTCACACTATTCCGCCAACCAATCACTTCCTCCCTTCCTCCCATGCCTCACCTCGCTTTCCTCCCATGCCTCACCTCGCTTTCCTCCCATGCCTCACCTCGCTTTCCTCCCATGCCTCACCTCGCTTTCCTCCCATGCCTCACCTCGCTTTCCTCCCATGCCTCACCTCGCTTTCCTCCCATGCCTCACCTCGCTTTCCTCCCATGCCTCACCTCGCTTTCCTCCCATGCCTCACCTCGCTTTCCTCCCATGCCTCACCTCGCTTTCCTCCCATGCCTCACCTCGCTTTCCTCCCATGCCTCACCTCGCTTTCCTCCCATGCCTCACCTCGCTTTCCCCACTTTTTTCCCCTCTACTTCCCCTATTGCCCCCTCTGTTGACGTGCTTGTTCCAGCATGGCGCCACAAACAGGTTGAACCCTAATTTTGTGACTAATGCGTAGATTTGAACTCAGTTGTTGGCAAAGTAGGCTTGCCAAACTCTCTGTGTCTCTTGTCTTTCAATAGTAGTGTATTGAAATTGTTACTCTGATTGCTTCAATGCATCTTTGAAGTAGCAATTGAGCACGGCACTGACGTAAAGAGCCTATTGATTGTATACACTTGTATATTATCTTAAAAATACGAAGTACAACTTTCCTCTAGCACTGGCGTTGCCTTCGTGCGTCTGGCTGTGCATCTGCTGCATGCCGCCAGGCTCGCCTGGGACTAGCTTAGTCCTGCTTGTAGCTGGAACAAAGGGAGGGGGTGACGGGAGGAACGAAGGCTCCAGGGATGAGAAAGATGGTTGTAAGTGGGGACGGGGAGGGTAGGGGTCATGGAAGGAAGGGAGGTTGGCACGCAAGATGGGAAGGAAGGGAGGGCAGATGGAGAAGGTAGGACGGCTCCGGGCGGGAGGAGGAGAGTGGGAGGGTGGGAGAAGGGCGGGATGATCTGGGAGATGTTGGCGGGACAGCCGGCGCAGGAGTCCTGAGGGGTGTCCTGGTGTGCCGTGGGGTGGGGATGGGGATGGGGGGTTGGGGATGTGGGTGGTTAGGCAGGTAGGCAGGAGAAGGCAGTGGGTGTAGTGCAGGGAAAGTAGGGCGGGAAGAAAGCGGGGCACCTCAAGGAAAGCAGCAGTGGAGCGCTGCACGCGTGGAATATCCTCATCTGCAAGCAGGCGCGCCACGGCTGGTGAGGGATGCAGCGAGTGCAGACACGCTGCCAGCTCGTCCGCCATCCAACACGGGTCGTCCACCTGATGGGCGCGTAAGTGGAAGGGTAAGATTGGGCAAAAGTCGCCTGACGGGCGCGAAAGGGCGGGAAAGGTTGGGCGCGAGCGGGGGAGGGTGGTGGTGGTTGCAAGGAGAGACGGAAACACGTGAAAGGCAGGAGGGAGGAACGTGCAAAGACGCGCAACAAAAGCATGGGGAATCAGACGCGGATCCAGGTACTGAGAATAAAAAATTGCTTGTGTTGGACACAATTTTTTCCCCATGCGGCGCCCATCACCCAGTGCTCTGCCCTGCCCTGCCCTGCCCTGCCCCAACCATCCCTTGCCCTGCACCCTGCGTCACACCCACCCATCCGTCCCACATGCTGGCTCGATTGGACACAAGCAGCCTGACTGGCATGCGAAACACCCATCCCACTCGTTGCTCTGCCGTGCCCCAACCATGCCTTGTCCCGCACACATGCATCATACCCATCCATCCCACGTGCTAGCTCGAGTGGACACAAGCAGTCTGACGGGCATGCGGAACACCCGCTTGCTGCGCTGCCTCCCACTCATGTCGCCGCCCCACAGTCCCCCACTGACGCCTGAATAGGGCAGAGGAGGAGTGGAGAGAGAGGGAGGAAGGAGGAGCTAAGGAGGAGAGGAAAGCAGCGGCGCAGGAACAGATGAAAGAAAAGAGCATGGGGTGAGTGCAACGCTAACTCGGCATAAAAGGTCAATCTATGTGCTCAGCATCGGAAGCAGCCTACTGTCCTGCATGCATGCATGCCATCAGTCCCCTCCCCAGGGCCTTACAGCTTTGAACTTGAAGCCGTGTGGTGGGGACCGCAGCAGCGGCCCTGCCACACACTCAGGCGACACGTCCTCCACTGCCCACCTGATGCCACGCGTGCGTCAGAGGGATGGGGGACGAGGGAAGGAAAGGAGCGGGTGAGAGGAAGACAAGGGAGAAAGAATGGCTCGTGGGAGACAGACAGAGAGTTATTGTGACAGGAACGGAAAGGCGGGGGTTTGTGACAGGGAGTGGGAGGTTGAGAGGGAGGGAGGAGAGATGAATGAATGCAGAGTGAAAGGCGCGGGGAAGCAAAAAAATAGAGAAAGGCAGAAAGACAAAAACCCAGGCCCATCCCAAGTCCCACCCAGCCAAATCATCCCTCCCCTCCCCCTCTCTCTCTCCTCCTTCTCCCCACTTCCCCCACACCCGTCACTCACCGAAGGTCCGGTTTGGAGATCTTGGGGTGGGCGGGGAGGGAGAAGAGCGAGGAGAAGGGAGCGGCGTGGACGGGCGCGTCTGTGAGCCAAAGGACCTTGAGCGAGAACCCCGCCGCCACTGCTAGCGCCTCCATTCCGCACAAACGCCACCAACCGCGCTGCCATGCTGCCCTGGGGAGGGGGAGAGAGGGGCGAGAGGAGAGGGAGAGGGGCGGGGAGGGGGAAGAGGGGAGTAGGGGGAGGGAGAGGGCGGAGGGGAGGGGGGAGGGAGAGGGGGAGGGAGAGGGGAGAGGGGAGTGGGAGAGGGGAGAGGGGGGTGGGGGAGGGGAGTGGGGGAGGGGGAGGTGGGGAGAAAGGGGAGAGAGAATGGGTTTGGTTGTTGTGAAAGGTGCTTGATTCGTGCGCAGTGAGACGGAGGGCAGACTGAAGATTGTGAGAGCTTAGGTGCGACTGGTCGATGGGGAAGCAGGGCGGAGCGAAGTGGGGTGGGGTGGGGAGGGAGGGGGGGGGAAACGGGGTTGTGGGGGAAGAGAGGGGAGATAAGGCCAAGTCAAGATACAGAGGTGTTTCGAGAACTCTCGCAATTTATAGGAATCAGTGGGCGACGCAGCGGGCGACACAGTGCGCGACAGAGGCGTCGCACGCACCTCGGCGATCAGAACGAGGTCGTACTCGGCCAGGTGCATGGTGCTGGCTGGTTCTAAAACGGGCGGGGCCACACTCTAGAGCCTAGAGTCTTTCCGTAATGGTTCTCGGCTTTTCCGTTGTGTTACGACTTCGTTGATGATCAGTTATGGTTGGCGAGGGGGCCCGGGTGAGGGCGCAGAATTCCGTACTATCACGAACGCTGAGGGGGATTAAAACAGCGCCGGAGAAAGCACGGCACGGCGCGTCTAATTGCAGCGAGACGTTTTTTTTAGGCGCCTCGAAAATACAGAGGCTTGACTACTGGTGGTTAGCCTCGTGGAATATCGAATGTGGGAGGTACGACGGCAAGGTATGGCGTCATGATTGCTCAGCGCACGCGAAAGAGCAAGTACTAGAAGGCAAATGGCGAACTGGTCATACGCTATTCGATGTCGAGCCAGCAGGTAAGTCGGGTGGAATTTCGATCAGTGCAAGTCGCAATAGGTCTTGATGTGAACAGCTGGTAGAAGGCAGGACAGGGCAGCACGTTTGTACCCGAACCATCGGACGCGGAACGGCTGACGACGGGGAAAACGCTTTATTTTTTGAGACGAGGAGACGAGGAGTTACTAGACTTTCCCTGCGCCTGCTTTCTGTTGGTCGAATATGAGGTACTAGGTGGTTGTGCTCTGCTCTCCATGCGACTGTCATGCTGCGGGGTGAAAGTGGGCGACTGTGTGTTGTTGTTTTGGCTGGTCGCACGCAATTGCGATTCTGCCAAACCTGTTTTCTAGGTGTGGAAGTGTTCCATGCCTGGGGGGTTTGTTTGGCGTTTGCCTTGACGAAGAGGGGTTTCGCTTCCCTTTTCCAAACTGCTCGTCACAAACTCGCCCCTCGTTACCCAATCACAGGTGCCTTTGCCCAACCAAGTGTAATACCGTTGTAAATATGAGACGCGGGTTTTAAGCTTGAGCAGTTGTTGATCTCCAATTTCCGAAGGGAAGATAGCAGGGTAAACGAACAGGGTAGCTGCCGCAGTTGCTCACAATTCTGAAGTCTCAGATCTTGCAGTTTGATCAAATGCCCAAAAGATTCGGGCAGGTGGCTGAGGTGTTTAAGTTCTGAGAGACGCAAAATTTCCAAAGCAGTCAGCCGGCCAAAGTCCTCGGGCAGGGACGAAATTCCTCGAAGACGATTGGCTATAGAGCTGACTAGCTTCATACTTTTGAGTTTTGACAGCCGACCAATGTCATCCGGCAGTTCTGACACACATGGCACGCGCAAGTTGAGCTCCGTGAGGGATGTAAGATTGGGCAAGGATCTGGGCAGCCATGAGGAACTGTCACGGCTCTCAATGGTAAGCAGTTGCAGCTGTGGGAGAAGTCCAACTGTCTCTGGAAGTGCCCTAATCCCTCTCACACGCCTCACGACTAGGCACTCCAATGCCAACAGCTTTCCGAAATCCTCAGGCAGCGGCAAGAGCTCCGCAAAATCGATCAGCTCAAGCATCTTCAGTCGCTTAAGCTTGGAGAGACCATCTGGTAGCCGAAATGTCCTGCAATGGCTGATAGACAGTTGCTGCAGATCGACAAGCTGCTGAATGGACGTGGGGAGAGAGCGGAGAGAGCGAACGCCAAGACTCAATGTCTTCAGCGACACAAGATTGCCAAAGTTTTGTGGCAAATCTTGTAGATTGGCCATACTGAGTTTGAGGTTCTCAAGAAGCTGCAAAGACGTGATCGCGTCAGGAAGATGCGCAACTCCTTCGATAGTAAGAACGAGGCTCCTGAGTTGAGATTGGAGGCTGATGGAAGGTGGAATGCTAAGGATACGTGGCGGACAAGCGAGGCGCAGATCCTCTAGCTTGGTGCAACCCTCAAGGAGGTTCGAAAGTCCTTCCGTCGTGAAATCGCTGACGGCTTTAATGTGAAGCTGAACTAAATCGGGGTGCGAGTGGGCCAGGCCAGCGAGGAAAACGTCCGGGACGAAGGACAAACAATCTTCGGAAACAACGAGTTTCTTCAGTCTAGGAAATGCCGCGAGCTGGTCAAGCAGCTGGCGATGATTCAAGAAAGTGCCACTAGACACGTGAATGGCGTCCTGAACGAGATAGGCTATGTCACGCCATTTCGTGCACACCAGAGAATGCAGGAACTGGTCGGGTCTACCAGCTAGCTGCAGGATCTTGGCGAGCAAATCGTCAGATAGCCGTTGGATCGGAGACTCGTCAGACATTGTGACGGATCTATGAGCTTGTTGTGAAGACTAAATAGACCGAAGTGAACTACAAGCTATTCTGCGAGCAATGTAACAAGGGAAAAGGGAGTACTAACCGAAGATGATGGCGGATTGGCAGGCAGACGAAATCCACAGGCTAAAAACGTGAAGGAGGCTTGGTGCACTTGGATCCGTAAGCGACGCGAGAGGGAGCTCTTGGGTGATGGAAGGGATATGGGGTTCTAAGGGTTTCGGGTTGTTGGTTTGGGAGGGATCTGAAATGGGAGGGTAGGGTAGGGAGGTCCTGCACGTGGCGGTGCACGGTTAGTCGATAGTGGACGACAGCTCGTCCTGGGGCTTGCGAGCTGTGAACCGTAATGGCAGAGCGAACAAGCAAATGCAAAACGCTGGCGCATTCTACTCGGGCGAAAGGGGTGAAACACACAAGATGGGCGGTGAGCAGAATGAATAAAACCCGACCGAACATGCCTAACAGGTTCTGGCTCGGTTCTGAACCTCAGAAACAGCTTGGCGGAAAGCTGGCCGTCAGATCGAGCTGGTCTGGAATGAGGGCGCGTCTCCACCCTCGATCGATCGTGCGGAAGTTCGAACCGGCTCGGTTCAAAGAGGTTCAAAAAATTGAAAGCAAAACAACGCAGGAGTTTAGTGCGGTGGAGGTTCGATCATCGTCGATTTTGCACGATCCATTGACGGAGGGGACGCGCCCTGAGTTGCGAGGAAAGTGGTGTCCATTTCTCTCCCTACTACTCCCTACATAGATTTTTTCCAGAAATCCGCACTGATCAAGAAAACCCTATCGTCACAGTCTAGCACAGTAACATGGCAGGATGGTGCCACGTGGCTGCACCAAGTCCTCTAGTGCATATCTTCCCGTGGGCTGGAATAGCGGCCGGAGCTCTGTTCCTCGCGATCGTCTTTGACACGCGCCGTACGGCATGGTGCGGCTGTGCAAGGAGGAACGCATTTCTTTCGCCTCGTTCAAGTAATAAGGCATCCCTTTAGGCATCCCGTTGCTACCTCACGTAAAGCATTCCGTTTCTGGCGTTAGAATAAGGACTTTTGGACAATTCCGATTTGCGTACGACATTCCGTTCCTTCCCGTTTCAACTGATGCATATCCCTTCTGCCATTCGAAATAAAGCTGTCCGTTTCTGCCGTCAAAGCGAGAGGACATTGAAGGCGTGTTACTGCCACGTCGATGCGTTGTAAGACGTTTCAGCCAGAAACTGCATTATTTCTTCCTGCTGTCCGAGGCACATTCGTTCTCAACTCACCTCCATCTTAATTTCCCTCCCGTCCCTCCTTTCCGCATTTTCCCTTTCTATTACCCTCTCCCCTCCTCCTTTGCCCTCCAGGCCTTTCGTTGGTCAATCGTTCGACCACTACCGCCTGCCTCCTCCTTCCCCACTTTCCCGCAACCAACCTCCCCCTCTCACCACCTCCCCCTCCGTCCCCCCGACTCATCGCCCTCGACCCACTGCCCGGCGGTGTTCCTTCCGCAGAACGGGGACGCGCTCGGGTTCACTGTGGGGGTGACGCTGCAGCTCCTTGTGATGGCGCATGCGCTTGTGAGGCAGGTATGTTGACGTGGCTATGTTGGAATGGAATGGGATGGGATGGGATGGGATGGGATGGGATGGGATGGGATGGGATGGGATGGGATGGGATGGGATGGGATGGGATGGGATGGGATGGGATGGGACGGGGTGGAATTGATGTCATTGTATGAGATGCATGCAGAACAGAAATAGGACGCTTGGCCCCACCACCCACATCCTCGCCCTTCTTCGCCCCTTCTTCCCCCACCCACCTCTTCCCTCCCCGCTTTCCACCTCGTCGCTTCCATTCTCCTCGCATCCTTCCCTTCTCTTCGTCTTGGTTTGCTACGCGCCCACTTGTCTCCGGATCCGCCTCCACATGACATGGTTGTCTTGGTGCATCCCAACCATGCTCTCTCTCTTCGCCATTCGTCCATGCCTCAGCAGCTCTTTCTGTCCAGCGCGGGGGTTTCACCAAGGCACCGATGGCGAGCAAGGGAGCATGCAGCAGTGCATGGCCGTGGTGCTGCATGGGCGCCTGCGCAGGTTCTCTTCTATCTTCCTCACTGACCACTCGTGCCAACAGGGAAAGAGTGGGTGGGTTTGGTTCTTTGCCGAACCTCGCATGATCTTCGTTAATTCTCACTCGCGCAGACTGCCTCTCCTTATCACTCTCTCCTCCTCCTCACCGCATATTCCTCTCTCCAGGCGTGCAGGAGGGGACCATACGACCTGTCATGGAACACAGAAGTGCTGCCACCAGCAGCACCCATGCTGCCACCGGCACCCATGCCCTGCCGTGGCTGCACCACCTCTTGTGCTCCTGGGGCCCTCATGCCCTGCCTTTTAGCTCTCACCGCTTCACCAGTCAGTCCTTCCTTTACCTGTGCCGTTTGGTTCCCTTTTCTACGTTTTTTTCGCGCGTGCGTGCTGTGTCACTCCGATGTTTCCCCATCTTTGCTGTCGCCTATGCTTTCGTCTGCTCCCTTTCGTCTCTCTTGTTTCCCATATGCGGTTGTTTTTTTTCCTTGTATTCGTTCTCACATTACCCTGATACTTTTGACAGCACACTCATAGAACTGTGTCTCCCTACTGCTTCTCATTCATTCTCGTCTCGCCAGTAAGTCCATGCTGTTTTGGGCTGTTGCGAGTGGGTGAGTTTAAGAGGAGGGGCCTTACAACCCTTGGGTGGGTGAGTGGGAGGGCAGAGGCGGGTCTTTGTGGAGAGCATGAGGCGGAAGTCAATTTCCTTAGAGGGGCAAGATACGTCAATGACTGCATCGCGCAGCGCATTGTGCTTCACCTGATGAGGGGTGCAACGCAAGGTAGTGCAAAAGTGGGATGGATGCGTGGAGGGTGGGAAGGCTCACGTTTGGGTGAAATAGAGAAACATATTCAGCTCCCTTTTTAGTGGTTCATGGAAGCACTCAGGACGACGGGAAAGTGATTAGAATGAAACCAGTAAGGAGGAAATGAGATGTAATAAGTGTGTCAAGTGGCTGCTGGCGTGTGTGGACAGGCGCCACTCTCCCATCGCCACTCTCCCATCGCCACTCTCCCATCGCCACTCTCCCATCGCCACTCTCCCATCGCCACTCTCCCATCGCCACTCTCCCATCGCCACTCTCCCATCGCCACTCTCCCATCGCCACTCTCCCATCGCCACTCTCCCATCGCCACTCTCCCATCGCCACTCACGCCACTCTCCCAGCGCCACTCTCCCATCGCCACTCTCCCAGCGCCACTCTCCCATCGAAAGATCCACATCATGCGGCCGTGTCGGCGAGATTCGGTGGTGCGGCTGGGATCGCCGTCGATTGCCATCCTGGCCGGATGGATGGGATGGGCTGGGCGCGCCTGCTGCATCCGGGGCTGACCGGCTGCTTAGGTGGGGAGGGGAGGGGAGGGGAGGGGCCCGCAGGGATGGGCGGGGCTGGGATGGGGTGAGGGCAGTGGCAGCAGTGTGAGAGGGTAATGGCATCGTTGTTGCTATCTCATTACATGTGCACTGCGTTCTCTCCGCCCTTCGTACCTCCCTCCCTCCCAATTCTGTGTTTCCTCTTCTCATCATGCGCCCCTCATCCCCACTCCGTGTTTTCCTTGGCTCACCTATCTTCCCCCCGCCCATTCTCTTCCCCCTCCTTCGATCACCTATCTCCCCCCCCCCCCCACCCATTCTCTTTCCCCCTCCAATCACCTCTCTTTCCACCTGCTCACTCTCTTTCCCCCTTCGCTCAACCGTTTTTCCCCCGCTCACTCTTCTTTTCCTCCCTTCCCTCACCCGTCTTTCCCCACTCACTCTCTTTCCCCCTTTGTTCACCCGTTTGCCCTTCCCTCTCCTCCCTGTGCCCTGTCCTCTCCCTCCCTGTGCCCTGTCCTCTCCTCCCTGTGCCCTGTCCTCTCCTCCCTGTGCCCTGTCCTCTCCTCCCTGTGCCCTGTTCTCTCCTCCCTGTGCCGGAAGAGAGGGGTCAGATGCAAGGTGGGTGGCGGATCAGCAGCAGAGGCGAGCAGCTTGGGGGTGCGTAGCAGTAGTGGGATGGTGAGGCATGACAACACAAGTGAGAGGCTCAGGTCTGGTGCTACTACGAGGGCAGGTGAAGGCGAGCGTGTGGCAGGGACAGGAGGCAGCAACAACATGCGCCCTTCCAGCAGCAGTGATGGCAGTGACAGTAGTGAGAGCAGTGACAGCACCAGCAGCAGCAGTATCAGCAGCAGTAGTGAAAAGACGAGTGGCACCAGCAGCGGTGGCAGTAGCAGCAGTATGAGTAGCATGCGTGGGGAAAGGCAAGCGACTGTGATTCCTGCTGCTGGTGACAGGAGCCGGAGCAGGGAGGAGCAAGGGAAATATTCAGGGAGAATGGTGGCTGGAGAAGGGATCTCGAGAGGAGGAGTGGCAGAAGGGGGAGAACGAGGGAAGGAAGTTGGGAACAGCCGTGGTGGGATGAGAGTGGAGAGACGAGGAGGGAGAGGAGAAGGGGAGGGGGTGAGGTGCACTCCTGTCTTGCACAGGATGGGTGGATCAAGGGACGAAGGAGGTGGGGGTGACTCGAGGAGGTCACGTGAGGAGAAGGAAAGAGTAGCGTGGAAAGGGAGAGTTTTGATGAATGCCGAAAATCGGAAGGGGAAAGGAGCTGGAGCAAGGTTGAGGGAGGTACGAGGGGGGAGGCCAGAAATGTTGGGAGCAGTGGAAGGGGAAGTGGTGAGGGGAGAGTGTGGAGAGGTGATGTGACAGGTGGGGGCAGCAGAGAAGGGGTTTCTCGAAGCAGGTTGAGCGGAGGGGAGGTGCATAGGGCTAGGGGAGGAGCGGAAGATAATGCAGGGCGTGAAGTGGAGTCACTTGGGAAGAGGAGGCGAGAAGAGAGTACGGATTGGAGGAAACGGGGTGGCAGCTGGCGGGAGAAGCGTGGAGATGGGTGGGTGGGAGAGGGGTAAAGGTGGCCGGGGGAGGAGTGGAGATGGGTTATGAAAGGAAATCGCAAAACAATGAAAGGAGGAAAGGATGCAGCAAGGGATGGGGAAAGGTATGGGCCATGATAGGAAGGGCATAGAAAGTCTGGAAGGTGGTGAAGAAGCAAGGTCGAGTGAGGATAATGTGAGGGGGAGTGGAGGAGAAACGTACGAGGTAAAGGTGGAGAGGCCACAAGGAGAGGGATGAAATGAGAAAAGGGACGAAGAGGGAAGGGGGTTGAGAAGGGATGATGAGACAAGCGAAATGAGGAGGGATGAAGACAGAGAAAGGGGAGTGGGAAGGGACGATGTAAGGCAGGGTTGTGAGACTGAGGGGGTTGCAGGGAGAGATCGGGAGAGAGAACGACAGCGTAGAGGTGGAGACAGGTGCTTCATCTGGGTAATTCCCGGCTCACAACCTCTTTTGGTTCACACACTCGTTTCCCAGCTTGCAAGTCATCCCTTTGCATCCCTACTCCCCTCTTCCCTCTTCGCTCTCTGCCTCCTCTATTGCTCTTTGTGAAGCCTCTCTCAAAGTCTGCCTCTCTCCGCTACTGCCCTGATCTAATCTCCTCTCTCTCTGCCCCTGCTCTCTCTGTGTACAGACCCATGGGAGGCTGAGGGAGAGGGAGAGGCGAAGCCTGCTGTGTGCGGTATGTGTGTGCCCAGGTGCACATGTGCCAGATGCACATGTGCCAGGTGCCCAGGTTGTCATGTGTTCAGATGAGCCCAGTTGTGCCCGTGTTTCCAGGTTTTTAGGCGTCTCAGAACTGTCCGCTTAAGTTCGTTTTCAGGATCAAGCTTTGTTGCTGCTGCTCTCTTCGCTTCTGCTGCCTTTGGTATAGAAGGGGAATGGGGGTTGACAGATGGGAGAGGGGGCGGAGGAGAGGGTGGAGCTGGGTTGAGACGTAGGCGTGCTGTTGGTTGTGTTTCAGTTGCATCTGGTTCTGTTAGTGGTGGCTCATTGAGAAGGCAATGCATCAGCCGCAAAGAGATTGGCCAAGCTTTGAGACGTCTCAAAAGTGCGGTTCATCCTACTACTTTCCATCTTGCTGCCTCTAGTTCTGTTTGTGGTTGCAATGGAGAAGGGCAACGCAGGGGCGGCAAAGAGCGGTGGCAGAGAAGGCTACAAGGAGAGCAATAGAGAAGAGAGAGAGAGAGAGAGAGAGAGAGAGAGAGAGAGAGAGAGAGAGAGAGAGAGAGAGAGAGAGA